>OY747722.1:34960000-35128000 GCA_963556495.2 Valencia hispanica | reverse complement strand
GCTTTTAAAACAGACCGCTTATCTGACTTAGGAGAGTATTCCAACACATAGAAAAGTATTCACACCCCTTACCTAATATTATGCTACTTAGCATTATTAAGCTAGTTAGCATTAGCATGCTAGCTATTTTTAGCATTTTAGCTAAATTTGGGTTTTTGACTAACTTTTCGTGCTGATTCCTCTGATGCTAATGATTACATGTTAGCTAGCATGCGCATGCTAGTTAGCATTAGCATGCTAGCTCATGCTAGCATTTTAGCTAATTTTTGACATTTTCGTAACTTTTTGTAGTGATTACGTTGTAGCTAATGATTACATGTTAGCTAGCATTAGCATGCTAGTTAGCATTAGCATGCTAGCTCATGTTAGCATTTTAGCTAATTTTTTTAAATTTCTTAACTTTTCGTAGTGATTACGTTGAGGCTAACGATTACATGTTAGCTAGCATTAGCATGCTAGTTAGCATTAGCATGCTAGCTCATGTTAGCATTTTAGCTAATTTTTCTAATTTTCTTAACTTTTCGTAGTGATTACGTTGTAGCTAATGATTACATGTTAGCTAGCATTAGCATGCTAGTTAGCATTAGCATGCTAGCTCATGTTAGCATTTTAGCTAATTTTTCAAATTTTCTTAACTTTTCGTAGTGATTACGTTGTAGCTAATGATTCCATGTTAGCTAGCATGCGCATGCTAGTTAGCATTAGCATGCTAGCTCATGTTAGCATTTTAGCTAATTTTTTTAAATTTCTTAACTTTTCGTAGTGATTACGTTGAGGCTAACGATTACATGTTAGCTAGCATTAGCATGCTAGCTCATGTTAGCATTTTTGCTAATTTTTTAATTTTGCTTAACTTTTTTTACTCATTGCTTCGATGTTGATAACATGCTAGTTAGCATTAGCATGCTAGCTCATGTTAGCATTTTAGCTAATTTTTTTAAATTTCTTAACTTTTCGTAGTGATTACGTTGAGGCTAACGATTACATGTTAGCTAGCATTAGCATGCTAGCTCATGTTAGCATTTTTGCTAATTTTTTAATTTTGCTTAACTTTTTTTACTCATTGCTTCGAGGCTATTGATAACATGCTAGTTAGCATTAGCATGCTAGCTAGTGTTAGCATTTTAGCTATTTTTTAAATTTGGCATTAGCATGCTGGGCTAGGCAACAGAAGCTCTGATTGGGGGTGTGTGACTGATTACGCACCACGTGGCAGGCCCCGTTTAAATTTCCTGAAATTTTCTAGTTAGGGGCCTGCCAATGCAATGCAGGGAGAAGCAGAGCATTGCATTGCGAAGCAATGCAATGCACTGCCTCCCATGCAATTGCATGGCAAGGCACCTATTATTCTACACCTCTAAACTGGACTCTTTATTATTTATTTATTTATTTTTCTTCGTCCACCTTAATGCGGGTCGTACCGTAGCATGCACCCCCACAATATATATATCAAAACGTGCGGCTCGATCTCGAGATGGGTGCTATTACTTTTATAAGCGATTGGAGTTACCATGGCGACGTAATTAGCGAAAAACCACGCCCAAAAATCCCATAGGAATGAATGGAGTCAGGTGTCGGAGCGATCCAAAAAATCCACTTTTTTGAGGATTTACTGTGTCATCATACGTTCACTTAGAAAAACCATTGAAATCTCAGTTTGTAGGAATATCCGAGCACTTTTCAGAAGTGAAGACGGGATGTTGATATCTGTTACGGTTTTTTCACAATGAGCCTCTGAGCGACACAAAGTTTGCCTCAAATTTAAAAATTTAAAAATTTTTCAGTGTAACTGCCGTTAAGTTAGAGTGCGAGACTTTGTCCGAGCTGGAACCCAAATTATTTTTTAACTCGCCGTCACGGTCACATATTTCGTTCTACTGAACTGATTTTCGGCCATGTGAAAGCCACGTCCGACCACATTCACACGATCTTTTCAAAATTTCTCTATGTCTCACCGTTTTCTCTCAGCGGACTTTCGTTTGCAAAAAATCAGACACATTTTGAGCAGATTTCAGAAAATCCCCCTATGGTTTAACATTGAGCAAGTCTGACAGTTTCTGAAGCTGGGGCTTGTGACAAGACATTTTTAACTCGTTCGTTCTCGGACTCTGAAATATGTAGAGAGTTGTGCTTTTCCATGATCGAAGGCGAAACCCGGCTCTCACTGACGCTTCAAGAATTTTTTCGATACATCGCACGGTTTTTGAACAGCGGCAATTTGTTCGGAAGCCTTTTTGGGGTCAGAGATGGATTTAGAGCTTCAAAGTGGCTGACATGTCAGAGACAAATTAGTCACGCTAAATTAGTCACGGCCATTAGTTGCCAAGCAACGGCACACCTGCACTTCTCAGGAGAGCCAGAGGTCATTAGAGTTCATTCCAACTCTATTTGAACATGGATTTAGGCCTTCAGGTTTACCATAGAAGCTGTAGATTACTTTGTACTAATTCTGATTAGTGTGGAGTGCTCTTAAATGTCTTGAGCCTGACTTTTGACCCACAAAATAAGACTCAAACAATATTTACAAAATAAAAGCCCTAAGATTTTGTATACAATATCACAGTACCCTATTATTTTACACTACTATTAAAGATCTATTACACATTTATTACTACTATTACACTACTCTCACATAGAGGTTCTCTCCGTCAGCGACTGACTCTGAAGGACTCCATGTCTGTGTCTCAGCGGAGGGTCCGCTGCGGAAGCAGCGGTCTGAAAGAACTTTTCTGCCTTTCTCTGTCTCTTTTTTTTCTGATTAGTGTGGAGTGCTCATACATGTCTTGAAACTGACATTTGGGTAGCTGTAGCTTCATTTCCAGTAATTCTGATTAGTGTGGAGTGCTCATACATGTCTTGAAATTGACTTTTGACCCACACTGTCTGATCAGCTGATTGGGTCACAAACACATGCACCTGTGACTTTGCTGTTACTTAGCAACAGCACAGCTGGCCTCTGAGGAGAACAAAAGGTCTCTTAAGGTCATTAGAACTCTATTTAGACATGGAGTTAAGGCCTGTTAGATTAATGGATTACCCTTCAGAGGATTTCATTATACATATGATATTCAATCAGCCTTAACTGACATCCATGATGGACTTTCAAAATAAGACTCAAACAAGCTCTTCAAAATAAAAGCCTTCAGATTTTCTTTAGAAGATTCATAGGGGTTGTCTGTCTCTCTCTCTGTCTGTCTCTTTCTCTCTGTCTGTCTCTTTCTCTCTGTCTGTCTCTTTCTCTCTGTCTGTCTCTGTCCGTCTCTCTGTCTTTCTCTGTCCGTCTCTCTGTCTGTCTGTCTCTCTTTCTGTCTCTTTGTCTGTCTTTCTCTGTCTCTTTCTGTCTCTTTGTCTGTCTCTTTCTCTCTGTCTGTCTCTGTCCGTCTCTCTGTCTGTCTCTTTGTCTGTCTTTCTCTGTCTCTGTCCGTCTCTCTGTCTGTCTCTCTTTCTGTCTCTTTGTCTGTCTTTCTCTGTCTCTGTCCTTCTCTCTGTCTGTCTCTCTTTCTGTCTCTTTGTCTGTCTTTCTCTGTCTCTTTCTGTCTCCCTGTCTGTCTCTGTCTGCCCATCTCTGTCTCTCTGTCAGTGACTGTCGAGCTGCGAATTGAGCGGTCTTAAAGGACTTTGTGTCCCTGTCTCTCTCTCTCTCTCTTTCTGTCTATAAGTTAGTTGACTTAATAGGCACATTCTTTGTTCTGGCCACAACTCCATTTCCCATAATGCTTCAGCAAATACATTGTCCATTCATTTCTAAGCACATTGCTGCCTGGGCTTTTAAAACAGACCGCTTATCTGACTTAGGAGAGTATTCCAACACATAGAAAAGTATTCACACCCCTTACCTAATATTATGCTACTTAGCATTATTAAGCTAGTTAGCATTAGCATGCTAGCTATTTTTAGCATTTTAGCTAAATTTGGGTTTTTGCCTAACTTTTCGTGCTGATTCCTCTGATGCTAATGATTACATGTTAGCTAGCATGCGCATGCTAGTTAGCATTAGCATGCTAGCTCATGCTAGCATTTTAGCTAATTTTTGACATTTTCTTAACTTTTCGTAGTGATTACGTTGTAGCTAATGATTACATGTTAGCTAGCATTAGCATGCTAGTTAGCCTTAGCATGCTAGCTCATGTTAGCATTTTAGCTATTTTTTTGAATTTTCTTAACTTTTCACTGTTATTACGTTGCAGCTAATGATTACATGTTAGCTAGCATGCGCATGCTAGCTAGCATTAGCATGCTAGCTCATGTTAGCATTTTAGCTAATTTTTCAAATTTTCTTAACTTTTCGTAGTGATTACGTTGTAGCTAATGATTACATGTTAGCTAGCATTAGCATGCTAGTTAGCATTAGCATGCTAGCTCATGTTAGCATTTTTGCTAATTTTTTTAAATTTCTTAACTTTTCGTAGTGATTACGTTGAGGCTAACGATTACATGTTAGCTAGCATTAGCATGCTAGCTCATGTTAGCATTTTTGCTAATTTTTGAATTTTGCTTAACTTTTTTTACTCATTGCTTCGAGGCTATTGATAACATGCTAGTTAGCATTAGCATGCTAGCTAGTGTTAGCATTTTAGCTATTTTTTAAATTTGCCATTAGCATGCTGGGCTAGGCAACATAAGCTCTGATTGGGGGTGTGTGACTGATTACGCACCACGTGGCAGGCCCCGTTTAAATTTCCTGAAATTTTCTAGTTGCATGGCAAGGCACCTATTATTCTACACCTCTAAACTGGACTCTTTATTATTAGGGGCCTGCCAATGCAATGCAGGGAGAAGCAGAGCATTGTATATTCTTATTTATTTTTCTTCCGTCCACCTTAATGCGGGTCGTACCGTAGCATGCACCCCCACAATATATATATCAAAACGTGCGGCTCGATCTCGAGATGGGTGCTATTACTTTTATAAGCGATTGGAGTTACCATGGCGACGTAATTAGCCAAAAACCACGCCCAAAAATCCCATAGGAATGAATGGAGTCAGGAGTCGGAGCGATCCAAAAAATCCACTTTTTTGAGGATTTACTGTGTCATCATACGTTCACTTAGAAAAACCATTGAAATCTCAGTTTGTTGGAATATCCGAGCACTTTTCAGAAGTGAAGACGGGATGTTGATATCTCTTACGGTTTTTTTACAATGAGCCTTTGAGCGACACAAAGTTTGCCTCAAATTTAAAAATGTAAAAATTTTTCAGTGTAACTGCCGTTAAGTTAGAGTGCGAGACTTTGTCCGAGCACGAACCCAAATTATTTTTTAACTCGCCGTCACGGTCACATATTTCGTTCTATTGAACTGATTTTCGGACATGTGAAAGCCACGTCCGACCACATTCACACGATCTTTTCGAAATTTCTCTATGTCTCACCGATTTCTCTCAGCGGACTTTCGTTTGCAAAAAATCTGACACATTTTGAGCAGATTTCAGAAAATCCCCCTATTGTTTAACATTGAGCAAGTCTGACAGTTTCTGAAGCTGCTCCTTGTGACAAGACATTTTTAACTCGTTCGTTCTTGGACTGTGAAATATGTAGAGAGTTGTGCTTTTCCATGATCGACGACGAAACCCGGCTGTCACTGACGCTTCAAGAATTTTTTCGATACATCGCACGGTTTTCGAACAGCGGCAATTTGTCCGGAAGCCTTTTTGGGGTCAGAGATGGATTTAGAGCTTCAAAGTGGCTGACATGTCAGAGACAAATTAGTCACGCTAAATTAGTCACGGCCATTAGTTGCCAAGCAACGGCACACCTGCACTTCTCAGGAGAGCCAGAGGTCATTAGAGTTCATTCCAACTCTATTGGAACATGGATTTAGGCCTTCAGGTTTACCATAGAAGCTATAGATTACTTTGTACTAATTCTGATTAGTGTGGAGTGCTCTTACATAACTTGAAATTAACTTTGACCCACAAAATAAGACTCAAACAATATTTACAAAATAAAAGCCCTAAGATTTTTAATACAATATCACAGTACCCTATTGTTTTACACTACTATTAAAGATCTATTACACATTTATTACTACTATTACACTACTCTCACATAGAGGTTCTCTCCGTCAGCGACTGACTCTGAAGGACTCCATGTCTGTCTCTCAGCAGAGGGTCCGCTGCGGAAGCAGCGGTCTGAAAGAACTTTTCTGCCTTTCTCTGTCTCTTTTTTTTCTGATTAGTGTGGAGTGCTTGTTCATGTCTTGAAACTGACATTTGGGTAGCTGTAGCTTCATTTCCAGTAATTCTGATTAGTGTGGAGTGCTCATACATGTCTTGAAACTGACATTTGGGTAGCTGTAGATTCATTTCCAGTAATTCTGATTAGTGTGGAGTGCTCATACATGTCTTGAAACTGACATTTGGGTAGCTATAGATTCATTTCCAGTAATTCTGATTAGTGTGGAGTGCTCATACATGTCTTGAAACTGACATTTGGGTAGCTGTAGCTTAATTTCCACTAATTCTGGATTAGTGTGGAGTGCTCATACATGTCTTGAAACTGACATTTGGGTAGCTGTAGCTTAATTTCCACTAATTCTGATTAGTGTGGAGTGCTCATACATGTCTTGAAACTGACATTTGGGTAGCTGTAGATTCATTTCCAGTAATTCTGATTAGTGTGGAGTGCTCATACATGTCTTGAAATTGACTTTTGACCCACACTGTCTGATCAGCTGATTGGGTCACACACACATGCACCTGTGACTTTGCTGTTACTTAGCAACTGCACAGCTGGCCTCTGAGGAGAACAAAAGGTCACTTAAGGTCATTAGAACTCTATTTAGACATGGAGTTAAGGCCTGTTAGGTTAATGGATTACCCTTCAGAGAATTTCATTATACATATGATATTCAATCAGCCTTAACTGACATCCATGATGGACTTTCAAAATAAGACTCAAACAAGCTCTTCAAAATAAAAGCCCTCAGATTTTCTATAGAAGATTCATAGGGGTTGTCTGTATGTCTGTCTGTCTCTCTGTCTGTCTCTTTCTCTCTGTCTGTCTCTCTTTCTGTCTCTTTCTTTGTCTCTGTCTGTCTCTCTTTCTGTCTCTGTCCGTCTCTCTGTCTGTCTCTGTCTCTCTTTCTGTCTCCCTGTCTGTCTCTGTCTGCCCGTCTCTGTCTCTCTGTCCATCTCTGTCTCTCTTTCTGTCTCCCTGTCTGTCTCTGTCTGTCCGTCACCGTCTCTCTTTCTGTCTCTTTGTCTGTCTTTCTCTGTCTCTTTCTGTCTCCCTGTCTGTCTCTGTCTGCCCGTCTCTGTCTCTCTGTCTGTCTCTGTCTCTCTGTCCGTCTCTCTGTCTGTCTCTGTCTCTCTTTCCGTCTCTCTGTCTGTCTCTGTCTCTCTGTCCGTCTCTCTGTCAGTCTCTGTCTCTCTTTCCGTCTCTCTGTCTTTCTCTGTCTCTTTCTGTCTCCCTGTCTGTCTCTGTCTGCCCGTCTCTGTCTCTCTGTCAGTGACTGTCGAGCTGCGAATTGAGCGGTCTTAAGGGACTTTGTGTCCCTGTCTCTCTCTCTCTTTCTGTCTATAAGTTAGTTGACTTAATAGGCACATTCTTTGTTCTGCCCACAACTCCATTTCCCATAATGCTTCAGCAAATACATTGTCCATTCATTTCTAAGCACATTGCTGCCTGGGCTTTTAAAACAGACCGCTTATCTGACTTAGGAGAGTATTCCAACACATAGAAAAGTATTCACACCCCTTACCTAATATTATGCTACTTAGCATTTTTAAGCTAGTTAGCATTAGCATGCTAGCTATTTTTAGCATTTTAGCTAAATTTGGGTTTTTGACTAACTTTTCGTGCTGATTCCTCTGATGCTAATGATAACATGTTAGCTAGCATTAGCATGCTAGTTAGCATTAGCATGCTAGCTCATGTTAGCATTTTAGCTAATTTTTCTAATTTTCTTAACTTTTCATAGTGATTACATTGTAGCTAATGATTACATGTTAGCTAGCATTAGCATGCTAGTTAGCATTAGCATGCTAGCTCATTTTAGCATTTTAACTATTTTTTTGAATTTTCTTAACTTTTCACTGTTATTACGTTGCAGCTAATGATTACATGTTAGCTAGCATGCGCATGCTAGTTAGCATTAGCATGCTAGCTAATTTTAGAATTTTAGCTAAATTTTCAACATTTCTTAACTTTTCGTAGTGATTACGTTGAAGCTAATGATTACATGTTAGCTAGCATTAGCATGCTAGTTAGCATTAGCATGCTAGCTCATGTTAGCATTTTTGCTAATTTTTCAAATTTTCTTAACTTTTCGTAGTGATTACGTTGTAGCTAATAATTACATGTTAGCTAGCATTAGCATGCTAGTTAGCATTAGCATGCTAGCTCATTTTAGCATTTTAGCTATTTTTTTGAATTTTCTTAACTTTTCACTGTTATTACGTTGCAGCTAATGATTACATGTTAGCTAGCATGCATATGCTAGTTAGCATTAGCATGCTAGCTCATGTTAGCATTTGTGCTAATTTTAGAATTTTGCTTAACTTTTTCCACTCATTGCTTCGAGGATATTGATAACATGCTAGTTAGCATTAGCATGCTAGCTCATGTTAGCATTTTTGCAAATTTTTTAATTTGTCCCAACTTTTTCTACTTATTGCTTCGAACCTATTGATAACATGTTAGCTAGCATTAGGATGCTGGGCTAGGCAACAGAACCTCTGATTGGGGGTGTGTGACTGATTACGCACCACGTGGCAGGCCCCGTTTAAATTTCCTGAAATTTTCTAGTTAGGGGCCTGCCAATGCAATGCAGGGAGAAGCAGAGCATTGCATTGCGAAGCAATGCAATGCACTGCCTCCCATGCAATTGCATGGCAAGGCACCTATTATTCTACACCTCTAAACTGGACTTATTTATTTATTTTTCTTCCGTCCACCGGAATGCGGGTCGTACCGTAGCATGCACCCCCACAATATATATATCAAAACGTGCGGCTCGATCTCGAGATGGGTGCTATTACTTTTATAAGCGATTGGAGTTACCATGGCGACGTATTTAGCGAAAAACCACGCCCAAAAATCCCATAGGAATGAATGGAGTCAGGTGTCGGAGCGATCAAAAAAATCCACTTTTTTGAGGATTTACTGTGTCATCATACGTTCACTTAGAAAAACCATTGAAATCTCAGTTTGTAGGAATATCCGAGCACTTTTCAGAAGTGAAGACGGGATGTTGATATCTGTTACGGTTTTTTCACAATGAGCCTCTGAGCGACCCAAAGTTTGCCTCAAATTTAAAAATTTAAAAAATTTTCAGTGTAACTGCCGTTAAGTTAGAGTGCGAGACTTTGTCCGAGCTGGATCCCAAATTATTTTTTAACTTGTCGTCACGCTCACATATTTCCTTCTACTGAACTGATTTTCGCCCATGTGAAAGCCACGCCCGATGACATTCACACGATCTTTTCGAAATTTCTCTATGTCTCACCGTTTTCTCTCAGCGGACTTTCGTTTGCAAAAAATCAGATGAATTCTGAGCAGATTTCAGAAAATCCCCCTATTGTTTAACATTGAGCAAGTCTGCCAATTTCTGAAGCTGGGGCTTGTGACAAGACATTTTTAACTCTCGTTCGTTCTTGGACTGTGAAATATGTAGAGAGTTGTGCTTTTCCATGATCGAAGACGAAACCCGGCTGTCACTGACGCTTCAAGAATTTTTTCGATACCTCGCATGGTTTTCGAACAGCGGCAATTTGTTCGGAGCCGTTTTTGGGGTCAGAGATGGATTTAGAGCTTCAAAGTGGCTGACATGTCAGAGACAAATTAGTCACGCTAAATTAGTCACGGCCATTAGTTGCCAAGCAACGGCACACCTGCACTTCTCAGGAGAGCCAGAGGTCATTAGAGTTCATTCCAACTCTATTGGAACATGGATTTAGGCCTTCAGGTTTACCATAGAAGCTGTAGATTACTTTCTATTCTTGACTATTTGACTAAGATCAAACAATATTTACAAAAAAGCCCTAAGATTTTGTATAAATATCCAGTACCCTATTATTTACACTACTATTAAAGATCTATTACACATTTCTACTATTACACTCTCATGAGGTTTTGCGACTGATCTGAAGGAGTCCATGTCTGTGTCTCAGCGGAGGGTCAGCGGTCTGAAAGAACTTTTCTGCCTTTCTCTGTCTCTTTTTTTTCTGATTAGTGTGGAGTGCTTGTTCATGTCTTGAAACTGACATTTGGGTAGCTGTAGCTTCATTTCCAGTAATTCTGATTAGTGTGGAGTGCTCATACATGTCTTGAAATTGACTTTTGACCCACACTGTCTGATCAGCTGATTGGGTCACACACACATGCACCTGTGACTTTGCTGTTACTTAGCAACAGCACAGCTGGCCTCTGAGGAGAACAAAAGGTCTCTTAAGGTCATTAGAACTCTATTTAGACATGGAGTTAAGGCCTGTTAGATTAATGGATTACCCTTCAGAGGATTTCATTATACATATGATATTCAATCAGCCTTAACTGACATCCATGATGGACTTTCAAAATAAGACTCAAACAAGCTCTTCAAAATAAAAGCCTTCAGATTTTCCATAGACGATTCATAGGGGTTGTCTGTCTCTGTCTGTCTGTCTCTCTGTCTGTCTCTTTCCGTCTCTCTGTCTGTCTCTGTCTCTCTGTCTATCTCTTTGTCTGTCTGTCTCTGTCTCTCTTTCTGTCTCCCTGTCTGTCTCTGTCTGTCCGTCTCTGTCTCTCTGTCTGTCTCTTTGACTGTCTTTCTCTGTCTCTGTCTGTCTCTGTCTCTCTTTCTGTCTCCCTGTCTGTCTCTGTCTGCCCGTCTCTGTCTCTCTGTCTGTCTCCCTGTCTGTCTTTCTCTGTCTCTGTCTGTCTCTTTGTCTGTCTTTCTCTGTGTCTTTCTCTCTCCCTGTGTGTCTCTGTCTCTCTGTCTATCTCTTTGTCTGTCTTTCTCTGTCTCTGTCTGTCTCCCTGTCTGTCTCTGTCCGTCTCTCTGTCTGTCTCTGTCTCTCTTTCTGTCTCCCTGTCTGTCTCTGTCTGCCCGTCTCTGTCTCTCTGTCAGTGACTGTGGAGCTGCGAATTGAGCGGTCTTAAAGGACTTTGTGTCCCTGTCTCTCTCTCTCTTTCTGTCTATAAGTTAGTTGACTTAATAGGCACATTCTTTGTTCTGGCCACAACTCCATTTCCCATAATGCTTCAGCAAATACATTGTCCATTCATTTCTAAGCACATTGCTGCCTGGGCTTTTAAAACAGACCGCTTATCTGACTTAGGAGAGTATTCCAACACATAGAAAAGTATTCACACCCCTTACCTAATATTATGCTACTTAGCATTATTAAGCTAGTTAGCATTAGCATGCTAGCTATTTTTAGCATTTTAGCTAAATTTGGGTTTTTGACTAACTTTTCGTGCTGATTCCTCTGATGCTAATGATAACATGTTAGCTAGCATTAGCATGCTAGTTAGCATTAGCATGCTAGCTCATGTTAGCATTTTAGCTAATTTTTCAAATTTTCTTAACTTTTCGTAGTGATTACGTTGTAGCTAATGATTACATGTTAGCTAGCATTAGCATGCTAGTTAGCATTAGCATGCTAGCTCATTTTAGCATTTTAGCTATTTTTTTGAATTTTCTTAACTTTTCACTGTTAATACGTTGCAGCTAATGATTACATGTTAGCTAGCATGTGCATGCTAGTTAGCATTAGCATGCTAGCTAATTTTAGAATTTTAGCTAATTTTTAAACATTTCTTAACTTTTCGTAGTGATTACGTTGAGGCTAACGATTACATGTTAGCTAGCATTAGTTTGCTAGTTAGCATTAGCATGCTAGCTCATGTTAGCATTTTTGCTAATTTTGGAATCTTTCTTAACTTTTTTTACTCATTGCTTCGAGGCTATTGATAAAATGCTAGTTAGCATTAGCATGCTAGCTCATGTTAGCATTTTAGCAATTTTTTTGAATTTGCTTAACTTTTTTTACTCATTGCTTCGAGGCTATTGATAACATGCTAGTTAGCATTAGCATGCTAGCTCATGTTAGCATTTAAGCATTTTTTTAATTTGTCCCAACTTTTTCTACTTATTGCTTCGAACCTATTGATAACATGTTAGATTGGGGGTGTGTGACTGATTACGCACCACGTGGCAGGCCCCGTTTAAATTTCCTGAAATTTTCTAGTTTATTTATTTATTTTTCTTCCGTCCACCTTAATGCGGGTCGTACCGTAGCATGCACCCCCACAATATATATATCAAAACGTGCGGCTCGATCTCGAGATGGGTGCTATTACTTTTATAAGCGATTGGAGTTACCATGGCGACGTAATTAGCGAAAAACCACGCCCAAAAATCCCATAGGAATGAATGGAGTCAGGTGTCGGAGCGATCCAAAAAATCCACTTTTTTGAGGATTTACTGTGTCATCATACGTTCACTTAGAAAAACCATTGAAATCTCAGTTTATAGGAATATCCGAGCACTTTTCAGAAGTGAAGACGGGATGTTGATATCTGTTACGGTTTTTTCACAATGAGCCTCTGAGCGACCCAAAGTTTGCCTCAAATTTAAAAATTTAAAAATTTTTCAGTGTAACTGCCGTTAAGTTAGAGTGCGAGACTTTGTCCGAGCTGGAACCCAAATTATTTTTTAACTCGTCGTCACGGTCACATATTTCCTTCTACTGAACTGATTTTCGCCCATGTGAAAGCCACGCCCGATGACATTCACACGATCTTTTCAAAATTTCTCTATGTCTCACCGTTTTCTCTCAGCGGACTTTCGTTTGCAAAAAATCAGACACATTTTGAGCAGATTTCAGAAAATCCCCCTATTGTTTAACATTGAGCAAGTCTGACAGTTTCTGAAGCTGGGGCTTGTGACAAGACATTTTTAACTCGTTCGTTCTCGGACTCTGAAATATGTAGAGAGTTGTGCTTTTCCATGATCGAAGGCGAAACCCGGCTCTCACTGACGCTTCAAGAATTTTTTCGATACATCGCACGGTTTTTGAACAGCGGCAATTTGTTCGGAAGCCTTTTTGGGGTCAGAGATGGATTTAGAGCTTCAAAGTGGCTGACATGTCAGAGACAAATTAGTCACGCTAAATTAGTCACGGCCATTAGTTGCCAAGCAACGGCACACCTGCACTTCTCAGGAGAGCCAGAGGTCATTAGAGTTCATTCCAACTCTATTTGAACATGGATTTAGGCCTTCAGGTTTACCATAGAAGCTGTAGATTACTTTATACTAATTCTGATTAGTGTGGAGTGCTCTTACATGTCTTGAAACTGACTTTTGACCCACAAAATAAGACTCAAACAATATTTACAAAATAAAAGCCCTAAGATTTTGTATACAATATCACAGTACCCTATTATTTTACACTACTATTAAAGATCTGTTACACATTTATTACTACTATTACACTACTCTCACATAGAGGTTCTCTCCGTCAGCGACTGACTCTGAAGGACTCCATGTCTGTGTCTCAGCGGAGGGTCCGCTGCGGAAGCAGCGGTCTGAAAGAACTTTTCTGCCTTTCTCTGTCTCTTTTTTTTCTGATTAGTGTGGAGTGCTCATACATGTCTTGAAACTGACATTTGGGTAGCTGTAGATTCATTTCCAGTAATTCTGATTAGTGTGGAGTGCTCATACATGTCTTGAAAGTGACTTTTGACCCACACTGTCTGATCAGCTGATTGGGTCCCACACACATGCACCTGTGACTTTGCTGTTACTTAGCAACAGCACAGCTGGCCTCTGAGGAGAACAAAAGGTCTCTTAAGGTCATTAGAAGTCTATTTAGACATGGAGTTAAGGCCTGTTAGATTAATGGATTACCCTTCAGAGGATTTCATGATACATATGATGTTCAATCAGCCTTAACTGACATCCATGATGGACTTTCAAAATAAGACTCAAACAAGCTCTTCAAAATAAAAGCCTTCAGATTTTCTATAGACGATTCATAGGGGTTGTCTGTCTGTCTGTCTCTCTGTCTGTCTCTGTCCATCTCTCTGTCTGTCTCTCTTTCTGTCTCTTTGTCTGTCTTTCTCTGTCTCTTTCTGTCTCTGTCTCTCTTTTTGTCTCTGTCTGTCTCTCTTTCTGTCTCTTTGTCTGTCTTTCTCTGTCTCTTTCTGTCTCCCTGTCTGTGTCTGTTCTCTCTGTCTGTCTCTGTCCGTCTCTCTGTCTGTCTCTTTGTCTGTCTTTCTCTGTCTCTGTCCGTCTCTCTGTCTGTCTCTCTTTCTGTCTCTTTGTCTGTCTTTCTCTGTCTCTTTCTGTCTCCCTGTCTGTCTCTGTCTGCCCATCTCTGTCTCTCTGTCAGTGACTGTCGAGCTGCGAATTGAGCGGTCTTAAAGGACTTTGTGTCCCTGTCTCTCTCTCTCTCTCTTTCTGTCTATAAGTTAGTTGACTTAATAGGCACATTCTTTGTTCTGGCCACAACTCCATTTCCCATAATGCTTCAGCAAATACATTGTCCATTCATTTCTAAGCACATTGCTGCCTGGGCTTTTAAAACAGACCGCTTATCTGACTTAGGAGAGTATTCCAACACATAGAAAAGTATTCACACCCCTTACCTAATATTATGCTACTTAGCATTATTAAGCTAGTTAGCATTAGCATGCTAGCTATTTTTAGCATTTTAGCTAAATTTGGGTTTTTGACTAACTTTTCGTGCTGATTCCTCTGATGCTAATGATAACATGTTAGCTAGCATTAGCATGCTAGTTAGCATTAGCATGCTAGCTCATGTTAGCATTTTAGCTAATTTTTCAAATTTTCTTAACTTTTCGTAGTGATTACGTTGTAGCTAATGATTACATGTTAGCTAGCATTAGCATGCTAGTTAGCATTAGCATGCTAGCTCATTTTAGCATTTTAGCTATTTTTTTGAATTTTCTTAACTTTTCACTGTTAATACGTTGCAGCTAATGATTACATGTTAGCTAGCATGTGCATGCTAGTTAGCATTAGCATGCTAGCTAATTTTAGAATTTTAGCTAATTTTTAAACATTTCTTAACTTTTCGTAGTGATTACGTTGAGGCTAACGATTACATGTTAGCTAGCATTAGTTTGCTAGTTAGCATTAGCATGCTAGCTCATGTTAGCATTTTTGCTAATTTTGGAATCTTTCTTAACTTTTTTTACTCATTGCTTCGAGGCTATTGATAAAATGCTAGTTAGCATTAGCATGCTAGCTCATGTTAGCATTTTAGCAATTTTTTTGAATTTGCTTAACTTTTTTTACTCATTGCTTCGAGGCTATTGATAACATGCTAGTTAGCATTAGCATGCTAGCTCATGTTAGCATTTAAGCATTTTTTTAATTTGTCCCAACTTTTTCTACTTATTGCTTCGAACCTATTGATAACATGTTAGATTGGGGGTGTGTGACTGATTACGCACCACGTGGCAGGCCCCGTTTAAATTTCCTGAAATTTTCTAGTTAGGGGCCTGCCAATGCAATGCAGGGAGAAGCAGAGCATTGCATTGCGAAGCAATGCAATGCACTGCCTCCCATGCAATTGCATGGCAAGGCACCTATTATTCTACACCTCTAAACTGGACTCTTTATTATTATTAGGGGCCTGCCAATGCAATGCAGGGAGAAGCAGAGCATTGCATTGCGAAGCAATGCAATGCACTGCCTCCCATGCAATTGCATGGCAAGGCACCTATTATTCTACACCTCTAAACTGGACTCTTTATTATTTATTTATTTATTTTTCTTCCGTCCACCTTAATGCGGGTCGTACCGTAGCATGCACCCCCACAATATATATATCAAAACGTGCGGCTCGATCTCGAGATGGGTGCTATTACTTTTATAAGCGATTGGAGTTACCATGGCGACGTAATTAGCGAAAAACCACGCTCAAAAATCCCATAGGAATGAATGGAGTCCGGTGTCGGAGCGATCAAAAAAATCCACTTTTTTGAGGATTTACTGTGTCATCATACGTTCACTTAGAAAAACCATTAAAATCTCAGTTTGTAGGAATATCCGAGCACTTTTCAGAAGTGAAGACGGGATGTTGATATCTGTTACGGTTTTTTCACAATGAGCCTCTGAGCGACCCAAAGTTTGCCTCAAATTTAAAAATTTAAAAATTTTTCAGTGTAACTGCCGTTAAGTTAGAGTGCGAGACTTTGTCCGAGCTGGAACCCAAATTATTTTTTAACTCGTCGTCACGGTCACATATTTCCTTCTACTGAACTGATTTTCGCCCATGTGAAAGCCACGCCCGATGACATTCACACGATCTTTTCAAAATTTCTCTATGTCTCACCGTTTTCTCTCAGCGGACTTTCGTTTGCAAAAAATCAGACACATTTTGAGCAGATTTCAGAAAATCCCCCTATTGTTTAACATTGAGCAAGTCTGACAGTTTCTGAAGCTGGGGCTGGTGACAAGACATTTTTAACTCGTTTGTTCTCGGACTCTGAAATATGTAGAGAGTTGTGCTTTTCCATGATCGAAGGCGAAACCCGGCTCTCACTGACGCTTCAAGAATTTTTTCGATACATCGCACGGTTTTTGAACAGCGGCAATTTGTTCGGAAGCCTTTTTGGGGTCAGAGATGGATTTAGAGCTTCAAAGTGGCTGACATGTCAGAGACAAATTAGTCACGCTAAATTAGTCACGGCCATTAGTTGCCAAGCAACGGCACACCTGCACTTCTCAGGAGAGCCAGAGGTCATTAGAGTTCATTCCAACTCTATTGGAACATGGATTTAGGCCTTCAGGTTTACCATAGAAGCTGTAGATTACTTTGTACTAATTCTGATTAGTGTGGAGTGCTCTTACATGTCTTGAAACTGACTTTTGACCCACAAAATAAGACTCAAACAATATTTACAAAATAAAAGCCCTAAGATTTTGTATACAATATCACAGTACCCTATTATTTTACACTACTATTAAAGATCTATTACACATTTATTACTACTATTACACTACTCTCACATAGAGGTTCTCTCCGTCAGCGACTGACTCTGAAGGAGTCCATGTCTGTGTCTCAGCGGAGGGTCAGCGGTCTGAAAGAACTTTTCTGCCTTTCTCTGTCTCTTTTTTTTCTGATTAGTGTGGAGTGCTTGTTCATGTCTTGAAACTGACATTTGGGTAGCTGTAGATTCATTTCCAGTAATTCTGATTAGTGTGGAGTGCTCATACATGTCTTGAAAGTGACTTTTGACCCACACTGTCTGATCAGCTGATTGGGTCCCACACACATGCACCTGTGACTTTGCTGTTACTTAGCAACAGCACAGCTGGCCTCTGAGGAGAACAAAAGGTCTCTTAAGGTCATTAGAACTCTATTTAGACATGGAGTTAAGGCCTGTTAGATTAATGGATTACCCTTCAGAGGATTTCATTATACATATGATATTCAATCAGCCTTAACTGACATCCATGATGGACTTTCAAAATAAGACTCAAACAAGCTCTTCAAAATAAAAGCCCTCAGATTTTCTATAGAAGATTCATAGGGGTTGTCTGTCTGTCTGTCTCTCTGTCTGTCTCTTTCTCTCTGTCTGTCTCTCTTTCTGTCTCTTTGTCTGTCTTTCTCTATCTCTTTCTGTCTCTGTCTCTCTTTTTGTCTCTGTCTGTCTCTCTTTCTGTCTCCTTGTCTGTCTTTCTCTGTCTCTGTCTATCTCTGTCTCTCTTTCTGTCTCTGTCTGTCTCTCTTTCTGTCTCCCTGTCTGTCTTTCTCTGTCTCTGTCTGTCTCTGTCTCTCTTTCTGTCTCTTTGTCTGTCTGTCTTTCTCTGTCTCTCTCTGTCTCTGTCTCTCTTTCTGTCTCTGTCTGTCTCTCTTTCTGTCTCCCTGTCTGTCTTTCTCTCTCTGTCTGTCTCTGTCTCTCTTTCTGTCTCTTTGTCTGTCTTTCTCTGTCTCTTTCTGTCTCCCTGTCTGTGTCTGTCTGCCCGTCTCTGTCTCTCTGTCAGTGACTGTCGAGCTGCGAATTGAGCGGTCTTAAAGGACTTTGTGTCCCTGTCTCTCTCTCTCTTTCTGTCTATAAGTTAGTTTACTTAATAGGCACATTCTTTATACCTGCCACAACTCCATTTCCCATAATGCTTCAGCAATGACATTGTCCATTCATTTCTAAGCACATAGCTGCCTGGGCTTTTAAAACAGACCGCTTATCTGACTTAGGAGAGTATTCTAACACATAGAAAAGTATTCACACCCCTTACCTAATATTATGCTACTTAGCATTATTAAGCTAGTTAGCATTAGCATGCTAGCTATTTTTAGCATTTTAGCTAAATTTGGGTTTTTGACTAACTTTTCGTGCTGATTCCTCTGATGCTAATGATAACATGTTAGCTAGCATTAGCATGCTAGTTAGCATTAGCATGCTAGCTCATGTTAGCATTTTTGCTAATTTTTCAAATTTTCTTAACTTTTCGTAGTGATTACGTTGTAGCTAATGATTACATGTTAGCTAGCATTAACATGCTAGTTAGCATTAGCATGCTAGCTCATTTTAGCATTTTAGCTATTTTTTTGAATTTTCTTAACTTTTCACTGTTATTACGTTGCAGCTAATGATTACATGTTAGCTAGCATGCGCATGCTAGCTAGCATTAGCATGCTAGCTCATGTTAGCATTTTAGCTAATTTTTCAAATTTTCTTAACGTTTCGTAGTGATTACGTTGTAGCTAATGATTACATGTTAGCTAGCATTAGCATGCTAGTTAGCATTAGCATGCTAGCTCATTTTAGCATTTTAGCTATTTTTTTGAATTTTCTTAACTTTTCACTGTTATTACGTTGCAGCTAATGATTACATGTTAGCTAGCATGCGCATGCTAGTTAGCATTAGCATGCTAGCTAAATTTAGAATTTTAGCTAATTTTTCAACATTTCTTAACTTTTCGTAGTGATTATGTTGCAGCTTTTGATTACATGTTAGCTAGCATTAGCATGCTAGTTAGCATTAGCATGCTAGCTCATGTTAGCATTTTTGCTAATTTTTCAAATTTTCTTAACTTTTCGTAGTGATTACGTTGTAGCTAATGATTACATGTTAGCTAGCATTAGCATGCTAGCTCATGTTAGCATTTTTGCTAATTTTTGAATTTTGCTTAACTTTTTTTACTCATTGCTTCGAGGCTATTAATAACATGCTAGCTATCATTAGCATGCTAGTTAGCATTAGCATGCTAGCTCATGTTAGCATTTTAGCTATTTTTTTAATTTGTTCTAGGCAACAGAAGCTCTGAATGGGGGTGTGTGACTGATTACGCACCACGTGGCAGGCCCCGTTTAAATTTCCTGAAATTTTCTAGTTAGGGGCCTGCCAATGCAATGCAGGGAGAAGCAGAGCATTGCATTGCGAAGCAATGCAATGCACTGCCTCCCATGCAATTGCATGGCAAGGCACCTATTATTCTACACCTCTAAACTGGACTCTTTATTATTTATTTATTAGGGGCCTGCCAATGCAATGCAGGGAGAAGCAGAGCATTGCATTGCGAAGCAATGCAATGCACTGCCTCCCATGCAATTGCATGGCAAGGCACCTATTATTCTACACCTCTAAACTGGACTCTTTATTATTTATTTATTTATTTATTTTTCTTCCGTCCACCTTAATGCGGGTCGTACCGTAGCATGCACCCCCACAATATATATATCAAAACGTGCGGCTCGATCTCGAGATGGGTGCTATTACTTTTATAAGCGATTGGAGTTACCATGGCGACGTAATTAGCGAAAAACCACGCCCAAAAATCCCATAGGAATGAATGGAGTCCGGTGTCGGAGCGATCAAAAAAATCCACTTTTTTGAGGATTTACTGTGTCATCATACGTTCACTTAGAAAAACCATTAAAATCTCAGTTTGTAGGAATATCCGAGCACTTTTCAGAAGTGAAGACGGGATGTTGATATCTGTTACGGTTTTTTCACAATGAGCCTCTGAGCGACCCAAAGTTTGCCTCAAATTTAAAAATTTTAAAATTTTTCAGTGTAACTGCCGTTAAGTTAGAGTGCGAGACTTTGTCCGAGCTGGAACCCAAATTATTTTTTAACTCGTCGTCACGGTCACATATTTCCTTCTACTGAACTGATTTTCGCCCATGTGAAAGCCACGCCCGATGACATTCACACGATCTTTTCAAAATTTCTCTATGTCTCACCGTTTTCTCTCAGCGGACTTTCGTTTGCAAAAAATCAGACACATTTTGAGCAGATTTCAGAAAATCCCCCTATTGTTTAACATTGAGCAAGTCGGACAGTTTCTGAAGCTGGGGCTTGTGACAAGACATTTTTAACTCGTTCGTTCTCGGACTCTGAAATATGTAGAGAGTTGTGCTTTTCCATGATCGAAGGCGAAACCCGGCTCTCACTGACGCTTCAAGAATTTTTTCGATACATCGCACGGTTTTTGAACAGCGGCAATTTGTTCGGAAGCCTTTTTGGGGTCAGAGATGGATTTAGAGCTTCAAAGTGGCTGACATGTCAGAGACAAATTAGTCACGCTAAATTAGTCACGGCCATTAGTTGCCAAGCAACGGCACACCTGCACTTCTCAGGAGAGCCAGAGGTCATTAGAGTTCATTCCAACTCTATTTGAACATGGATTTAGGCCTTCAGGTTTACCATAGAAGCTGTAGATTACTTTGTACTAATTCTGATTAGTGTGGAGTGCTCTTACATGTCTTGAAATTAACTTTGACCCACAAAATAAGACTCAAACAATATTTACAAAATAAAAGCCCTAAGATTTTGTATACAATATCACAGTACCCTATTATTTTACACTACTATTAAAGATCTATTACACATTTATTACTACTATTACACTACTCTCACATAGAGGTTCTCTCCGTCAGCGACTGACTCTGAAGGAGTCCATGTCTGTGTCTCAGCGGAGGGTCAGCGGTCTGAAAGAACTTTTCTGCCTTTCTCTGTCTCTTTTTTTTCTGATTAGTGTGGAGTGCTTGTTCATGTCTTGAAACTGACATTTGGGTAGCTGTAGATTCATTTCCAGTAATTCTGATTAGTGTGGAGTGCTCATACATGTCTTGAAAGTGACTTTTGACCCACACTGTCTGATCAGCTGATTGGGTCACACACACATGCACCTGTGACTTTGCTGTTACTTAGCAACAGCACAGCTGGCCTCTGAGGAGAACAAAAGGTCTCTTAAGGTCATTAGAACTCTATTTAGACATGGAGTTAAGGCCTGTTAGATTAATGGATTACCCTTCAGAGGATTTCATTATACATATGATATTCAATCAGCCTTAACTGACATCCATGATGGACTTTCAAAATAAGACTCAAACAAGCTCTTCAAAATAAAAGCCCTCAGATTTTCTATAGAAGATTCATAGGGGTTGTCTGTCTGTCTGTCTCTCTGTCTGTCTCTTTCTCTCTGTCTGTCTCTCTTTCTGTCTCTTTGTCTGTCTTTCTCTGTCTCTTTCTGTCTCTGTCTCTCTTTTTGTCTCTGTCTGTCTCTCTTTCTGTCTCCTTGTCTGTCTTTCTCTGTCTCTGTCTATCTCTGTCTCTCTTTCTGTCTCTGTCTGTCTCTCTTTCTGTCTCCCTGTCTGTCTTTCTCTGTCTCTGTCTGTCTCTGTCTCTCTTTCTGTCTCTTTGTCTGTCTGTCTTTCTCTGTCTCTCTCTGTCTCTGTCTCTCTTTCTGTCTCTGTCTGTCTCTCTTTCTGTCTCCCTGTCTGTCTTTCTCTCTCTGTCTGTCTCTGTCTCTCTTTCTGTCTCTTTGTCTGTCTTTCTCTGTCTCTTTCTGTCTCCCTGTCTGTGTCTGTCTGCCCGTCTCTGTCTCTCTGTCAGTGACTGTCGAGCTGCGAATTGAGCGGTCTTAAAGGACTTTGTGTCCCTGTCTCTCTCTCTCTTTCTGTCTATAAGTTAGTTGACTTAATAGGCACATTCTTTACTCTGGCCACAACTCCATTTCCCATAATGCTTCAGCAATGACATTGTCCATTCATTTCTAAGCACATTGTTGCCTGGGCTTTTAAAACAGACCGCTTATCTGACTTAGGAGAGTATTCTAACACATAGAAAAGTATTCACACCCCTTACCTAATATTATGCTACTTAGCATTATTAAGCTAGTTAGCATTAGCATGCTAGCTATTTGTAGCATTTTAGCTAAATTTGGGTTTTTGACTAACTTTTCGTGCTGATTCCTCTGATGCTAATGATAACATGTTAGCTAGCATTAGCATGCTAGTTAGCATTAGCATGCTAGCTCATGTTAGCATTTTAGCTAATTTTTCAAATTTTCTTAACTTTTCGTAGTGATTACGTTGTAGCTAATGATTACATGTTAGCTAGCATTAGCATGCTAGTTAGCATTAGCATGCTAGCTCATTTTAGCATTTTAGCTATTTTTTTGAATTTTCTTAACTTTTCACTGTTATTACGTTTGCAGCTAATGATTACATGTTAGCTAGCATGCGCATGCTAGCTAGCATTAGCATGCTAGCTCATGTTAGCATTTTAGCTAATTTTTCAAATTTTCTTAACGTTTCGTATTGATTACGTTGTAGCTAATGATTACATGTTAGCTAGCATTAGCATGCTAGTTAGCATTAGCATGCTAGCTCATTTTAGCATTTTAGCTATTTTTTTGAATTTTCTTAACTTTTCACTGTTATTACGTTGCAGCTAATGATTACATGTTAGCTAGCATGCGCATGCTAGTTAGCATTAGCATGCTAGCTAAATTTAGAATTTTAGCTAATTTTTCAACATTTCTTAACTTTTCGTAGTGATTATGTTGCAGCTTTTGATTACATGTTAGCTAGCATTAGCATGCTAGTTAGCATTAGCATGCTAGCTCATGTTAGCATTTTTGCTAATTTTTCAAATTTTCTTAACTTTTCGTAGTGATTACGTTGTAGCTAATGATTACATGTTAGCTAGCATTAGCATGCTAGCTCATGTTAGCATTTTTGCTAATTTTTGAATTTTGCTTAACTTTTTTTACTCATTGCTTCGAGGCTATTAATAACATGCTAGCTATCATTAGCATGCTAGTTAGCATTAGCATGCTAGCTCATGTTAGCATTTTAGCTATTTTTTTAATTTGTTCTAGGCAACAGAAGCTCTGAATGGGGGTGTGTGACTGATTACGCACCACGTGGCAGGCCCCGTTTAAATTTCCTGAAATTTTCTAGTTTATTTATTTATTTTTCTTCCGTCCACCTTAATGCGGGTCGTACCGTAGCATGCACCCCCACAATATATATATCAAAACGTGCGGCTCGATCTCGAGATGGGTGCTATTACTTTTATAAGCGATTGGAGTTACCATGGCGACGTAATTAGCGAAAAACCACGCTCAAAAATCCCATAGGAATGAATGGAGTCCGGTGTCGGAGCGATCAAAAAAATCCACTTTTTTGAGGATTTACTGTGTCATCATACGTTCACTTAGAAAAACCATTAAAATCTCAGTTTGTAGGAATATCCGAGCACTTTTCAGAAGTGAAGACGGGATGTTGATATCTGTTACGGTTTTTTCACAATGAGCCTCTGAGCGACCCAAAGTTTGCCTCAAATTAAAAAATTTAAAAATTTTTCAGTGTAACTGCCGTTAAGTTAGAGTGCGAGACTTTGTCCGAGCTGGAACCCAAATTATTTTTTAACTCGTCGTCACGGTCACATATTTCCTTCTACTGAACTGATTTTCGCCCATGTGAAAGCCACGCCCGATGACATTCACACGATCTTTTCAAAATTTCTCTATGTCTCACCGTTTTCTCTCAGCGGACTTTCGTTTGCAAAAAATCAGACACATTTTGAGCAGATTTCAGAAAATCCCCCTATTGTTTAACATTGAGCAAGTCTGACAGTTTCTGAAGCTGGGGCTGGTGACAAGACATTTTTAACTCGTTTGTTCTCGGACTCTGAAATATGTAGAGAGTTGTGCTTTTCCATGATCGAAGGCGAAACCCGGCTCTCACTGACGCTTCAAGAATTTTTTCGATACATCGCACGGTTTTTGAACAGCGGCAATTTGTTCGGAAGCCTTTTTGGGGTCAGAGATGGATTTAGAGCTTCAAAGTGGCTGACATGTCAGAGACAAATTAGTCACGCTAAATTAGTCACGGCCATTAGTTGCCAAGCAACGGCACACCTGCACTTCTCAGGAGAGCCAGAGGTCATTAGAGTTCATTCCAACTCTATTGGAACATGGATTTAGGCCTTCAGGTTTACCATAGAAGCTGTAGATTACTTTGTACTAATTCTGATTAGTGTGGAGTGCTCTTACATGTCTTGAAACTGACTTTTGACCCACAAAATAAGACTCAAACAATATTTACAAAATAAAAGCCCTAAGATTTTGTATACAATATCACAGTACCCTATTATTTTACACTACTATTAAAGATCTATTACACATTTATTACTACTATTACACTACTCTCACATAGAGGTTCTCTCCGTCAGCGACTGACTCTGAAGGAGTCCATGTCTGTGTCTCAGCGGAGGGTCAGCGGTCTGAAAGAACTTTTCTGCCTTTCTCTGTCTCTTTTTTTTCTGATTAGTGTGGAGTGCTTGTTCATGTCTTGAAACTGACATTTGGGTAGCTGTAGATTCATTTCCAGTAATTCTGATTAGTGTGGAGTGCTCATACATGTCTTGAAAGTGACTTTTGACCCACACTGTCTGATCAGCTGATTGGGTCACACACACATGCACCTGTGACTTTGCTGTTACTTAGCAACAGCACAGCTGGCCTCTGAGGAGAACAAAAGGTCTCTTAAGGTCATTAGAACTCTATTTAGACATGGAGTTAAGGCCTGTTAGATTAATGGATTACCCTTCAGAGGATTTCATTATACATATGATATTCAATCAGCCTTAACTGACATCCATGATGGACTTTCAAAATAAGACTCAAACAAGCTCTTCAAAATAAAAGCCCTCAGATTTTCTATAGAAGATTCATAGGGGTTGTCTGTCTGTCTGTCTCTCTGTCTGTCTCTTTCTCTCTGTCTGTCTCTCTTTCTGTCTCTTTGTCTGTCTTTCTCTATCTCTTTCTGTCTCTGTCTCTCTTTTTGTCTCTGTCTGTCTCTCTTTCTGTCTCCTTGTCTGTCTTTCTCTGTCTCTGTCTATCTCTGTCTCTCTTTCTGTCTCTGTCTGTCTCTCTTTCTGTCTCCCTGTCTGTCTTTCTCTGTCTCTGTCTGTCTCTGTCTCTCTTTCTGTCTCTTTGTCTGTCTGTCTTTCTCTGTCTCTCTCTGTCTCTGTCTCTCTTTCTGTCTCTGTCTGTCTCTCTTTCTGTCTCCCTGTCTGTCTTTCTCTCTCTGTCTGTCTCTGTCTCTCTTTCTGTCTCTTTGTCTGTCTTTCTCTGTCTCTTTCTGTCTCCCTGTCTGTGTCTGTCTGCCCGTCTCTGTCTCTCTGTCAGTGACTGTCGAGCTGCGAATTGAGCGGTCTTAAAGGACTTTGTGTCCCTGTCTCTCTCTCTCTTTCTGTCTATAAGTCAGTTTACTTAATAGGCACATTCTTTATACCTGCCACAACTCCATTTCCCATAATGCTTCAGCAATGACATTGTCCATTCATTTCTAAGCACATAGCTGCCTGGGCTTTTAAAACAGACCGCTTATCTGACTTAGGAGAGTATTCTAACACATAGAAAAGTATTCACACCCCTTACCTAATATTATGCTACTTAGCATTATTAAGCTAGTTAGCATTAGCATGCTAGCTATTTTTAGCATTTTAGCTAAATTTGGGTTTTTGACTAACTTTTCGTGCTGATTCCTCTGATGCTAATGATAACATGTTAGCTAGCATTAGCATGCTAGTTAGCATTAGCATGCTAGCTCATGTTAGCATTTTTGCTAATTTTTCAAATTTTCTTAACTTTTCGTAGTGATTACGTTGTAGCTAATGATTACATGTTAGCTAGCATTAGCATGCTAGTTAGCATTAGCATGCTAGCTCATTTTAGCATTTTAGCTATTTTTTTGAATTTTCTTAACTTTTCACTGTTATTACGTTGCAGCTAATGATTACATGTTAGCTAGCATGCGCATGCTAGCTAGCATTAGCATGCTAGCTCATGTTAGCATTTTAGCTAATTTTTCAAATTTTCTTAACGTTTCGTAGTGATTACGTTGTAGCTAATGATTACATGTTAGCTAGCATTAGCATGCTAGTTAGCATTAGCATGCTAGCTCATTTTAGCATTTTAGCTATTTTTTTGAATTTTCTTAACTTTTCACTGTTATTACGTTGCAGCTAATGATTACATGTTAGCTAGCATGCGCATGCTAGTTAGCATTAGCATGCTAGCTAAATTTAGAATTTTAGCTAATTTTTCAACATTTCTTAACTTTTCGTAGTGATTATGTTGCAGCTTTTGATTACATGTTAGCTAGCATTAGCATGCTAGTTAGCATTAGCATGCTAGCTCATGTTAGCATTTTTGCTAATTTTTCAAATTTTCTTAACTTTTCGTAGTGATTACGTTGTAGCTAATGATTACATGTTAGCTAGCATTAGCATGCTAGCTCATGTTAGCATTTTTGCTAATTTTTGAATTTTGCTTAACTTTTTTTACTCATTGCTTCGAGGCTATTAATAACATGCTAGCTATCATTAGCATGCTAGTTAGCATTAGCATGCTAGCTCATGTTAGCATTTTAGCTATTTTTTAAATTTGGCATTAGCATGCTGGGCTAGGCAACAGAACCTCTGATTGGGGGTGTGTGACTGATTACGCACCACGTGGCAGGCCCCGTTTAAATTTCCTGAAATTTTCTAGTTAGGGGCCTGCCAATGCAATGCAGGGAGAAGCAAGCATTGCATTGCGAAGCAATGCAATGCACTGCCTCCCATGCAATTGCATGGCAAGGCACCTATTATTCTACACCTCTAAACTGGACTCTTTATTATTTATTTATTTATTTATTTTTCTTCCGTCCACCTTAATGCGGGTCGTACCGTAGCATGCACCCCCACAATATATATATCAAAACGTGCGGCTCGATCTCGAGATGGGTGCTATTACTTTTATAAGCGATTGGAGTTACCATGGCGACGTAATTAGCGAAAAACCACGCCCAAAAATCCCATAGGAATGAATGGAGTCCGGTGTCGGAGCGATCAAAAAAATCCACTTTTTTGAGGATTTACTGTGTCATCATACGTTCACTTAGAAAAACCATTAAAATCTCAGTTTGTAGGAATATCCGAGCACTTTTCAGAAGTGAAGACGGGATGTTGATATCTGTTACGGTTTTTTCACAATGAGCCTCTGAGCGACCCAAAGTTTGCCTCAAATTTAAAAATTTAAAAATTTTTCAGTGTAACTGCCGTTAAGTTAGAGTGCGAGACTTTGTCCGAGCTGGAACCCAAATTATTTTTTAACTCGTCGTCACGGTCACATATTTCCTTCTACTGAACTGATTTTCGCCCATGTGAAAGCCACGCCCGATGACATTCACACGATCTTTTCAAAATTTCTCTATGTCTCACCGTTTTCTCTCAGCGGACTTTCGTTTGCAAAAAATCAGACACATTTTGAGCAGATTTCAGAAAATCCCCCTATTGTTTAACATTGAGCAAGTCGGACAGTTTCTGAAGCTGGGGCTTGTGACAAGACATTTTTAACTCGTTCGTTCTCGGACTCTGAAATATGTAGAGAGTTGTGCTTTTCCATGATCGAAGGCGAAACCCGGCTCTCACTGGCGCTTCAAGAATTTTTTCGATACATCGCATGGTTTTTGAACAGCGGCAATTTGTTCGGAAGCCTTTTTGGGGTCAGAGATGGATTTAGAGCTTCAAAGTGGCTGACATGTCAGAGACAAATTAGTCACGCTAAATTAGTCACGGCCATTAGTTGCCAAGCAACGGCACACCTGCACTTCTCAGGAGAGCCAGAGGTCATTAGAGTTCATTCCAACTCTATTTGAACATGGATTTAGGCCTTCAGATTTACCATAGAAGCTGTAGATTACTTTGTACTAATTCTGATTAGTGTGGAGTGCTCTTACATGTCTTGAAACTGACTTTTGACCCACAAAATAAGACTCAAACAATATTTACAAAATAAAAGCCCTAAGATTTTGTATACAATATCACAGTACCCTATTATTTTACACTACTATTAAAGATCTATTACACATTTATTACTACTATTACACTACTCTCACATAGAGGTTCTCTCCGTCAGCGACTGACTCTGAAGGACTCCATGTCTGTGTCTCAGCGGAGGGTCCGCTGCGGAAGCAGCGGTCTGAAAGAACTTTTCTGCCTTTCTCTGTCTCTTTTTTTTCTGATTAGTGTGGAGTGCTCATACATGTCTTGAAAGTGACTTTTGACCCACACTGTCTGATCAGCTGATTGGGTCACACACACATGCACCTGTGACTTTGCTGTTACTTAGCAACAGCACAGCTGGCCTCTGAGGAGAACAAAAGGTCTCTTAAGGTCATTAGAACTCTATTTAGACATGGAGTTAAGGCCTGTTAGATTAATGGATTACCCTTCAGAGGATTTCATTATACATATGATATTCAATCAGCCTTAACTGACATCCATGATGGACTTTCAAAATAAGACTCAAACAAGCTCTTCAAAATAAAAGCCCTCAGATTTTCTATAGAAGATCATAGCAGCTTATTGTTTTACACTACTGCAGTCTGTCTCCCCTCCTGTCTGTGTCTGTCTGTCTGTCTGTCTGTCTGTCTGTCTGTCTGTCTGTCTGTCTGTCTGTCTGTCTGTCTGTCTGTCCCTCTAAGCAGCAGCTGCACCTCCTGTCTCTTTGGAGATGAGCCAGCGACTGACTCTGAAGGACTCCATGTCTGTCTCTCAGCAGAGGGTCTGAAAGAACTGAGACATCAGCTGTCTGTGTGACGTTCTGTCAGTGGAAGCTGCGCTGCGAAAGCAGCGCTCTCCAAGAATTTTTCTGCCTTTCTCTGTCTCTTTTTTTTCTGATTAGTGTGGAGTAATTGTTCGTGTCTTGAAACTGACATTTGGGTAGCTGTAGTATTCATTTCCAGTAATTCTGATTAGTGTGGAGTGCTCATTCATGTCTTGAAACTGACATTTGGGTAGCTGTAGATTCATTTCCAGTAATTCTGATTAGTGTGGAGTGCTCATACATGTCTTGAAATTGACTTTTGACCCACACTGTCTGGGGCTCTGTGGAGAACAGCTCATTAAAGGTCACTAAAGGTCATCATAACACCCTATGGACATGAATTTAAGGTCTGATAGAACAGTTGATTACCATTGGTGGTAGCGCAACATATGAGTAAAGAGACTGAATCAGCCTCAACTGACATCCATGCTGGACTTTCAAAATAAGACTCAACAATCTCTTCAAAATAAAAGCCCTCTGATCTTCAATACAATATCACAGGACCCTATTGTTTTAAACTATTGCTGTCGTTCTGTCTGTCTGTCTGACTGCCTGCCTGTAAGCCGAGCATCAGCTGATTGGGTCACACACACATGCACCTGTGACTTTGCTGTTACTTAGCAACAGCACAGCTGGCCTCTGAGGAGAACAAAAGGTCTCTTAAGGTCATTAGAACTCTATTTAGACATGGAGTTAAGGCCTGTTAGATTAATGGATTACCCTTCAGAGGATTTCATTATACATATGATATTCAATCAGCCTTAACTGACATCCATGATGGACTTTCAAAATAAGACTCAAACAAGCTCTTCAAAATAAAAGCCTTCAGATTTTCCATAGACGATTCATAGGGGTTGTCTGTCTCTGTCTGTCTGTCTCTCTGTCTGTCTCTTTCTCTCTGTCTGTCTCTTTCCGTCTCTCTGTCTGTCTCTGTCTCTCTTTCTGTCTCCCTGTCTTTCTCTGTCTGCCCGTCTCTGTCTCTCTGTCTGTCTCTTTGTCTGTCTTTGTCTGTCTCTTTCTGTCTCCCTGTCTGTCTCTGTCTCTCTGTCTATCTCTTTGTCTGTCTGTCTGTCTCTGTCTCTCTTTCTGTCTCCCTGTCTGTCTCTGTCTCTCTGTCTGTCTCTTTGTCTGTCTTTCTCTGTCTCTGTCTGCCCGTCTCTGTCTCTCTGTCCATCTCTCTGTCTGTCTCTGTCTCTCTTTCCGTCTCTCTGTCTGTCTCTGTCTCTCTGTCCGTCTCCCTTTCAGTCTCTGTCTCTCTTTCCGTCTCTCTGTCTTTCTCTGTCTCTTTCTGTCTCCCTGTCTGTCTCTGTCTGCCCGTCTCTGTCTCTCTGTCAGTGACTGTCGAGCTGCGAATTGAGCGGTCTTAAAGGACTTTGTGTCCCTGTCTCTCTCTCTCTCTCTTTCTGTCTATAAGTTAGTTGACTTAATAGGCACATTCTTTGTTCTGGCCACAACTCCATTTCCCATAATGCTTCAGCAAATACATTGTCCATTCATTTCTAAGCACATTGCTGCCTGGGCTTTTAAAACAGACCGCTTATCTGACTTAGGAGAGTATTCCAACACATAGAAAAGTATTCACACCCCTTACCTAATATTATGCTAGTTCGCATTATTAAGCTAGTTAGCATTAGCATGCTAGCTATTTTTAGCATTTTAGCTAAATTTGGGTTTTTGACTAACTTTTCGTGCTGATTCCACTGATGCTAATGATAACATGTTAGCTAGCATTAGCATGCTAGTTAGCATTAGCATGCTAGCGCATGTTAGCATTTTAGCTAATTTTTCAAATTTTCTTATCTTTTCGTAGTGATTACGTTGTAGCTAATGATTACATGTTAGCTAGCATTAGCATGCTAGTTAGCATTAGCATGCTAGCTCATTTTAGCATTTTAGCTGTTTTTTTGAATTTTCTTAACTTTTCACTGTTATTACGTTGCAGCTAATGATTACATGTTAGCTAGCATGCGCATGCTAGTTAGCATTAGCATGCTAGCTAATTTAAGAATTTTAGCTAATTCTTCAACATTTCTTAACTTTTCGTAGTGATTATGTTGCAGCTAATGATTACATGTTAGCTAGCATTAGCATGCTAGTTAGCATTAGCATGCTAGCTCATTTTAGCATTTTAGCTAATTTTTGAATTTCGCTTAACTTTTTTAACTCATTGCTTCAAGGCTTTTAATAACATGCTAGCTAGCATTAGCATGCTAGCTCATATTAGCATTTTTGCTAATTTTTGAATTTTGCCTACCTTTTTTTTCTCATTGCTTCGAGGCTGTTGATAACATGCTAGTTAGCATTAGCATGCTAGCTCATGTTAGCATTTTTGCTAATTTTTTAATTTTGCTTAACTTTTTTTACTCATTGCTTTGAGGCTGTTGATAACATGCTAGTTAGCATTAGCATGCTAGCTAGTGTTAGCATTTTTGCAAATTTTTTAATTTGTCCCAACTTTTTCTACTTATTGCTTCGAACCTATTGATAACATGTTAGCTAGCATTAGTGTGCTAGGCTAGGCAGCATAACCTCTGATTGGGGGTGTGTGACTGATTACGCACCACGTGGCAGGCCCCGTTTAAATTTCCTGAAATTTTCTAGTTAGGGGCCTGCCAATGCAATGCAGGGAGAAGCAGAGCATTGCATTGCGAAGCAATGCAATGCACTGCCTCCCATGCAATTGCATGGCAAGGCACCTATTATTCTACACCTCTAAACTGGACTCTTTATTATTTATTTATTTATTTTTCTTCCGTCCACCGGAATGCGGGTCGTACCGTAGCATGCACCCCCACAATATATATATCAAAACGTGCGGCTCGATCTCGAGATGGGTGCTATTACTTTTATAAGCGATTGGAGTTACCATGGCGACGTATTTAGCGAAAAACCACGCCCAAAAATCCCATAGGAATGAATGGAGTCAGGTGTCGGAGCGATCAAAAAAATCCACTTTTTTGAGGATTTACTGTGTCATCATACGTTCACTTAGAAAAACCATTGAAATCTCAGTTTGTAGGAATATCCGCGCACTTTTCAGAAGTGAAGACGGGATGTTGATATCTGTTACGGTTTTTTCACAATGAGCCTCTGAGCGACCCAAAGTTTGCCTCAAATTAAAAAATTTAAAAAATTTTCAGTGTAACTGCCGTTAAGTTAGAGTGCGAGACTTTGTCCGAGCTGGAACCCAAATTATTTTTTAACTTGTCGTCACGCTCACATATTTCCTTCTACTGAACTGATTTTCGCCCATGTGAAAGCCACGCCCGATGACATTCACACGATCTTTTCGAAATTTCTCTATGTCTCACCGTTTTCTCTCAGCGGACTTTCGTTTGCAAAAAATCAGATGAATTCTGAGCAGATTTCAGAAAATCCCCCTATTGTTTAACATTGAGCAAGTCTGCCAATTTCTGAAGCTGGGGCTTGTGACAAGACATTTTTCTCTCGTTCGTTCTCGGACTGTGAAATATGTAGAGAGTTGTGCTTTTCCATGATCGAAGACGAAACCCGGCTCTCACTGACGCTTCAAGAATTTTTTCGATACCTCGCACGGTTTTCGAACAGCGGCAATTTGTTCGGAGGCCTTTTTGGGGTCAGAGATGGATTTAGAGCTTCAAAGTGCCTGACATGTCAGAGACAAATTAGTCACGCTAAATTAGTCACGGCCATTAGTTGCCAAGCAACGGCACACCTGCACTTCTCAGGAGAGCCAGAGGTCATTAGAGTTCATTCCAACTCTATTGGAACATGGATTTAGGCCTTCAGGTTTACCATAGAAGCTGTAGATTACTTTCTATTCATTCTGATTAGTGTGGAGTGCTCTTACATAACTTGAAATTAACTTTGACCCACAAAATAAGACTCAAACAATATTTACAAAATAAAAGCCCTAAGATTTTTAATACGATATCACAGTACCCTATTTTTTTACACTACTATTAAAGATCTATTACACATTTATTACTACTATTACACTACTCTCACATAGAGGTTCTCTCCGTCAGCGACTGACTCTGAAGGACTCCATGTCTGTCTCTCAGCAGAGGGTCCGCTGCGGAAGCAGCGGACTGAAAGAACTTTTCTGCCTTTCTCTGTCTCTTTTTTTTCTGATTAGTGTGGAGTGCTTGTTCATGTCTTGAAACTGACATTTGGGTAGCTGTAGCTTCATTTCCAGTAATTCTGATTAGTGTGGAGTGCTCATACATGTCTTGAAATTGACTTTTGACCCACACTGTCTGATCAGCTGATTGGGTCACACACACATGCACCTGTGACTTTGCTGTTACTTAGCAACAGCACAGCTGGCCTCTGAGGAGAACAAAAGGTCTCTTAAGGTCATTAGAACTCTATTTAGACATGGAGTTAAGGCCTGTTAGATTAATGGATTACCCTTCAGAGGATTTCATTATACATATGATATTCAATCAGCCTTAACTGACATCCATGATGGACTTTCAAAATAAGACTCAAAGAAGCTCTTCAAAATAAAAGCCTTCAGATTTTCCATAGACGATTCATAGGGGTTGTCTGTCTCTGTCTGTCTGTCTCTCTGTCTGTCTCTTTCTCTCTGTCTGTCTCTTTGACTGTCTTTCTCTGTCTCTGTCTGTCTCTGTCTCTCTTTCTGTCTCCCTGTCTGTCTCTGTCTGCCCGTCTCTGTCTCTCTGTCTGTCTCCCTGTCTGTCTTTCTCTGTCTCTGTCTGTCTCTTTGTCTGTCTTTCTCTGTGTCTTTCTCTCTCCCTGTGTGTCTCTGTCTCTCTGTCTATCTCTTTGTCTGTCTTTCTCTGTCTCTGTCTGTCTCCCTGTCTGTCTCTGTCCGTCTCTCTGTCTGTCTCTGTCTCTCTTTCTGTCTCCCTGTCTGTCTCTGTCTCTGTCCATCTCTCTGTCTGTCTCTGTCTCTCTTTCTGTCTCCCTGTCTGTCTTTCTCTGTCTCTGTCTGTCTCTGTCTCTCTTTCTGTCTCTTTGTCTGTCTTTCTCTGTCTCTTTCTGTCTGTGTCTCTCTTTCTGTCTCTGTCTGTCTCTCTGTCTGTCTCCCTGTCTTTCTTTCTCTGTCTCTGTCTGTCTCTTTCTCTCTCTCTCTCTCTCTCTCTCTCTCTCTGTCTGTCTCTCTGTCTGTCTCTTTCTCTCTGTCTGTCTCTCTTTCTGTCTCTTTCTCTCTGTCTGTCTCTGTCTCTCTTTCTGTCTCTTTGTCTGTCTTTCTCTGTCTCTTTCTGTCTCTTTGTCTGTCTTTCTCTGTCTCTTTCTGTCTCCCTGTCTGTCTCTGTCTGCCCGTCTCTGTCTCTCTGTCAGTGACTGTCGAGCTGCGAATTGAGCGGTCTTAAAGGACTTTGTGTCCCTGTCTCTCTCTCTCTTTCTGTCTATAAATTAGTTGACTTAATAGTCACATTCTTTACTTTGGCCACAACTCCATTTCCCATAATGCTTCAGCAATGACATTGTCCATTCATTTCTAAGCACATTGTTGCCTGGGCTTTTAAAACAGACCGCTTATCTGACTTAGGAGAGTATTCTAACACATAGAAAAGTATTCACACCCCTTACCTAATATTATGCTACTTAGCATTATTAAGCTAGTTAGCATTAGCATGCTAGCTATTTTTAGCATTTTAGCTAAATTTGGGTTTTTGACTAACTTTTCGTGCTGATTCCTCTGATGCTAATGATAACATGTTAGCTAGCATTAGCATGCTAGTTAGCATTAGCATGCTATCTCATGTTAGCATTTTTGCTAATTTTTCAAATTTTCTTAACTTTTCGTAGTGATTACGTTGTAGCTAATGATTACATGTTAGCTAGCATTAGCATGCTAGTTAGCATTAGCATGCTAGCTCATTTTAGCATTTTAGCCATTTTTTTGAATTTTCTTAACTTTTCACTGTTATTACGTTGCAGCAAATGATTACATGTTAGCTAGCATGCGCATGCTAGTTAGCATTAGCATGCTAGCTAATTTTAGAATTTTAGCTAATTTTTAAACATTTCTTAACTTTTCGTAGTGATTACGTTGAGGCTAACGATTACATGTTAGCTAGCATTAGTTTGCTAGTTAGCATTAGCATGCTAGCTCATGTTAGCATTTTTGCTAATTTTGGAATCTTTCTTAACTTTTTTTACTCATTGCTTCGAGGCTATTGATAAAATGCTAGTTAGCATTAGCATGCTAGCTCATGTTAGCATTTTAGCAATTTTTTTGAATTTTGCTTAACTTTTTTTACTCATTGCTTCGAGGCTATTGATAACATGCTAGTTAGCATTAGCATGCTAGCTCATGTTAGCATTTAAGCATTTTTTTAATTTGTCCCAACTTTTTCTACTTATTGCTTCGGACCTATTGATAACATGTTAGATTGGGGGTGTGTGACTGATGACGCACCACGTGGCAGGCCCCGTTTAAATTTCCTGAAATTTTCTAGTTTATTTATTTTTCTTCCGTCCACCTTAATGCGGGTCGTACCGTAGCATGCACCCCCACAATATATATATCAAAACGTGCGGCTCGATCTCGAGATGGGTGCTATTACTTTTATAAGCGATTGGAGTTACCATGGCGACGTAATTAGCGAAAAACCACGCCCAAAAATCCCATAGGAATGAATGGAGTCCGGTGTCGGAGCGATCAAAAAAATCCACTTTTTTGAGGATTTACTGTGTCATCATACGTTCACTTAGAAAAACCATTAAAATCTCAGTTTGTAGGAATATCCGAGCGCTTTTCAGAAGTGAAGACGGGATGTTGATATCTGTTACGGTTTTTTCACAATGAGCCTCTGAGCGACCCAAAGTTTGCCTCAAATTTAAAAATTTAAAAATTTTTCAGTGTAACTGCCGTTAAGTTAGAGTGCGAGACTTTGTCCGAGCTGGAACCCAAATTATTTTTTAACTCGTCGTCACGGTCACATATTTCCTTCTACTGAACTGATTTTCGCCCATGTGAAAGCCACGCCCGATGACATTCACACGATCTTTTCAAAATTTCTCTATGTCTCACCGTTTTCTCTCAGCGGACTTTCGTTTGCAAAAAATCAGACACATTTTGAGCAGATTTCAGAAAATCCCCCTATTGTTTAACATTGAGCAAGTCGGACAGTTTCTGAAGCTGGGGCTTGTGACAAGACATTTTTAACTCGTTTGTTCTCGGACTCTGAAATATGTAGAGAGTTGTGCTTTTCCATGATCGAAGGCGAAACCCGGCTCTCACTGACGCTTCAAGAATTTTTTCGATACATCGCACGGTTTTTGAACAGCGGCAATTTGTTCGGAAGCCTTTTTGGGGTCAGAGATGGATTTAGAGCTTCAAAGTGGCTGACATGTCAGAGACAAATTAGTCACGCTAAATTAGTCACGGCCATTAGTTGCCAAGCAACGGCACACCTGCACTTCTCAGGAGAGCCAGAGGTCATTAGAGTTCATTCCAACTCTATTTGAACATGGATTTAGGCCTTCAGGTTTACCATAGAAGCTGTAGATTACTTTGTACTAATTCTGATTAGTGTGGAGTGCTCTTACATGTCTTGAAACTGACTTTTGACCCACAAAATAAGACTCAAACAATATTTACAAAATAAAAGCCCTAAGATTTTGTATACAATATCACAGTACCCTATTATTATACACTACTATTAAAGATCTATTACACATTTATTACTACTATTACACTACTCTCACATAGAGGTTCTCTCCGTCAGCGACTGACTCTGAAGGACTCCATGTCTGTGTCTCAGCGGAGGGTCCGCTGCGGAAGCAGCGGTCTGAAAGAACTTTTCTGCCTTTCTCTGTCTCTTTTTTTTCTGATTAGTGTGGAGTGCTCATACATGTCTTGAAACTGACATTTGGGTAGCTGTAGATTCATTTCCAGTAATTCTGATTAGTGTGGAGTGCTCATACATGTCTTGAAAGTGACTTTTGACCCACACTGTCTGATCAGCTGATTGTGTCACACACACATGCACCTGTGACTTTGCTGTTACTTAGCAACAGCACAGCTGGCCTCTGAGGAGAACAAAAGGTCTCTTAAGGTCATTAGAACTCTATTTAGACATGGAGTTAAGGCCTGTTAGATTAATGGATTACCCTTCAGAGGATTTCATTATACATATGATATTCAATCAGCCTTAACTGACATCCATGATGGACTTTCAAAATAAGACTCAAACAAGCTCTTCAAAATAAAAGCCCTCAGATTTTCGATAGAAGATCATAGCAGCTTATTGTTTTACACTACTGCAGTCTGTCTGCCCTCCTGTCTGTCTGTCTGTCTGTCTGTCTGTCTGTCTGTCTGTCTGTCTGTCTGTCTGTCTGTCTGTCTGTCTGTCTGTCTGTCTGTCTGTCTGTCTGTCTGTCTGTCTGTCCCTCTAAGCAGCAGCTGCACCTCTTGTCTCTTTGGAGATGAGCCAGCGACTGACTCTGAAGGACTAACTGTCTGTCTCTCAGCGGAGGGTCCGCTGCGGAAGCAGCGGTCTGAAAGAATTTTTCTGCCTTTCTCTGTCTCTTTTTTTTCTGATTAGTGTGGAGTGCTTGTTCATGTCTTGAAACTGACATTTGGGTAGCTGTAGCTACATTTCCAGTAATTCTGATTAGCGTGGAGTGCTCATACATGTCTTGAAATTGACTTTTGACCCACACTGTCTGAGGCTCTGTGGAGGAGAGCTCATTAAAGGTCACTAAAGGTCATCATAACACTCTATGGACATGAATTTAAGGTCTGATAGAACAGTTGATTACCATTGGTGGTAGCGCAACATATGAATAAAGAGACTGAATCAGCCTCAACTGACATCCATGCTGGACTTTCAAAATAAGACTCAAATAATCTCTTCAAAATAAAAGCCCTCTGATCTTCAATACAATATCACAGGACCCTATTGTTTTAAACTATTGCTGTCTTTCTGTCTGTCTGTCTGTCTGACTGCCTGTAAGCCGAGCATCAGCTGATTGGGTCACACACACATGCACCTGTGACTTTGCTGTTACTTAGCAACAGCACAGCTGGCCTCTGAGGAGAACAAAAGGTCACTCAAGGTCATTAGAACTCTATTTAGACATGGAGTTAAGGCCTGTTAGATTAATGGATTACCCTTCAGAGGATTTCATTATACATATGATATTCAATCAGCCTTAACTGACATCCATGATGGACTTTCAAAATAAGACTCAAACAAGCTCTTCAAAATAAAAGCCCTCAGATTTTCTATAGAAGATTCATAGGGGTTGTCTGTCTGTCTGTCTGTCTCTCTGTCTGTCTCTTTCTCTCTGTCTGTCTCTCTTTCTGTCTCTTTCTTTGTCTCTGTCTGTCTCTCTTTCAGTCTCTGTCCGTCTCTCTGTCTGTCTCTGTCTCTCTTTCTGTCTCCCTGTCTGTCTCTGTCTGTCCGTCACTGTCTCTCTTTCTGTCTCTTTGTCTGTCTTTCTCTGTCTCTTTCTGTCTCCCTGTCTGTCTCTGTCTGCCCGTCTCTGTCTCTCTGTCTGTCTCTGTCTCTCTGTCCGTCTCTCTGTCTGTCTCTGTCTCTCTTTCCGTCTCTCTGTCTGTCTCTGTCTCTCTGTCCGTCTCTCTGTCTTTCTCTGTCTCTTTCTGTCTCCCTGTCTGTCTCTGTCTGCCCGTCTCTGTCTCTCTGTCAGTGACTGTGGAGCTGCGAATTGAGCGGTCTTAAGGGACTTTGTGTCCCTGTCTCTCTCTCTCTTTCTGTCTATAAGTTAGTTGACTTAATAGGCACATTCTTTGTTCTGGCCACAACTCCATTTCCCATAATGCTTCAGCAAATACATTGTCCATTCATTTCTAAGCACATTGCTGCCTGGGCTTTTAAAACAGACCGCTTATCTGACTTAGGAGAGTATTCCAACACATAGAAAAGTATTCACACCCCTTACCTAATATTATGCTACTTAGCATTTTTAAGCTAGTTAGCATTAGCATGCTAGCTATTTTTAGCATTTTAGCTAAATTTGGGTTTTTGACTAACTTTTCGTGCTGATTCCTCTGATGCTAATGATAACATGTTAGCTAGCATTAGCATGCTAGTTAGCATTAGCATGCTAGCTCATGTTAGCATTTTAGCTAATTTTTCAAATTTTCTTGACTTTTCGTAGTGATTACGTTGTAGCTAATGATTACATGTTAGCTAGCATTAGCATGCTAGTTAGCATTAGCATGCTAGCTCATTTTAGCATTTTAGCTATTTTTTTGAATTTTCTTAACTTTTCACTGTTATTACGTTGCAGCTAATGATTACATGTTAGCTAGCATGCGCATGCTAGTTAGCATTAGCATGCTAGCTAATTTTAGAATTTTAGCTAATTTTTCAACATTTCTTAACTTTTCGTAGTGATTACGTTGAAGCTAATGATTACATGTTAGCTAGCATTAGCATGCTAGTTAGCATTAGCATGCTAGCTCATGTTAGCATTTTTGCTAATTTTTCAAATTTTCTTAACTTTTCGTAGTGATTACGTTGTAGCTAATGATTACATGTTAGCTAGCATTAGCATGCTAGTTAGCATTAGCATGCTAGCTCATTTTAGCATTTTAGCTATTTTTTTGAATTTTCTTAACTTTTCACTGTTATTACGTTGCAGCTAATGATTACATGTTAGCTAGCATGCATATGCTAGTTAGCATTAGCATGCTAGCTCATGTTAGCATTTGTGCTAATTTTAGAATTTTGCTTAACTTTTTCCACTCATTGCTTCGAGGATATTGATAACATGCTAGTTAGCATTAGCATGCTAGCTCAAGTTAGCATTTTTGCAAATTTTTTAATTTGTCCCAACTTTTTCTACTTATTGCTTCGAACCTATTGATAACATGTTAGCTAGCATTAGGATGCTAGGCTAGGCAGCATAACCTCTGATTGGGGGTGTGTGACTGATTACGCACCACGTGGCAGGCCCCGTTTAAATTTCCTGAAATTTTCTAGTTAATTACTGTAATGCATTGATTTTTGCTGTAACGCGGTAATGTAAGGGATTACTGGGGGAAAAAATTTAATAGATGCATTGTTAACTGTTGAGAAGGTGTTTTCACTCTAATTTAAAGCCTATCTTAAAGGAACAGACACACATTTAATTTATGACCCTGGGCTCTCTGAGCTCTCATTTCACCTTCCCGCGTGCTCGTTCATTTCTGTAAAAAGGAGCAATAAGAACATCAAACAACAATTATATATTTTAACAGTGAGACGTCGTTCACTGGACTCAGTTCTAGTAACTGAGCACAGCTTTATCTCAGCATAAGGTTTTTATTTGAAACAAGAGTTAAAAAGGAAACTCCTCCCACATAGATCTTCGTTCACAGAATGGTCACAGCTTCTTCACCCAAGGCACACAGGATGTGCCACATTCCTCTTGATTGTTCACGGTTTCTAAGTGTTTCCACATGCACTACAAAATTAAACCCTCATACAACATTAACAGAATTTCTATCTCTTCATAACCCAGAATAAAGTGGTAGGTTTTCTTTTTCTTCATACAAATTAGCCAAAATCACCACGAGATCAGCAGAGGAGAAAAGTCCCCGCAAAATGTTTCACTTCCTGTAGTCAGACAGAGCAGAGATGAGTGAGCCTGCAGCTGATCTAACATCGGATAGTACATTCTCCAGATGCGATTGTCCCTTGTATTGCACCATGAACCATCACTGTGGCAATTGTATCTTACTGCTTTTAACCACAATCCAAGCTCAGTCTGATTCCAAATCACCTTCTACTGGATGTGTAATAAGCTAATTGAGCATCATGAGCTACATTTAGATTTCCAAATCCATATTTGCATTTTGTTTTGGTGAGAGTAACTTAAAAGTAATGCAATAGTAGTGTAATGCCTTACATTTTAAATACAGTAATATTGTAATGTAACAAATTGCTTTGAAATTACAGTAACAAGTAATAAATAATGCATTACAGTTTTGAAGTAACTTGACCAACACTGATAGTTATAAGCATGACATAATTATCTTGGAGTATAATGTTAATTAAGACAATACTTCAAACTTTGCCTTTTAGAAAACATATTTTGCAACAACCACAGCCTAACAGGCCTAAGGCATTTGGATTGTATTTTTATTCTAGGTAATTGGATAGTTAACCAGACTGTCACACTTCCTCCACAATGCTTGACACATTCTAATCTATTTCATCTCAGAGGCTAAGATCACTGCTGTCAAGCACAGTGGCGGAAGCATGACGCTAATAGTATGTGTTTCTAGTGACAACAAGAAAAGTGATACCAACCTTTTAAGTGAGAGTGTACATAATCATATGTTTGTTCATGCGTGATGTGTTTCAGAGAAGTTTGCCATGTGAGAGCACAACTGTCTGCAGAGGCCTTAGCGGTCCGGATTGCGCGGTCATGCTACCAAACTGCTGACATGAAACGAGGCCTTGAGCTGGAGCCTAAAGCAATAGAGGACTATTGTCTGGCGAGGGACATCAGCCACTACCCATGTGGAGTCATCATTCATCTTGATGCACCGGGGCTTGGGGCTTCCCCACATGCTTTGATCTATGACCCAAGAGCTGAACCTGCATTTGGACTGATAGAGGTGAAGTGTCCTAATGTCAGAAGCTATGTTGACTGCACCTACCTCAGGGTCTTTGATGATATGCTCCAGTTAAAAAAATCCAATGCCTACTATTGGCAGGTGCAGGGGCACCTTCTATTAAGCGGATTTGAATGGTACGACTTTGTAGTCTACACTGAGGATGACCTGTTCATTGAGAGAATTTATAGGGATTTATCTACCCATGCTTCTGGCATAAAAATTCTGTGACACATGTATTGCAATTAAAAATAGAATAAAAAAACAATTACAATATAAATGTTTTTTTGTCCCAAACAAAGGCTGCAACCTTTATTGTATTGCATCAAAATAGTTTAGAACAGCAATAACAAAATCCCAGCAATAACTGCTATACTAACTATATACTGCACTAACTACTTGTGCTCTAAGATTTGATCAATCTACTTGGCCCAAGCTTTAACCAGGGGCAATTTTGATAATTCAGGAGGAGACATGCAAAAATGTACAGGGATGACTGAATCAAATAACTTGTGTTCTTTCAATCTTAGCACCCTTAGGTGTGCAATGGCCTGTGTTTCTTTAACCTTGTTTTCAGGCATTTGAGGTCTTCCTGACAGAAAGGCACCTTGCAGGGCACACAGTTGTCAATCAGGAAGCCTCTGTTAAACCCCTGACAAGTGCCCAAAAACGATCGAAGATTGAGCGCGACCGGCTTAGGAAAGCGCGCTGCGAGAACGAGCAGAAAGGAAGAGCAGTGCCGTAGTTGAGCAACTTCCTCTCGGCCATGGAACCAGAGACCAAACGGCCGCCACGCACCGCCGCCACCCCAAGCCAATTCCCAGCGTCCCACCCCTGCTCTACGTCGGGGCGCTCCACCGATCGACGCAGCGGATGGACGGCATTCCCAGGCCAAGCCCAGCCAGTACCTGGACACCAAGTTGTACCAGCTCCTGAATCAAACCCACCAATGAACCGACCATGCACGAAACGTACAGAACAGGTGATCGAATGAGCAGAGACACTGGATCCGTATCCAGCTGAGCCACCGAACAGGAACCACCCAACAATCCCTAAACTGGCACCCCCGAAAGAGGTGCCCCAAACAACAAAAGCAAGACATCGGCCGACTGACACATCAGTCCACCCAGGCACCCAAAAATTACATGATCCATAACATTTGACAAATCAGCTTTTAGTCCTCTTTAGCATTATAATCTTAAATCTCATATTCCAAAAGCAGGCTCTGAACACCCATAATATTTCATTTTTCTCCCAATGTTTTTTGTTTCCTAAAAAAACTGATATTCCCTTATCTATACATTTATTTTCCATTTTAAGCTACTTTTAAAAGTAATTTTCTCCTTTATAGAATTGCTTTTATTCCTCTATGCCTTCAAATGCTATTTTTACTTTTGTCAGTCTACGATAAAGTTGTTAGTTCTTTAAAGGCCATAGTTTTTTCCACCTGTGTTTTTTAGGCATGTTTCTTCTCTAATTTTAAGTTCCTACATTTTAATTTAACAAACTTGTTTTAGCATACCCCTCAATAATTATCTTTGATACTTTGCTTCTCTAATTCCTTTTCAGACACAACCAGTTTCATGGAGTTACCTTGTTTTTCTTTAAAACCCATTCATTCTAGTTCAGGTGATACAAGCATTATATTGACACAACAAACTATCACATTATTCATTCATCATCTCAGGGCCTCTGTGGAAACAAATTTAAATGCATAATTATTTTTATACATTGAACATAAATCACTACTCACAAACATTTCAACAGGGACATATCACACAAAACAAAACAAGACAAGACGAACAACATACACAGAGGTCAGTCAGTCATATTTTTTATTCCTCACACATCCCCAACCATTATATTATTCTTTACAAATTTCAAATTAACTAATTTATCTGGGGCCAAATAAGTTTGAGGTTGAGGAATCAAAAGAAATAAAGTTATTTTCTGACTGCTGGTGCTGCCTCAGGAATTTAGGTTATAGGTTATCTCACGTTTTTCAAAAACAAACCCAAACAAAATTTGCCTTTCTCTCTCTCTCCCTCAGCACTAAATGCATTCAAAGTGCATTCACATCTCTGCATGTGTATGTTTAAACCCAAGAAAAACTTAACAGTTTCAGCTAATTTCTCAATGGCCAGCTTTCCCCTGCTTGAGCCAGTAGGAAGAGAAAAAAAGAGACAGCAATACTGTAAATTAATGTAACCTCAGTTCCTAGTTGCCCAGTTTATCTGCATCAGCCATTCAATAAAAAATGTTTATCAAGCTCTCTGTTTCTGCTAAGTGCGTATTTATGTTCCTGTGATGATAATTCTAACAATGAATCAGTCCAGCAAGCATTACTTCATTGCGTAAGCGTGTGTGGTTGTCTCCCCAAAAGCCAGCCCTGCATGCTAACTGATTCTTATCCTTGCAGTAATTTCCCGTTTTTTCAAAGTCTATGCTTGTCCAGACCAACTGACCCCCCATTTTTAGAATCATCTAAATGTTCCTATGGTCTTTTCCAATCTGCTTCTGTAAAATGATTTTGAATCTCACCCCCCTTCAGTTGCTGCACTCTGTGATCATCGAACGGGACAACTCATTGTCCAAACTGTTTCCACCCCCTCTCTGGACACTGGATAGTGTTGATTGAAGGTCAATTGCAGTCTTTTGATCATCAAAGCAGTCTCTTCTTTTTTCTGCAATGTCCAGTCTTGCATGAAGGAGAGAGGTGCGTTTTCATTCTTGAACTTTCTACGGGGCACACACGGAGACCATCAAAAACAACCAGGAAACAAACAGAACTTGCAAGTAGCTCGCTGCAAGTCCACTCTTCTATTTCAGGATCTATCATCTGGTCTGTAGTTGATGCAAAAAAGAAAAGTTCGTCCAGCTGTTCTGTATTTCTTCTTGATTTAAAGTCCACCATCATCTGCCGCTCTCTCCCACAGACTTGGAGAGGGGGGAAAAAAGTAGACAGACTCGGAGAGCATATAAAAAACAAATCGGAAGAAATAAACAGCCAAAAAAGCAGAGGCCATTCATTGAGAGTTCAGTACTCTGTGTCAGACTGAGCCTCACCCAGAAACCAGGGTTCTCCTCCAGGTGGCGGCCGAAGCATGGATTCTTTCTCTGTCCGAAACTCGGATGCTGGAGAGAAAACAAACATCCCCTGTCCACTCGGTTTCGCCTGCTGAAGGTTACGTTCTGGCACCATCTGTTATGGGAAGAAATGTCTCTCCTTCCCTTCATAGGAATGAGGCTGGAGTCTGCATCTGCGTTTTTCATATTTTATTACGATCAGTTTACGCTAAAACTCTCTCTGGCCAGCTCATGTCTGCCTTCTCTGCAAGCAGCTTCTGCCTTCAGTCCCCTGATGTCATGTCTTCATTGCAAGGGTAAACAAAACACTCCGCACTGCTGAGGAGTCAACAGTTAATTAAAAGTAGGTTCTAACTTTGAGGGCTTAATCGCAAGTCAAATCTTGTTTTGTTTCTTTCAGCCATTTTCTTTGCATTTTCAGCTGCTAGCTTGTAGCTTTCTTGGAGAGTTGTCTTGAGATTTTATATGTACTGAGAACGTGACTTGTTGTTGAAGGGCAAGGCGAACGCTAAATCGACCGGCAGTCTTGGCTGACGTCAAAATATTAATTCGTGTAGGGCAAAACCAGTTGTGTCATTTTTCGAACAATTGTACACATGTACAAGTGGTTTGACAAAGTGGTGCCACTGTGACTTGTCTTTTTCCTCCAGGGTACCGAGCATGCTTAAAAGGGTTCGATTAAAGCGTTCTACCGTGTTACCTCGGGGGTGATATGTTGTCCGGCTATTGCGAATGCCCATGATTTTACAGAGTTCTTGTATCATGTGGGATTCAAAATCTGGCCCTTGATCACTTACCAACTTTTCAGGGACTCCATAATGGACAATGAAGTGGTCCCAAAGAGCTTTAGCTACAGTTTGGGCTCTCTGATTTGCCGTCGGAGTGGGAAGTGAGTATTTCGTGAAATGATCAGTTAGTACGAGCACATTCTTCATATTGCTACGATCGGGCTTGATGGACAGGTAGTCCATGCACACTAGCTGAAGGGGCCTGGTGGACTTTATATTCACGAGCAGGGCAGCATTTTCCTGAGGAGATTTGCGTCTTACACAGCGATTGCATGTTTTGATTCTGTTTTCAATGTCTGATGCCATGCGGGGCCAATAAAATCGGGCTCTAGCAAGATCAAGGGTACGTTCAGTGCCTAGATGGCCCATATCATAGTGGAGGCTTTGAAAGACTGCATCATGAAGCTGTTCAGGTAGGACAAGCTGGTTAGTAGCATTTCCTCCCTCTTGGTGTGTTCGGTACAAGACATCATTGTGAAGTGCAAGTCTATTTAGCTCTCTCAATAGCAGGTTGATGTCGGTAAGCTCAGTTCGTACTGATGGTGGTACTTTCTCGCTTGTTTCGATTTGATATGACTTCACGCAGGCAGAGATCTGTTCTTTGTTCATTTTTTATTTGTTCAGGGGACATATGGGGCACGATTGGAAGACCCCCACAATCAGTTTCATTGACAAAATCATCTGGGATGGCAGCGACATTAACGGCTAATAAGTGCACAGGGAGGCTGGTGTCATTTGGAGAGGTGCAGACAAGGTGTTTCTCACAAATGACAGACACTACTTCAGGACCCAAACTGCTCTCTGCAGGGGACAGGTGAGTTTGCGTGAACTGCCGTATGCAGTCATGTTCTTTTGGGGACACAGCATCATTGACTAGCTCGCCATGTGGCCGCCTGGACAGACCATCTGGGTCAGAGTTAAGCTTGCCTACTCTGTACTGGAGCTTGAAGTCAAACGTGGACAGAGCAGCTAGCTACCTATAACTCATGGCATCCATCTTAGCTGTAGTCAACACGTACCTTAAGGGGTTACTATCGGTCATGACAGTGAACGGATTTCCGTATAAGTAGTCAGCAAATTTTTCAGTTACTGCCCACTTGAGGGCTAGGAATTCTAGCTTGTGAGGGGCATACCGTGACTCACTTTTAGATAACCCCCGACTTGCATAGGCTATAACCCTTGTCTGGCCATTTTGCTGCTGATAGAGGGCGGCGCCAAGTCCCGTAGTGCTAGCGTCTGTATGGAGCGTGTAGGGCAACTGAGGGTCAGCAAAACCCAGGACAGGCGCACTACTGACCTTTTGAATGATTGTTCGGAAAGCAAATTTACATCTGCTGTCAAATGGCATTTTGGGGTCATGATACTGGGCTGGCTCTGCTTTGGGCTTCGAACTTTTGCGCAAAGGTGGGTAGCCGGCAGTGAGGTCTGTGAGAGGCTTTACAATGCTGGAATAATCCTGGATAAATTGCCTGTAGTACCCTGAGAAGCCTAAGAAGGAACGGAGCTGTTTGAGATCACGAGGAATAGGCCAGGTACTCAGGGCTTTCACTTTTTCAGGATCGGTCTCTACCCCTCTGTGGGACACAATGTGGCCAAGATATCTGACAGAACTTTGAAAAAATCTACATTTCTCGGGGGAGAGCTTGAGGCCATACTCTTTGAGCCGATTTAGGACTTTCATTAAACGGACCTCATGTTCCTCGGGCGTCTTTGAGAAAATGATAATATCGTCGAGAAACACAATCACCTCTTTTAAGTTCATGTCACCTATACATTTCTCCATGAGGCGCTGGAAAGGGCTGGGCGCGTTTGTGATGCCTTGAGGCATTCTATTGAATTCTTAGAAGCCGATGGGACACACAAACACAGTTTTTGGTTTGTCCAACTCCTCTACCTCAATCTGGTAGTAACCTGACTTTAATTCAAGGACGGAGAACCACTGCTAACCTATCAGGGTGGAAAATGTCTCCTCCAAGTTTGGGAGGGTGTAAACATCCTTCACTGTTTGCATATTTAGCTTTCTGTAATCTATACAGAGAGGAACTTCACAATTTTTCTCACGCACTACTATGATGGGCGAAGAAAAAGGGGAGGTGGACTCTCTGATTACGCCAGCCCGTCGGAGATCTTGTAAGTGCTTACGAACCGCTTCCAGGTCGCTTGGATGTATGGGGCGTGCTCTGTGTTTGAATTGTGTTTCGTTTGATAGTTTGATTGTATGTTTCACTTGATCTGTCTTCCCAAAATCAAGGTTGGTTTGTGCAAAAACCTCTGGCATTTGACTTGTGTTAAGCGTTCTTTCCATTCAGCGCTGATAGGTGAAGACTCAAAGTTGAAAGTTATATTTGTTTTATGTTCAGTTTGGTCTTTGCAGGTTTCACTGTGTGTTCTTGTGACAGGACTCTTTGGTATGCACCGATTACACATTTTAAAGGGATGGTCACATCATGTTGAGATTCGTTGGTAAGTATAACCGGACAAGGTAAGGTGCTCGCTCCGGTAGGTCAAGGAGGCAAGGCAAGGCTTTACAAGGACACTACCAGGTAAGGCAGACATTTTTGGCTACTCTAAGAGGACTGAGTTTTCACTGTTAATGGCTGACCCTGGAATGCAGCCTTCAAGAACAACAGTTTGACCATATCGGACTAACTGAGGTTCTTTGTCATGCATCGTCACTAAACCAAGTTTATTGTCCTTAGACTGTTGGTGCCGTACCTCAAGAACTTTTAACACTGCCTTATATTCATGGGACGTGGTTGGCTGCATTTCCAAACAAGCATTATAGTACATCTCATAAAGCACATCTAATGTGTTTGTCCCAATTAGCACAAGCGACTGTGAAGCAGCCCGCACATCAGGGACAACTAAGGCAAGTGTTGGCACTTCAGCCTCGACACCCAGAAAATCTTTGGGAAAAGTGATCTGCATTTTGATGTAGCCTAAGTAAGGCACAGACTGGCCATTTGCTCCCTCAACTTCCAAAAGTTAAAAAATTGGCTTTATCTCATGAGTAGACAAATGTTTCTTATAGTACGACTCAGGGACAGTTGTGACTTGAGAGCCAGTGTCTAATAAACAGGGCCGCCGCTGTCCATACGCAAAGTACGCAGAGCGCGTAGGGCCCCAAGTACCTGGCGGGGGCCTCCAAAAAGGGTTTCCAAAGAAATGTCATGAAAATTATTACATTAGCCTATTGCATTTAATACATAAATTATTTATTACAGGCCCACCGTTGTTTTTTTCTTAATTGTGTAACCTATCACTCACAATTCGGGCAAAAAAATGTTTTTATCTAATTTATATAAAGAGCCCCCCAACCCCCCCCCCCCCCCCCCCCCCGCCTCCATGACCCTAATGGTACATCCCTCAAAACGTTTTGCATCCAAAGCTTTTCCAGGCTACTCTGTTGTTGAATGGCTAATGATGTCAGGTAAGAAGAGACTGCACGAATCTGGAGCTGAAAAAAGAAAGAACAAAAAAACAAAGAAATGATGCCCGTGCATCTTTTACTGGTAAGTTCATGTTTTTATAGGCTGTCTAGGATGTAACCCACATCACCCTCATTTAAACTCAGCAAAAAAAGAAACGTCCCTTTTTCAGGACTGGGTATTTCAACAATAATGTTGTAAAAATCCAAATAACTTTACAGATCTTCTTTGTAAAGGGTTTAAATAATGTTTTCCATGCATTTTCAATTAACCATAATCAATTAATTAACATGCACTTGTGGAATGGTCGTTAAGACCTGAACAGCTTACAGAAAGTAGGCATTTAAGGTCACAGTTCTAAAAACGCAGGACACTAAAGAGACTTCTCCACCGACTGTGAAAAACACCCAAAGAAAGATGACCCGGGTCCCTGCTCATCTGCGTGAGCGTGCATTAGGCATGCTGCAGGGAGGCATGAGGACTGCTGATGTGGCTAGGGCAATAAATTGCCATGTCCGCACTGTAAGACAGAGCTACAGGGAGACAGGAAGGACAGCTGATCATCCTCGCAGTGGAAGACCACGTATAACAACACCTGCACAGGATAGGTACATCCGAATATCACACCTGCGTGACAGGTACAGGATGGCCACAACAACTGCCCGAGTCACGTACCAGGAACACACAATCCCTCCATCAGTGCTCAGACTGTCTGCAATAGGCTAAGAGAGGCTGGACTGAGGGCTTGTAGGCCTGTTGTAAGGCAGGTCCTTACCAGACATCACCAGCAACAACGCCGCCTATGGGCATAAACCCACATTTGCTGGACCAGACAGGAGTGGCAAAAAGTGCTCTTCACTGATGAGTCACAGTTTTGTCTCAACAGGGGTGATGGACGGATTCGTGTTTATCGTCGAAGGAATGGGCGTTACACCGAGGCCTGTACCCTGGAGCGGGATCGATTTGGAGGTGGGGGGTCCGTCATGGTCTGGGGCGGTATATCACATCACCATCGGACTGAGCTTGTTGTCATTGCAGGCAATCTCAATGCCTTGCGGTACAGGGAAGACATTCTCCTCCCTCATGTGGTACCCTTTATGCATGCTCATCCAGACATGATCCTCCAGCAGGACAATGCCACCAGGCATACTGCTCGTTCTGTGTGTGAGTTTCTGCACAACAGCAATGTCAGTGTTCTGCCATGGCCAGCGAAGAGCCCGGATCTCAATCCCATTGAGCACGCCTGGGACCTGTTGGATCGCAGAGTGAGGGCTAGGGCCATTCTCCCCAGAAATGTCCAGGAACTTGCAAGTGCCTTGGTGGAAAAGTAGGGTAACATCTCACAGCAAGAACTGACAAATCTGGTCCAGTCCATGAGGAGGAGATGCACTGCACTACTTCAAGCAGCTGGTGGCCACACCAGATACTGACTAGTACTTTTGATTTTGAGCCTTCCTTCATTGAAGGACACATTATTCTATTTCTGTTAGTCACATGTCTGTGAAACATTTTTAGTTTATGTCTTATGGTGTTGACTCTTTTAGTGTTTATACATATATTTACACACATTAAGTTCACTGAAAGTAAAAACAGTTGAAAGTCAGAGAACGTTTCTTTTTTTGCTGAGTTTATAAACGGGTTTTACAAATAATAACAATAACTACAGGAAATGACAATAAGTAGGCCTTGATAAATGCATATGTTTGTGACAGTTCATATGGTAAATTGTTTGTTTTAGAAGTGTGTAAAAGATGAAATTTTTTTTAAACAAGTACTTGAAACAGAGTAGGTGAAACACGCAGCAGGTGGGTGAGAGACAAACGGGAGGAGAAGCGGTTTGAAGCTAAAGCTAAACACTGAGTTTAAACTTGACTTCTACGGGTAAAAGCAAAACTTTTCCATGTGTTTATATGTTCAGTAAATTGCCGGCTGACAATTTACTGAGCAGGAATTTCAAATTAATGTGACGATCCTGACTCTGATCTCTGATTTTAATTGCATTGCCACTCCTCCGAACCGGGAACTGGTCCAGTAGTTCCTAATTCTCTGTATTACAGTGATGTAAGTGCAACAATAAGTTTTTATCTGTCTGTTTTCAGCAGTGCGTAGGAGGAGTAACAATTCAGCGAAAGAAATTGGATCTCTTCTTTCTAGGAATATGGCCGAATTTATTAATCCTCCAAAACACTAACAACCCAGGGTCCAGACCAGGAAGCAGAGTCGTAGTTTAACCCACCTCTCTGCTGCTTCTGTACTGTTACCTACCCATTACCCTATAGAAACAGTGTCTTGCCCACGGCCAAAATTAAATGGATTAAAAGTTAAGCCAACAAAAGCAAATTATGGAAATCTCATAAAAATAAATACAACTTTGACTGAAAATAAATCTATTAAATGTGGTTTATTAAACATAAGATCTCTCTCCTCAAAGACTTTGTTAGTAAATGACTTGATTTGTGATAATCACATTGATTTCCTTTGTCTCACAGAAACCTGGTTGCAGCAGGAGGATTATGTCAGTATAAATGAGTCAACTCCTTCCAGTCATTTAAATTTTCACATTCCTAGAAATACTGGGCGAGGAGGAGGAGTTGCAGCCATTTTCCGTTCTGATTTACTAATTAGTCCCAGACCAATTGATAGCTACAGTTCTTTTGAGCATCTAACCCTTAATTTTCCTCATCCAAGTTGCAAAACATTAAGACCATTTTTGTTTGTGGTTTTGTATCGTCCACCAGGCCCTTACTCTCAATTCTTGGATCAGATCTCACATTTTTTATCTGATATAGTATTAAATACTGATAGGGTTATTATAGTGGGGGACTTCAATATTCATGTGGATACTAAAAGTGATAGCCTAAATGCAGCCTTTAATGCTATTTTAGACTCAATTGGCTTTACTCAAAAAGTACAGGGATCGACCCACTCAGGTAAACACACTTTGGACCTTGTACTGACATACGGTATTGAGTGTGAGGAAATAACAGTCCACCCACATAACCCGGTCCTGTCTGACCACTTCTTGATAACTTTTGAATTTACTTTAACTGACCATCTTAAATCTGAAAGAAAATTTCATTATAGTAGAACTTTATCAGACAATGATGTAACAATTTTTAAAGAATCTGTACCATTCTTACTTTCCTCAGTGTCTCAGAGTAACACAGTGGATGGCAGCAATTCTATCTCTAACCCTTAAGAAATTGATGGTCTGGTTCACAGCGTTACGTCCTCATTGCGTTTGGCATTAGATAGTGTAGCCCCATTAAAAAAGAAAGTGGCTAGCCATAGGAGGCTGACTCCTTGGTTTAACGCAGAGTTGCGTACTTTAAAGCAGAATACTAGGAAGTTGGAGAGAAAATGGCGCTTTAGTCATCTAGAGGATTCCTATTTAACCTGGAATAACAGTCTACTGCTGTATAAAAAGACCCTTCGACAAGCTAGAACAGCATATTTTTCATCATTAATAGAGGCGAATAAAAACAATCCTAGGTTTCTTTTTAGTACAGTTGCCAAACTTACACAGAGTCATAGCTCTGTTGAGCAAACTATTCCCCCGGCTCTTAGCAGTGATGATTTTATGAGATTCTTCATAAATAAAATAAATTTTATTAAAAATAAAATCATTGGCACCCTCCCAAACATGATTACTTCTTCCTCAGTAAATGAGTCAGTATCGGAAAGAACTGTAGAACCTCAGTATTGCTTAGGCTGTTTTGATTCAGTCGAGCTTTCAGAATTATCAAAAATATTAGCCTCATCTAAATCTTCAACTTGTATTTTGGACCCAATCTCAACCAAATTATTTAAAGAAGTGTTCCATTTGGTTCCTGGCCCCATTTTGGATATGATGAATCTATCCTTAGTAAACGGATACGTACCACAGGAATTTAAAATAGCTGTAATTAAACCTTTACTCAAGAAACCTTCCCTTGATCAAGATGACTTAGTGAATTACAGACCTATATCTAACCTTCCTTTCTTATCCAAAGTCCTTGAGAAAATAGTTGCTAATCAAGTCTGTGAACATCTAAACAGTAACGAGCTGTTTGAAGAGTTTCAGTCAGGTTTTAGAGCTCATCATAGCACTGAAACAGCACTGGTGAAGGTTACTAATGATATTCTCATGGCCTCAGATAATAGACTGGTGTCTGTTCTGGTTTTGTTAGATCTCAGTGCTGCTTTTGACACAGTCGATCATAATATTCTCTTAGAAAGGCTTGAACATGTTGCAGGGATCAAAGGAACAGCACTAGGCTGGTTTAAATCATATTTGTCTGATAGATTCCAGTTTGTTCATCTAAATGATAAATCATCTTCACTCTCAAGGGTTACTTGTGGAGTTCCACAGGGTTCTGTCCTTGGACCAATTCTTTTCACCATATATATGCTTCCAATTGGTAGAATCATTAGACAGCATGGGATAAATTTCCACAGCTATGCCGATGATACACAACTATATTTATCCATAAATCCTGATGAACCCAGTCAGTTAGGTAGATTACAGGCATGTCTGGAAGACATAAAAGCATGGATGACCCTAAACTTTTTGCTTTTAAATTCTGACAAGACAGAAGTTGCTGTCTTTGGACCAGAAGTTCTTAAACAGAAACTGATTAGTCAATCACTTCATCTGGATGGCATTAAATTGTCCCCCAGTAATAACGTAAAGAACCTCGGCGTTATTTTTGACCAAGACTTGACATTTAAATCCCATATTAAACAGGTTTCTAGGATTTCTTTCTTTCACCTCCGGAATATTGCTAAAATTAGAAACATCCTGTCCAGGAGTGATGCTGAGAAACTAGTCCATGCATTTGTTACCTCAAGGCTGGACTACTGTAATTCTTTACTATCAGGAAGTCCACAAAATGCCATTAAAAGCCTTCAGTTGATCCAAAATGCGGCAGCAAGAGTTCTGATGAATATTAAAAAGAGAGATCACATTTCTCCTGTTTTAGCTTCCCTTCATTGGCTCCCTTTTAAATCCAGAATAGAATTTAAGATCCTTCTTCTTACATACAAAGCCCTTAATAATCAAGCTCCATCATACATCAGAGATCTAATTGTTCCATATGTTCCTAAAAGAGCACTTCGCTCTCAGACTGCAGGTTTACTTGTAGTTCCTAGGATCTCTAAAAGTAGAATGGGAGGCAGATCTTTTAGTTATCAGGCTCCTCTCCTGTGGAACCAGCTCCCAGCTTTAGTCCGTGAGGCAGACACTCTGTTTACTTTTAAGGCCAGGCTTAAAACTTTCCTTTTTGATAAAGCTTATAGTTAGAGTGGCTTAGGTCATCCTGAGCTATCTCTGTAGTTATGCTGCTATAGGCTTAGACTGCTGGAGGACAGACTTACCAATTTTCTTCACTCTGCTACTTCCTTTTCTCCTACGACTCTCCAGTTGTATTACAGTACATTCTGTTATTTCGACTGTTAACTTTGTTTTCTCTCAGTGTTTTTCTCCCCATCGAAGATACACCTGGTCTGGTATCCTGCTTGGCTGCAATGCCCTGTTGGACGGGGGTCATCGACTGGGATGATCCTCTCAGTAACTGAACATCCACTGTGTCCTGTTATCAACTTTTTACTTTCTGTAACATAGAAAGTTCTCTTATATCGGATCTTCTGTTCCTTCTGTGTTCTGCTCTGTCTTCTCAAACCCCCAGACGGTCGTGGCAGATGGCCGCTCCTACTGAGCCTGGTTCTGTTGGAGGTTTCTTCCTGTTAAAGGGGAGTTTTTCCTCTCCACTGTCGCTACATGCTTGCTCAGTATGAGGGATTGCTGAAGGATTGCTGTGGTTGGAAATCTGCCCAACCTCACGCCAATGACTGACGCAATCTGCTGGGATTCCTTAAATAGGAAACTTTTTAACTGATTGGAATGTTTGTATAATTGTATTGAAATGACTTCTTGTTAAGTGCCTTGAGATGACATCTGTTGTGAATTGGCGCTATATAAATAAACTGAATTGAATTGAATTGAATCTTTTTGTTTTAGCTCTGATTGCAGTTCTGTCAACAGGCCATCGTCCCAACAGCCTCTATTAAACTGCTTCACAAGTTGTCTGTTCATGTCATTGTGTTCAACACCACCTCTACGCATTGCAAGGTTGAGTGCCACCTGCAGGCGGTGCAAGTAAGCTGAGGGTCTTTCGCCTGGATCTTGGAGAGTGTTCATGAACCGCACAAGCAGTTCCTCACTGTCACTGGGTTACAATATGTTTTGGTCAAACATGACTGATAAATCCACCTCCCATTATGAAATAGGGAGGGCTATGGATTCATCTAATGAAATAAGGTTTTGTATATTTTAGACAGCATTTTGGGGGGTTGAGATTAAGAAAATCTACAACTCTTGCTGGCATTTGTAATTCAACTGTATTGAGTCTAAATTTACCATTTATAATAGATTTAATTTGTTGATATTCTAAGAATTTGTTTTTGTTAATTCCAAATTGTGTAATTAATATATTAAATGGGATGAAGACTGTTACTTTAAATATGTGTTGAAGGTATTGATTTCCTTTACACCTCCAGTCTGGAAAACATATACATTTTTTTGCAAGATGTCAGGGTTATTCCAGATGGGTGTACGTCTGCATGGGATTAGTGAGGACTCTGTCATTTTGAGAAACTCCCACCATGCTGTCAGAGAGGAGCTAATATTAACGCTTTTAAAGCATTCATGTTGTTATATGTTTGAGCTAATAAATGGTAGGTCTGAAATTTTTATCTCATTGCATAATGTCTGTTCTACGTCTATCCAGGACTCATCTAGGTAGCTATGTTTTAACCATCCTGAGATGTATTGAAGCCTGTTGGCTAAGAAATAATGATGAACGTTTGGTAGGTCTAGACCTCCTTTATCTTTGGTCTTCTGCAGTGTTTTTAAGCTGATATGTGGGGGTTTATCTTTCCAAAGAAATTTAGAGACAGAGGAGTCCAGAGATCTAAACCAATCCAGTGATGGTTTGGTTGGGATCATTAAGAATAAGTAATTGATTCTGGGCAAAACCATCATTTTTCTCTGGGAAGCATCTATGGGAAGCAAGCAAGCCTTCCCATAGATGATATGGGTGCGGATTTCCATCTAGCAAGATCATTTTCCACTTTTTTAAAAATTTGGATGTAGTTTAGCTTTGTAATTTTGGAAAGAACAATTGATTGGAAGAACTGTAGATTTTAACCAATTTATAGAATAATCTGAAACTTTTGAGTAAGATTTTATCAACCCGATTACCTGAGAGAGAGAGGTTTGTGAATGCTGGATAAAAAGTAATACATCATCTGCATGAAGACTGATTTTATGTTCTATGTTATACCATTTTATGCCTTTAATATTGCTAGTTTGCCTGATTGCTGCTAGTGGTTCAATAAAAATAGCAAACAGGGAGGGAGAGAGTGGACATCCCTGCTTAGTACCTCTCTGAAGATAAAACCTTGATGATGTTTGGTTATTAGTCCTGATACATGCTGTTGGTGAACTGTATAATATTTTCAAACAGTTTATAAAATAATTTCTAAAGCCAAATTTATGTACACTTGCAAATAAGAATTTCCAGTTAACTCTATCAAATGCTTTTTCTGCATCTAAATATATTAGTTTCAATGCTTTTACAGTAAGAAAATCTATTAAATCTATTCATTTACATGAATTTGTGGATGAATGCATCTCTTTTATAAAACCAGTTTGGTCAGGATGTATTATAAGAGAGGTTACTTTCTTTATCCTTTTTGCGAGAGCTTTGCAGATTATTTTAAGATCAACATTAATGAAGGATATGGGACGATAGGTGGTAGGAAACACAGGGTCTTTACCTGATTTTAATAGATGAATAATGTAGGCAAAATTCATATTTGGTAGAAGTCTGCCATTTTCCTTGTTTTCCTGCAGCATTCTGTGGAAATATTGGTGTCAGAATATTCCAGAATTCTTTATAGAACTCTGCTGGAAATCCATCTGGGCCTGGAGCCTTTTTATTGAGCATGCTTTGGAGGGCCTCCTGGAGTTCAGCTGCTGTTAGTGGTGAATCCAGAGCCATCGCTTGACTATCTGATAATTTAGGAACTGTTATTCTATCCAGAAATTCTTACATTTCATTATTTGATGGGTTTATCTCCGGTGAATATAAAGCATTGTAATATTCTTTGAACGTGTTTATTTTTTCAGGAACATATACTGTATGATCTTTAATAAGAGATATGGTTGTTTTTTCTTTATTAATTTTAAGCTGGTTACCCAAAAAAATACCGGATTTATTACCTTGTTCAAAGTTTTGTATCCTAAGTCTTTGAATTACGAACTGAGTCTGTTTACTAATAATTTCATTTAAAGAGGCTACATGCAATTTTCTGAAATTCTAACTCGCTACTGACACCTGTGGCCAAAAAACGGAACTGCTTTTCCTTTCTGCTCACTCTCGCAGCGCATGCTCGTACGTGCACACTTTACAAGTCATCTGCTAAAAAGAAGTCAACACTATGTTTACAGAGGTAAGAACAGTAAAATTACATATATTGTTTGAAAAACTAAGTTTATTTGCAATATATATGACACAACAAAATGCACAGTAGTGCAGTGTTTGTTTAGAATAGTGTGAGTGTTTTATAAATCGCTACATAAAATGAAGATAACGTGTCACAAAATGTCAAGTGTTCTCTTATCAAAACGTCAAATGTGTAGCTGACAAACTACACAAAACATGAATACATTAATTAAATAAATTAACCCATTTTGCCATTGGCCTGCACGCTGATGAAGGGCGCACAGCCCGAAACGTTCGCACAATCCATTGCACTGCTTGCGACTGTAGGCCAATTGCTGACTAGCGGTGGTGGCAGAGTGATCTGAAACGTTTAACACGAACTCGCTTGATGTCACATCCGCAGACAGCGCACAAAAAATCCGACCCGACAGAAAATAGGAAACATTGGATACAGGCTTATAGGTGCACCCACTGTGAGCTGACAAGGTGTCAGTATGCTCATCAGGAGATGTATGAGTCATAAATGGTCAAACCAAAAGGCTATTATTACGTTTATTTTGGGGGAAAAGTTGCATTTAGCCTCTATAATTCTAGTTTTGCTTTACGGATTTTGCCTATTCTCTCCTCGTCCAAGGAAGCTTCTAATGATTTAATAGTTTCTTCTAATTCCTCAACATGTTTGTTTTCTATATTCTTTTTATTTGATGAGAATGAGATTATTTTACCTCTAAGCACAGCTTTTCCTGCCTCCCAAAGAATGAATGGTGATGTACCAGGGAGGTCATTATACTCCAAATATGAAGCCCGCTCTTTTTAAAAATATTTAATAAATTCTTTATCCTTAAGTAATGATATATTAAATTTCCAATTTTTGCTTTGAGGCTTTCTTTTTTATTTACTAGACTTAAAGAAATAGGAGCATGATCGCTAATAGCTATAGGGTGTATTTCAGTGTCTGAAATGTCAGTCAACAGTGAGCTGCTGACTAAAAAATAATAATTGAGAAAAAAAAGTATATATTCTGTCTTTGGGGTGGAGAGATCGCCATGCATCGCAAAGTCCATAATTGCTCATCTATTGTTTGACTATATCTATGGATTGCCAGCTGCGCTGAGTCCCTGCTGTGCTGAGCCTGTGTATTTCTTCATTCAAACCAAAGTTGAGGTCGCCCCCAAGAATAAGTGAGCAATCCAAGTGTTCAAGGAGCACAGAGAAGAAGGTATGAAAGAATGAGGTGTCATCAACATTTGGGCCATATATACTGACAATACATAACTTTTGGTTATGTATAGATAGTTTTATTATAATAAATCTACCCTCTGGATCTGTAACTGTATCTATTACTGTAAAATGTCCCATTTCTTCATGAACCTGTTGATAAATAAGTGGTTTGTATTTTTCAGGGATTACAAGTTGTATTTGGGAAGTTGTTTTCAGCCTCATGATTTCATCTTTATCCAGCTGAAGCAAGGCCCTTCCCTTAAGAGGCGTTTCACAGCTGATGGCTCTTTGATTTTGTCTTTGTATCGCAGATGTTCATGGTCTTTTAAAGCAATAACTTTCCCTTTCACAGGATCTTCTCTTTAACCTGTTTGAATGTCACCAATGGGAATTGGTTTCAGTATAGCTTCAAATCCAGTGTTCATCTCACCTAGCACATTATTAATGCATGTAATGGCTGAGAGCCAGTTTGTTTCTCCACTGTTCTGACTTTCAGTCCCTCCTCAACTGCTGCAAAGTCCTGGGGTTTGCATTCTTCTGTGCATTCTGCTATCATTTCTTCGGTGTACACAGGTCTCAGCCCAGTAGGTGATAATGTTATTAGTTTCATTTCTACATCCGCCAGTAGCGATTCCCACTCACTATCCTCGTCCATTATCGGCTTGTACTACTCGTAGTGTTTTATCCACAGATTCGTCTTATTTATTTATTCTTCTGAACTCCTTTTGTTGTTGCACGAACAAGCTAACAGCTGCTGCTGGCTAACAGGCTTACCTCCCGTTCATGCATCGGGACCAAGGGGCAAACTCCGCTGCTCAGACTTGAAGCCATCCCGGAAGTAACGAAAGTTGCAGTTCACCCCTTATCCGCTGGGGCTGGTTCCAAAAAGGAGTAATTTCTTATTGACTCCCATGTTAAAAATGGCAACTTCACAGCAGAAAGAAGAATAATATGGACAACACATTAATAAAGAACTACAGGCCAAATTCTAATCTTCCATTTTTCAGTAAAATTTTTGAAAAAGCTGTGTTTCAGCAAGTTAAATAGCTTCGTAACGATGACCAACCACTTTGATGCTTTTCAGTCTGGTTTCTGTGCTCACCACAGCACTGAGACTGCCCTCGTCAAAGTTTTCAATGACATCCGCATTAATACAGACTGTGGTAGAATCACAGTGCTAGTTCTGTTGGACCTCGGTGCAGCATTTGACACTGATGATCATGATATACTATTGGAACAACTGGAAGAGAGAGAGCTGGGTCGGACTCTCTGGTACAGTACTTGGCTGGTTTGAGTCTTACCTAAAGAACAGGGACTTCTGTCTTTCAATAGGAAACTTTGGGATGCCCCAAGGCTCCATCCTGGGGCCCCTCTTATTTAATATCTACATGCTCCCAATAGCCCAGATTATAACAACTAATAAGATTAGGTACCATAACTATGTAGATGATACTCAGCTCTACATTACGATGTCACCAGGCAACTTTGAACCCATCCAAACCCTAAGTAAATGCATCGAGCAAATCAATTGATGGATGTGCCATAACTTTCTCCAGCTGAACAGAAACAAAACAGAAGTATTTACTTTTAGACCTAAAGAGCAATGATCAACAGTCAGCACACAGCTTCAGTTAAGATAGAAACTACTGATCAGGCCCGAAATTTAGGTAGAGTAATGGACTCAGACCTGAACCTCCAGGGTCACTAACAAGGCAATAACAAGGTCAGCCTTCTATCACCTGAAGAACATTTCTAGGATTAAAGGACTGATGTCGCAACAGGACCAAGAAAAACTCATCCATGCATTTATCTTTAGTCGGATTGATTACTGCAACAGCATTCTAACAGGTCTAAAGTTCTTACACTGGCTCCCTGTTGCTCAGAGAATAGACTTCAAAATACTTTTACTAGTTTATAAATCACTGAATGGCTTAGCACCAAAGTATATTGAAGATCTGCTGTTACTATACCAGCCCACCAGAACGCTCAGGTCATCTAATTCCAGTCTACTCAACATCCCTAGAATTAAAACCAAACACGGAGAAGAAGCTTTCAGTTTCTATGCTCCTCTAATCTGGAACAAACTTCCAGAAAACTGCAAAGCTGCTGAAACACTGAGTTTAAAAAAAATCATAACTTAAAACCTGTTTTTTAAAATCTGTTTAGAGCTGCCTTTGAGTAATATTTTTAATGTTTCATGTTTTGTGTATGTCTCATGCTGTCAGGAATGTGTGGAGTGATGCAAGGACCCAAACGCAGACGCCGAGAAAGGTGCATTTAAGGTGTATTTATTGGATCTGTTGGTAGAGTAGTGCTGATGGTGGTGATGATGGCAATAACAGAGAGGCAGGACGGGAAACAGCAGGACGACACACCATGGAGACGAAGACAATCCAATGATCCGACGCTGAGTGAACGAAAGTGACAGGTTTTAAAGACAAGAGGTGAGTAGGATCAGGTGTGAATGATTGGATAGACACATGTGAGGACGATTATTAGGAGAGGGAGATTAGGGCAGCATGGTACATGCTGTTTTTACATTGTATGCTTTGTAATGTCTTGATGCATCTATGTATGCGTCTTGCTTTATTGCTGTTATAACTTTATATGCTTTATCTGTATTTTACAGCTATTTTTATATTACCTCTTAATTATGTAAATCACCTTGTTGTTGAAAGTGTGCTATACAAATAAAATTGCCTTGCCTTGCCTTCAGCCTGGGACTCACGTCAAGACTTTGACCATTTCCTTTTTCTGAACTTGAACATCAGTTGCAAACTTTTTTAGTGTTTAGATATAAATTGTGCCCTTATTGGACAAAGATGACTTTCTGTGGAACTGATTGCACTAACAGACCGTCCAAAAAGTCTGTGCTCCATTTTTTCGGTATGTAAAATAATATTTCTGTATGTTAATTTGCAGGTGCAGCTCCTGCTAGCTGAGCTCCTTAATTAGCAAAGTAGCTAGTTAACCACGCTGGGAAAATACAAACTAAACAGGTTAAGATGTTGTGCATTTAAAGCTGCATTCTGGAGAATAGATTTATGTATCAAAGTTTTATAAATCTTTAAAATGATAGTGGGGTTCAATACTATGATAAAAGGCTAGTGCTCCACAACACTTGTTATTTTTCTTAATCTCACCTTCCTCCCGTAGACCCCTAGGCATTTCACACTGAGTGCCAATTTTTTTAAGCCAATAAAATTCGAGTTACCGCATTGTCGGCTGTCAATCAACTTGCATGCGGATCGCGTAAACATGTGAACATGGGGCCGCGCACACAGACCGCTCCGTGTTTTCCCATTTACAGTCGCCATATTGTGAGAAAGCATCAGTCATGCAGAAGTTGCTCACTTCCGAAATGTCCATAGCAACAATCGGGTGGTGCTCAATAGCGCTTGCTGCTTACATCTTTGATTCGCTGCGTCGCCACAGGTGATGCACGTGCACAACTGCTGCGGTAGAGCTGGAGGGAGGGGAGGGAGGGGAGGGAGGGAAGGGGGGAGTGTTCTGAGAGGACCTTTGGTGCGTCGGATTCAAAAAATCTCTCTCCCTCATTTGTTTACAGCACATTTGTTTTGTTTTGGTGAGTGGGTTTCCAGCTAAGATGGGCAATGTTGAAATTTTATATATACATTTATCTATATTTATACTTCTTGCTTTAACATCAATTGTCCAAAAGCCCAGATTCAAAAGCAGTGACACTCCTAACTGGAAGCATTTCACTGCCGTTCAAGATGGCCTTTATGAAAATTAGCAATATCACTTAAAAACATATCCTTTCCCCTATTTGTGAAATGAACTTTGTCTGACAAAAATATCCCTGGACTGTCATGTCTAATGTGAGGATGCATAACTATGGCATCATTTAAACTAGGAATAAAAGAAGCCATAACACTCCTCCTTCATCATGTTCATCATCTGGACACTGCTGACCACCCCCATGTCATTTCCGTCACAGCTGATGATGAGGACATCTAGAGCTGCTCTTCCTCACAGGGAGTTAAAAAAAATGGTAGAAGGCCCCCTCCCCCCAGGCAAACCAGGAGATACAGACGTCTGGGAGGTCGAGGTTGCCTCCGATGGTTTCGTCAGCTCTCTCAGAACTATGTCGGACATAACTGTCTCCAATGATCCAAATGGCTATGGAGAAAGAAAATCTATAATAATGAATGGCAGTTGCACAGGTGTGGCCAATCAGTTGAAAGTAAAATTCTGATCGAGACAGGTACTTACATTTTCTGCTTTGTTTGGCTGTTGTGGAGAACAGGCATGCAGCCATTGTGACCTGGTAAACAAAATCTATGAAAAGAAACACAGGTGTCTTACTAAAAGTGCAACTGATCCCTTCCCAGACCTCAATAAATGATTAAAAAAATTCATACATTGCAGAATTGACTAGGATCGAACATTGTCATATTAGCTGTTGCTAATCTACAATAGCTGTGCACAGCTTTTTTTTATAACAGGGAGATCCTACATGGTAGTACAATCACAAACAATTAGGGTACAAGTACAAGTATTAATATAAATATGTGAACTATCCTAACTAACTTAGCTTGATCATGTATTTCATGCATAGACTAAATAGATCTCATGCACTATTAATAACTAAGTTAAAAATATTATTGAAAACTTGCATTAAGTTAATGATAATTTCATTTAAATATTATCTTACCAATTTAATATTGTATTTACAGCCTGGATGGAAGAGGGTAGCAGAGTTGCTCTACATTGTTTTTCAGCTAAAGGCGCCCACTTACCTCCATTAGCTTCAGTTAGCTCAAGGACTACCTCCTGCCTACATCGACTCGGGGTATCAATCATCTGCCCCCGCCCTCACAGCGCCACTTATAGCCCTTTTCCACTGAGGCAGAGCTGGAGCTCCCGTGGCTCCCGTGCTGACTAAGCTCCGGTGTCTTCTTTTTCCATTCCCGCGAGCACCAGCTCCGAGAGCCAGAAACGGGTCCTACTCTGGCACCACTGGTGTGGGGGGCCAAAGCGGAGCTATCCAAGCACTCACTACATCATGGGGGAAGGGGGAGGGATTTACAGCCTACACAATAGAGGACCGCCATATTTAAATCCAGACTGCTGGGAATGTTTTTTTTTTTTTTTTAAAACATGGATAGCATCAAGACTAAGCAGCAGTGGTCGCAGGAGGAATCCAGGTGTTTTGTTGCACTCTGGGCTTCATCGGTGGTGTAAAGCAAACTAGATGGATTCTGTCGCTCGAAGACGGTGTTCGAAATCCTACAGCAAGAAATGGCTGCTGCTGGGTACGAACGTACTGTTCAGCAGCTGATAAACAAACAAAAGAAACTAAAAAAAGACTACAGGGACTATAATGCTTTTTTTGGGACGCAGTGGCAGTGGTAGCCTGAGACCCAATGCGGTGTTCGACCTGATTGACGCTGTACTAGGGGATAGACCGACAAACCAAAGTGCGGGTGCCCTGAATTCATCAGCAGACAACACGGCAACAATGGAAGCAATGACCGCAAACCTCATCGATTCAGGTAATTTTGGTATACTATAACATTCTGTCTTTTACTTTGTACTTTCACTGTTGCTCATTGGAAATTATAATGCCAGTTAACGAGGGTTAATGTCTTTGTGTGCGTTCGTAAACTGCAAGGCAATCCCATCGTAGTAGTGCGAATCTTGTTTGCATTTGGATTTTTAACCTATCTAACCAACTACCTATTGATCTCTTGCAGTCGTGTAACGTTCAGGGTCAACAAACAGACAATGTTTCAAGTAGTTGTTTGCATGAATGTACAGCCAATAATTTGCTATAGTAATTAATGAAACACTGTGCTACACACAGAGATGTCCGCCATGGATGACTTCAGGGATGTCTCCGTGGCCTGCAGCTCACTAATGAGGTGAGCCGATATCCACATCCTCTTCATCCTCCATCCCGTCCACCACATCCTCCATCCCATCCCCCGCAACCTCTCATCAGCAAAGATCTGGTAAGACTTATGACATTTACACGGTTGACACGTAATCATTGCTGTGGTCACCTCCATAGTATTGTTTAATCACTGTCTTATAGCAGGATAAACAAACGTACTCCTGGTTTCTGGAGGTGTAGGTCCAGGACATAATACTTGTGAAAAGAAAGGGGAGCCTGCATACTGTATGCAAATACTTTCATGAAATATTGTCCTACAGAAGAGTGTGCGGTCTCCCCCCTTCTTTTAATATCACTGTCTTCCTCACGTTCTGTCTTAACACTTATAACAAAACACTTAATTTCATTTAAAATGTTTGATATATCTTTTGATTTGTTACATTAGGAAAAAGGAAGCAGGACACAGTTTCAGACGTACTACAGTATTTGGAGCAGTCAGACGACCGATACCACCAACCGATGGAGCGTGAAAACATAACATCGACTGTAATTTTGGCAAGCATTCAGCAGCTTGACGAAAACTCTGCCACACTTCTTAATTTGATGGGACGCATGGTGTCAGTCTTGGAACAGAGAAAAGACCTGTAATTTCTGTATTTCTCAGACACTTTGTCCCTTTCGTGGAATAACTTGTGTGATACTAAAAATTGTTTTTGGTGCGACAATATATATCTTTTTTTGCCATATGTACATATTGTAACTTATGTGACAAATATAGAACTTATTAAAGGATTTATTTGCATGTCGCCAAAGTTGTTTGTCATCCATTACACATCAGCGACCAGGTTTCAAGTGGTTTTCCCTCATTTTTATCATTTTAAGTTTTTATTTTCATCGGCTTGTTTGCTATCAAATCACATTACTGGCTACAAAAATGCAGATAAAAGGTTGATTATTAATTAAAATTGTACTCAGTACTCAGCTATGATTTTAAAAGTAACTTAGATTACATGGATTAATGAATACTTAAGTACAAGTAAAAGTAGTACAGACTTACATCTACTCAAAAGTACAAGTACCCCCAAAAAGTATTTGAGTATCTGTAATTAATTACTTCCACCTCTGCACATAGAAAATGGTGATCATGCTGCAATTACATATTCAGTACCTTGAAATAAAAGACAAAATGGGTTAACAGTATACAAATTTATTTTTATTGAAGACCACAGAACAGACACACTAGTATTCTCTGCTAAAGAAAGTCCATTAAAGCTGCCCTGATGTGAGCCCCTTCTGTGTCTCCTCCATGGTGGGCAAGGTCTTGGGCAGGGTTGATATCTGCATCATTGTGGAGTAGTTCTTATGCAAAATGCTCCCTCTGGTCCTCACAAATGTTATGGAGCACACAGCAGGTTAGCACCATTTTTTGCTAAGCTCAAGTGTACAGTAATTTCTTTTCATGAGACATCGCCACCAATCCTTCGGTCTCCCAAAGGCTGTTTCCACCACAGAGCAAGCACAGCTTATTCTGTAATTATAGTTAAGTTGCTCACGACTCAGTCTGCCAGTATCAGAAAAGGGTTTCATAAGCCAAGTTTGCAAGGGGTTGGCTGGGTCACCGATGATATAGTGCCCCACATTACAGTCAGAGATGTTAACTTGTTGTTGTCCTGGTAACTGGCCATCATGTATGTGCTCCCACAACTTCGACTGCCTAAGTATACGTGCGTCATGTACACTGCCAGGAAAACCAACACATGCATCCCAGATTTGTCCCTTACCGTTCACAACCACCTGTAGCACGATGGAATGCCACCCCTTACGGTTGTAGTAGTCCTTAGCGTAGTCATGGGGTGTAATTATTGGAATGTGGCTTCAATCGATGGCACCCAAACACTGAGGGATTCTCCAGCGACTAAAAAAGTATGATGCCATTTCTGCCAGTCTGTTTGCATTGCCCCTCTTAATGTGCATTGGGAGCAAGACATCAATCGTGGCATTACAAAAATTGAGGACACAGTTGTTTACAGTCGATAGGCCCACGCCAAAAAGGTATCTGATTGTCTTGTATTCCACCCTCGATGCTAATTTCCAGAGCGCGATAGCGACACGCTTTGCAGTGGGACACTCAGGGGGAAATTCGTGTCCTTTTTCATCATAGGCCCCCTCATCTGCTTGCAAATATACTGAAAAGACTGCCATGAAACACGGAAGTTCTCCACAAACCGTTGTCCGTTTAGATCGGGAACAATAGTGTCCCACCAGCAGCCTGATCGTTGATGAGCCCAAACAATGGGCGAACGCCACGACACCAGAAGCCGAATGAGTATCCGTCAAAACAAAGAGAAATAACGTAAATGTGTTGCAACAGGCAGCTTAGATACAAAACAAAACAAAAACCAGATTTACTTACTGAGATGAAATCTGTTGTGAATTGGCGCTATATAAATAAACTGAATTGAATTGAATTGAACTTAGTCTACTTGTTTTTGTCAAAATAAAATTTTCCTTGTCCAGCAAAGTGAAATACTCAAACTCAAAAGCTACAATGTCGGCATTAGACTTTACATTAAATAACACATTTACCTTTCTCCTCACACGCCTTTGTTGTTCCAATCACCTACTACGACGTTACCTTGACGACAGTAACTGCAACATTGATGCGTTTTCCCGCTGTATCGCAACAAATGCTTGTAAAGCGACGATTACCATCTGCACACCGACAATTTCATCCATCTTTGTTGTTATGGTTTTTCTTCTTCTGTGCCTGCTTTATCTCCGGCGAGCGGCTTCCCGCGTGAGTTCTGAAGTGATGCTTCTATGACGCAACGCCGTAGCTCACGGCGGCTCCAAGTTGGCTCCTTGTTATGGAAAACTAAGGAGGTTTTGTGAAAGCTCTGGCTCTAGCACCAGCCCCAGCTCCAAACCGGCTCTCAGTTCTTTGCAATTGAAAAGGGCTATTACAGCTCCACTTACAGCTCCACCTCTTTGCCCATTTTTGTATTTTCTGGGAGTGACGAGACGTGTGACGCAGCCACAACGCTTCACACAGATGTTGCTCTTACTGGCTTATTGAAAACAAAGAGGAAGTTCTACTAAGCGTGCTGTGTATAAAGCCCATTGTTGCTAAATTTGAGCACTACAAGCAAAAAGAGCAGATCAGAGGTTGTTTTAACATTGCAATCTAATGCACAGCTCAGTATGTTTACGCTGTTTGATGTGGCCAGGGTTGTGCAATCTGATGTCTGCTTTTTTTTCCCTCCTCTTTACATGTCTGTCACAAAAAACTCTTTGGCACTTTTCTTCTGTCACTCACACAGAATTTTCATAAACGTAGCCACATATCACATATCTTATTCTCATCAAATTAGAAGAAAATAGAAAACAAACATATTCAGGAATTACGAGAAATTATTAAATCATTAGAAGCCTCCCAGGATGAGGAAAGACTGGGCATAATCTGTACAGCAAAACTAGAATTAAATGAAATTATTAATAAACAGGCCCATTTCTTAATTCAAAGAGTTTGAATTGAAAACTTTGGTAGCTTTTTGGCTAAATAAAGAAAAAACAACTATATCTGCGATGGACTGGCGACCTGTCCAGGGTGTACCCCGCCTCTCGCCCCATGACAGCTGGAGATAGGCACCAGCGCCCTCCCCGCAACCTTGCGTAGGAATGACGGGTACAGAAAATGGATGGATGGATGGATAGGCTATTAAAGACCAGACCAGGAATACAGTATATCATTTTCAATAGATGAATAATAACACCTTCAAAGATTTTTACAAGGCTTTAAAATCAGTGGAGATAAACCCATCAGATAATTAAATTGGACAATTTCTGGATAAAATAACATTTCACACACTAACAGTACATAACTGATTAGGGAATTTGCAATGCATGGCAATATCTCCACCCTAGTGATAGAGAATATACTTTCTTCTCAAAGGTTCATTATTTGAGTAGAATGAAGAATGTTCATCACCTTTGATTTCTCCAGTCCATTTAACACAATTCAGCCTGATTTGCTTTGTCAGAAACTCCTGAAGACACAGGTGGAGCGTTCAACAATCGCCTGGATCAGTGACTACCTGACAAACATATCATAGTTTGTGAAACTGAAGAATTGTGTGTCAAACCAGGTGGTCAGCAGCACAGGAGCACCACAGGGGACCGTACTCTCACCATTCCTTTTCACTTTGTACACCTCAGACTTCAAGAACAAATCCGAGACCTGTCATCTGCAGAAATACTCAGATGACTCTGCAATTGTCAGGTGTATCAGAGATGGACAAGAAGCTGAATACAGAGAGCTGGTGGACCGCTTTGTGACATGGTGTGGAAACAATTGTCTTAATTTAAATCTTAATAAAACAAAGGAGATGATTGTAGATTTCAGAAGAAATAGGGATAAGTCAAACACTGTTTCCATCATTGGAGAAGAAGTGGAGGAGGTTGAGGAGTATAAATACCTCGGAGTTCACCTTGACAACAGACTGGACTGGAGGCGCAACAGTGAAACCATCTACAGGAAGGGACAGAGCAGACTGTACTTCTTGAGGAAGCTTAGGTCCTTCAAGGTTTGCTGCAAATCTTCTACAAGTCTGTTGTGGAGAGTGTAATCTCTTCAGCCATCATCTGTTGGGGTAGCAGCATCAGAGCCAGGGACTTAAAAAGGCTCAACAACCTGGTAAAGAAGGCTGATTCTGTTCTTGGCACTACTGTGGACCACTGGAGATGATGATGCAAAGAAGGATTCTTTATAAAATCAAAAAAATTATGGACAACCCTGAGCATCTTCTTCATGAGACTGTCATACAACAACATAGTGTCTTCAGTCAGAGGCTTCTTCAGTTTCGCTGCAATACGGACCGCTACAGGAAACCCTTCCTGCCCACAGCCATCACTATCTACAACAACTCCTTAAAGAACTAATTATATGAGCCAAAACAACACTTAATTTCCCTCTGAGATCAATAAAATATTTTTGAATTGAATTGAATTCTTATTCACGACTGGATTATGTTTAGTCAACAGCTCATTGTTGACAGGCCCTGAAATACAGTGTCAGTTATCATGCTCCTGTTTCTTTAACTCAAAGTAAATAAGAAAGACATTTCACAAAGGGAAAATTGAAAATTCAAAACATCATTGCTTAAATCAATTCAGTTTATTTATATACTGCCGATTCACAACAGATGTCATCTCCAGGCACTTTACAAGAAAAGTAATTTCAATACAATATTACAAACATTCCAATTAGTTTAAAGTTTTAGTTAGTTTCCTATTTAAAGCTGCAGTCCGGAGTATTTGAGGAAGAGAGATTTTTTGAATCCAACGTACCAAGGCCCCTCCCAAAACACTCCCCCCTCCCCTCCCCTTCCCTCCCTCCATCCCTACCGCAGCAGTTGTGCGCGCGCATCACCTGTGGCAGCACAACGAGTCAAAGAAGTAAGCAGCAAGGGCTATTGGGCACCACTCGATTGTATTTTTGATATAGACATTTTGGAGGTGAGCAACGTCTGCATGACTGATGCTCTCTCACAATATAGTGATCGGTCGAGCGATCTGTGTGCGCGGCCCCATGTTCACATGTTTGTGCGATCCGCATGCAAGTTGACTGACAGCCAACAATGCGGAAACTCAAATTCTATTGGCCAAAAAAATTTGGCGTCCAGTGTGAAATGCATAGGGGTCTACAGGAGGAAGGTGGGATTAAGAAAAAAAGTGTTGTGGAGCATTAGCCTTTTATCATAGTATTGAACCCCACTATCATTTTAAAGATTTATAAAACTGATACATAAATATATTGTCCGGACTGCAGCTTTAAGGAATCCCAGCAAATTCATTCATTGAGTTTAGGTTGGCTCCCGTTGATGGACACTTCCAACCACAACAGTCCCTCAGCAATCCCTCAGGCAGGAAAAGCTGTGGTTAGAGGAAATAAAATCGTATTCTCATCAAATAAGAAGAAAATAAAAAAATAAACATATTCAGGAATTAGAATAAATTATTAAATCATTAGAAGCCTCCCAGGATGAGGAAAGACTGGGCATAATCTGTACAGCAAAACTAGAATTAAATGAAATTATTAATAAACAGGCCCATTTTTTGAATTGAAGACTTTGGTAGCTTTTTGGCTAAATAAAGAAAAAACAACTATATCTGCTATTAAAGACCAGACCAGGAATACAGTATATGATTTTCAATAGAAACATAATAACACCCAAAGGAATATTTTACTGCTCAAAGCTTGATTTCTATAGCTCAGGAGACAAATTTGAGATTTGCATCTCAGCATCTGTTTTGTCTAAAATGTTTCTCATATGTTTCTCCTAAAATTCACCAGGAGAAATAATTGAGACAGAGTAATTAGAAGGAGTCACAGTTGAGACTAAAATGAGATGCTAATCTCAATTCAGTGTTTTTAATGACTCCTTTATTTCTCCTTTGAAAAAGAAAATGTGCAATACTGGAGCTACTATGGAGCAATATCTGAGTCTCTCACTCACCCTTCCCTCTCACGCACACACACACACGACGCACTAATATCTGTACACTTCAATCATGTGACATTTTCCTCTTACTGAACTGGATTCACCATTCTAAGCAACATCTTGATGGACCAAAGAAACAACAGTGGTGGACTCTACTCTCTCTTCACTGCAGGACAGATAGAAAATATATCCACAGCCATCAGGCTTTAAAAATCTACAGGAAATGGCAGATGAGCTAATGTAATAAAGAAATAAAGAAGCTTGAATCTTAATATGAATATTTATTCAATTTCAACAGAGTAGTTCTTGGAAATACTTGAGTTGTACTTTATAAAATTGAATACTGCTAAGTATTTTGAGCATTTAAAGTAGCTGTAATAACTTTTAACAATAACATTAACAAAGTTTAAAAAGTTTAAAGGACAGCACAACTGTTTTAACATGGTCATGATTACAAAATATAAACCAAAGTGCCTCTTTTTAGTAAAATTCTGTTTTTAAAACAATAACAGAGTCTTAACAATGTTATGAGCAGCACCAGCACAGCTTTACAACAATTCACATTAAACTTGAAAGTCTCTAAAGCAGTCTGTAAATACAGTATTTGAAAACAAGGGCTTTTTTTGAACATGGTCATTTCAACAAATGTCTCTCAGTGTGCCCCATCCAAAGATTTACAGTTTTGTGGACCTTATTTGGCATTTGTTTATGAAGGCTTTTTTGACCATACTTTTCTCAACTGGTGTTCAACCATCCAGTGTACTACAGTGCATGACATAAGCTGCAAGAATAAAAGAAAAGAAAGCACAAATTACAGATTGCATTGTGTAAAATTAGTTACAACAGTATTAAAAACTTTTTGCATCCTGATATCACAAATTCACATTGTAATATTTCTATGGTTCACACATAGGGAAATGCAGTAAAACTGTGAGGACGCTGAAACATTAAATGTATCTATGTGATATATGGCGATCCAACATTTAAAAAACTTATCCAAATTTAGCCTGCAATGGTGATAAATGTGAGAAAGTGCAGAAAATGAAGAGAAAACTTACTAGAAATTAAAGCCAGAATTAGAACAAAATATTTTTTCTAAACAGTTTGTGCTCATCTAGGTTGAAAAAGGTGATGGTTTGATCCATGCTAAGCAGTACGTGAGGAAGGTAAGGCATTGTTGAAAAACAAAAATCTGTGTTGATGATAAAACTGATTTTCTGGAGATCCAACAATTAGTAAAATTATATTACTAATCATTATAAATATCACTCATGACACCATGTAGACCATCTTTGAACTATTAAAGAATAAATTATCTATTATGGCATAAGAGAAAGTATAGACCACTAGCTGTCAAAATGCAAATGAGACCACGCCCCTTCTGGCCACGCCCCATGACCACGCCCACTTCCTGGCACGCCCCTTCGGGCCACGCCCACTTCCAGTCACACCCACTTTCGGGTACGCCCCTTCCGGTTACGCCCACTTCCGGATACGCCCACTTTTGCGGGCACCCTGACTGCCGTGACAAGCTCCGCCCTGTCACAATAAGCTCCGCCCCTCGATGGCCACGCCCACATGTCACAATAAGCCCCGCCCCCCTGATGGCCCCGCCCACCTGTCAAAATGGGATACGCCCCCTGGTGGGCACGCCCACCTGTCAAGATAGGACACACCCACCTGTCAAAATGGGGTACGCCCCCTGGTGGCCACGCCCACCTGTCAAAATAGGACACGCCCACCTGTCAAAATAGGGTACGCCCCCTGATGGTCACGCCCACCTGTCAAAATATGGCACTAAATGGCTCCCTCTAGTGGTTCTACAATTAAACTAAATGCAAAAAATGAAAATACCTCCCCCTAGTGGCCCAATAAATACTATTACACCAAAACTTATAAATGCCTCCCTCTAGTGGTTCAAAATTAATATAACAGCCTATTGTATAATTGGCCCCCTCTAGTGGATCAAAGTAACATTACATGCAAATCTAAAAATACCTCCCCCTAGTGGCTCTAAAATTAAATGACATGCAAATATGAAAATACCTCCCCCTAGTGGCCCAATAAATAGTATTACACCCAAATGTGAAAATACCTCCCTCTAGTGGTTCAAAATTAATATAACAGCCTATTGTATAATTGGCCCCCTCTAGTGGATCAAAATAACATTACACCCAAATGTGAAAATACCTCCCCCTAGTGGCTCAAAAATTAAATTACAGCCTATAGTATATATAGCGCCCCCAATGGTTTGAATCTAACTCCTCAGTGTCATCAGAACATGTCCGAACAAGTCCCTTTAATATTATACGGTCTGGGCTCTGTCTCAACATGACTCCTTGAGCATTCCATTTTATTTTAAACAGTTAAAAGGTGCTTTTTAGCTTCCTGACTTTAATTTAAAACCACATTAGCTCCAACACTCTATAGACACCATTACATCTGATTCTAACAATTCAACCATGATAAATTAAACTTGTAAGAGCACTAAAAAGAGAATTTATTCCCCCACAGCTATGTTGAAGCAGATGCTCATCCTTTTGTTGATTTTAAAAATGCACCATTACACAGTCTTTAAAAACAGATAAGGATTTTAAAAAACATCACTTTAAACCTGGGTGCTTTAAGCTGGAAATAAGAAATCTATCAAACTACTAAAGTTACAGATAAAAAACAGTCCACCAATCAGCGTTTGACACGCCCCTGCTCTGCTTTGTATTCGCTGTATTTATCATCTTTTACTGTAAGAATGATGTGGAGATACTCCTACAAGGATGTACAAGGTTTCGTCAGGAGTTTTTTAACGACAGTCAGATTGACCCTTTTAACAGGATCACCATCGCAAGTGCTTGTATGAAGGTGTTTCAAAGCAATCATTTGAAGGCAGACACTCTCGCTGTGCCTTCACCTACAGACTACAGCGAACAGTTTAAAAAGTTTTCCACCGCTTCCGTTGAATGGTTGGAATATGTTTCACATACAAGGAGGGTTGGAATACAGCATGCTCTAAGAGGTGGCGAGAAAAAGATTGGATCATACTTTTTAGACGGTTACCTGGAGGTAGGGGAGCGTAAAATAGGGTTTGAGTTCCATGGGTGTGAGCATCGTGGCTGCAGCACCTGTCGCTATCCAACAGCTGAGAGTCCATTGACCGGTGTGCCTTATGGGCAGCTCTACGCTGCGACCATAGAGAGGGAGCATGTGCTGAGGACTGTGTACGGTATAGAGCTCGAGGTGATGTGGGAACATGTGTGGGAAGAAATGAAGAAGAGTAACGCTGATGTGAAGCAGTTCATGATGACCTACCAGGCTCCTGCACCACTTACCCCCCGTGAAGCGCTTTTTGGAGGGCGTACATGTGCAGTCAGGTTGAGGTACTCTGCAGCCCCCGGTGAGCAGGTTCTTTACCAGGACGTGTGTAGTCTTTACCCATTTGTTCAGAAGACGAAAAGCTTTCCTGTAGGGCACCCGATCATAATCAGGGAAAACTTTGATGATCCTAGAAATTATTATGGATTTATCAAAGCAGTCATTTCACCACCTCGTGGTCTTTATTTCCCCATTCTACCATTCAGAACAGATCATGGAAAGCTTGTATTCACCCTCTGTCGCACATGTGCATTGGAGAACAATCAGACACATAGTTGCACCCACACTGACACTGAGAGAGCCTTAACAGGTGTATGGGTGTCTGAAGAGGTTAAAGAAGCCCTTTCACACGGCTACAGAATCGATCAGATCGTTGAGGTGTGGCACTTTGAGCAGCATAGTGATCAGATCTTTGCAAAGTATGTCAACTCCTTTTTCGAAGACCAAGCAGGAAGCTTCAGGTTATCCCGAGGGTGTAGAGAGCGAGGAGGACAAACAGAAATACATCCAGGATTTCATGGTGAATCAGGGTGTAGAGTTAGACCCTGAAAAAATTAAAGTAAACCCGGCAAAACGTCAACTAGCCAAGCTGTGTTTGAATTCGCTTTGGGGGAAGTTTGCTCAAAAAAATGACCAAACCCAAACCTCAATCATTAAACACCCTGACAAGTTTTTTGAGTTCCTGTTTTCAGGGAAGTTCGTCGTGACATACTTCAGCTTTCTGAACCCCAAGATGGTCATGATTCAATGGAAGTACAACAAAAACTGTGTAACGCCCCCTAACAAAACAACCAATGTGTTCGTTGCCGCATTTACAACAGCTTACGCACGACTAGAGTTATTCAGATACCTACACCAACTCCAAGAACGGGTACTCTACCTTGACACAGACAGTTTGATCTATGTTGTGCGTGAAGGCGAGAGCTCTCTGCCGACAGGTAGCTATTTGGGTGACTTGACAAACGAGCTCCCACCAGGGGACACCATTCAGGAGTTTGTTGCCGCAGGGCCAAAGAGTTACTCGTATCAGACAAAGCACAGGGGGAAGGTCGTGATGAGGGCAAAGGGGATATCGCGAACCATAGAATGCTGTGAAAGGGTGAATTTTGATACAATGACAGGACTTGTTGACGGTTACCTGGGTGGTGAGAGAGGCGAGGTACTCAAAGCACCGCAGCATTCCATCAAACGTGATAAAAACGGGTTCCATCTGAGGAATCACTCATTTACCAAAACTTTCAGGGTGGTCTATGACAAGCGGAGGTTGTTCCCAGACGGAACGACGCTACCATTTGGTTTTTGAGGGGGAAAATGCAGCATCAGGGTGAACTGGAAGCGATTAACTTTGATCCAAGATTTAAAACTCCTTTTTCAAGTCTTGTGGTAGGCCCGAGTGGCTGTGGGAAGTCTTTTTTTGTAAAAAATGTTTTGATTAATTGTCTACATGTGATGGATTCTGTACCTGAAAATATTGTTTGGATCTACACTTCATTCCAACCATTGTATACGGAATTGATGAAGATTAATAAATCAATTAAATTCATCGAAGGATTGCCTCATTCCTTTGAAGATGATGTTTTATTCCCCCCAGATCAATCGCATCTATTGATTCTCGATGATGTACTCTTTCAAGCAGCTGAGCATCCAGAGGTCGTGAAAATATTTACACAATATCGACACCATAGAAACATGAGCGTTATGATGTTGACTCAGAATGTGTTTCTCAAGGGGAAACATACTCGAACTATCAGTCTTAATTGTAATTATATGGTCTTGTTTAAAAACCCACGTGACAGATTGCAGGTAGCAAATTTAGCACGTCAAATTTTCCCTGGACAGAAACCCTTTTTCATGGAGAGTTTTGAAGATGCTACGAGCCAACCACACGGCTATTTATGTGTAGACCTAACCCCTGACACACCAGACCAATACAGGCTCAGGACAGGTTTACTTCCTGGACAGTGGCCGGTTGTTTACATAGCTAAGAACAAGTGACCAACATGTCGGCACGCATAAAAAGAAATGCGCCGTTACTAGGGGCTCTTTTTCATTCCACACCCCAGAAACGTAAAGATATCCTAACTCATTTACAAACTTTCTACAAACCTTGTGCGAGATTGCTTTAAATGTGCTGAAAGGGAACATCAAGCTGTCCACAACACAATACAACAGACTTAAGAAGCAGAAAAAAATCCTCAGGCTGTTGGCTGATCGGAAGGTGGGGTTAAAGCGCAAACGACAGACATTGAAAACCCAGACAGGAGGAATTCTCCCACTGATTGCAGCTGTAATACCGTTTCTCGGAGAATTGGTGGCTGGAATATTCCGCCGGTAGAAGTGTATTATGACACTGAGAGCATCACAGAAAATGTTTCTAGTCTCACCGCATCAATTAAATCGTCTGAAGCAACGGGATAACTCCGGAACCATACGACAGAAGGCTCAGGATGACACTGATGAGGACATGCAGGCAATATTGGATGACCCAAACAGTGCATCGTACGAGAAAATTAAACGCTACCACGCATTACTTCAGAAATACCTAACCCTCCTTAAGCAAGGAGAGAACGAAGAGCCCCGTGTCACCCTATCGCTGCAGAGAGACCGTGCGAATGATGACCCCCCCGAAGGACAACCAGATCGTTAGTGGGTATAGCCGAGGTTTAGACGGTCTAGACTCCTTAGAGACCTCTTCTACACCTGCCGTTGAGAGTGTCGTGGATGAGAGAGCAGGCAGGAAATCAAAAAATAAAAAGCGCGTATTGATGTCACCAGTTTGGCCGTCTTTAAAGGCTCCAACTGCTACAAAACGGCGGGAAAGAAGGAGGTCGTTCATGATGTCACCAGTTTGGCCTCAGAATGCGCAGGTACCATGCAGAAAGCGTAAGAGTGTTACCTTATCACCCCTCTGGACCAGAGCGGAAGATCATTTCAGTAAAAAGTCTCTTCGACAGGCAACCCGAGCCCCCAGCTGGCTCACATTCTCCCCCTAGCTGCATTACTACTGAATAAGCGTTGTTTCTTTTCACAATAAACGATATGTGTTCACATAATTTCATGCGTACAGATTTATTTCATTCCATGTTAAACATCATAAGTCTAATACATTTGATGCATATTCTCATACATATCAAAACCCGTAACAATCTTTAAACACATCTAGAGAACAGGTTCTATGCGTGAAAAACGTTGTGTTTCGCTTCATAGCACATTTCACATACTTTTTGACAAAGTTAGATACAAGCTCATCATTTGATTCAGGAATTTGACAATACTTTGATAAAACTTGTTGCATGGAGAGACCACAGGCTCTATGGCATAAATAAAAAATACAGTGATGCCCACAAACAGAAGATTGAACGCTCTGAAATTGTTGGTTATGGTACATTATCACAGACGAACGATCTTTCAAAAAATCCAAAATGGATGAAGGGTAATAGACAAATTCTGGTGAGTACCCGTAAGAGTCAAAAAACGTTGCTTTACCACCCTCTTCCAGAGTGAGGGCTAGCCAGTGTTCCCCAGGCATGTTAGAAGGGTGTGTATTGACGATAAAATAAGCCGGTCTGGGGAATGTCAGTGGTAGCAGCTCCAGTTGGTCGCTGGCCCATACACCGCAGAAAAGCTTCCCAAGCAGATGACTGAGTATTGCATCGAGTTCGTGATTATTCATGTTTCCAAGTGGTTAATAATAATCCACCAAAACTCTTCTTTTAGAGTCTATTTCCAGGATGGAGTCGTAGCACGCGTATACAATCAGCGTTGTTGTGTGCAGTAACGGTGTTCTGAATCTCATTTCTAGCCTAATGTTACCACTGCGTACTGGTGATAGTGCTTCAGATTCAGCACATGGGTCGAGATTAAAAGCAAATAATGCGTAACCCGTGTTAAAGTCCTCCCTAGTTATGCTTAGGGGGAGATCCTTTAAATGCCTCCCTGTGGATGTAAACAGGTTGTAATATTCTCGTACAGAATTACCCTGATCGAAGTTGGGTTGGAAGGCCTTAGCAGGAATCTGTCTACCATCACGGGACAGAGCTAGATACTCCATATTATAATGGTTGAATGAAAACGGATTCAAATTGCGCGCTCCTGTGAAGGCCTGGTGATTAACCATCGAAATAACCACATATTTAGGTGTCATACCCAAGAACAGGTTCTCCTGAGTGCATATTCTTGAATGTTCAGGTATAGAGTATGTTTTTACATTCACACGCGATACCGGGTACAAAGCATTTCCTTTCATTAATGCGGTCTCATGACCGAGCCGTACGGCGGGAGATACAGTCACCTTTTTGACAAAGAGAGCTGCACCTAAAATCCATAGTTTGAAAGTAGAATCTGCCATAAGACAGAACGCATCGCTTGCTCGTGTTAGCTTAATTCTTATGTCAACAGAGTTCAAAAGTAGTCTTTCACAGAATAATATGTCAGCATGAAGCGGTCCTAGCAGGTGCACCTCTCGAGATTGGGCTGTAAAGGAGGCACATTGGTTTAATCCTTCATTTGGTCCATCAATGGTCTCTGTAGAATCCATTTCATCGGCTGTATCTTTATAAAAAAGCCCTGCACTGAACTGGCTTTTAAGGGTTTGATCTGAATAATTAAGCAATGTTTCGATCATAGCTCTATAAGGATGCGTAGCGCTGGACTGCGATATTAAACGGTCTCCAAGGGTTACATCACATTGGGAAAAAATTGTGTTCAGAGGGTAGTTAATTAAGCCGACCTTAGCGTCACGAGCCATGGGCGAACCGTTAGCATTGCTAATTTTAACTCTGAGATGGATCAACATGTCATTTAAATCGGTATACGACTCGCCCCCACCAGGGATAAAAAATTCTATCGGTCCTCCATCGGTGATGGCTGAAAGGGGTGAAATCTCAGTGTACAGCTTATCCTCTACCGATAGTTGAGTCATAGGCGCTGAAAATAAGTCAAGCTCACCGAGCGTACACTCTCCCGATTTGACATGTAGTAGAGCCATATTCCTATTCGGTTAAAATATGTCAGAGCCTCTGCCGGACTTCCTTCCCCTCTGCCTGCTCACCCTGAGTGGTTTCTTTTTCTTTGTCTTGGCTTGTTTTCTAGTCATCCAAACACGCTCTCCAGGGGGTCTCTTTCGACCTCGTCTTGATAAGATCATTATTCCTGAACCTTCCTGAGCATCAGAATTCTGACCGATCTTGCTCTTGATTTTATTGACCGCCCTCCCAAAGACGTCCGAAGCTATATTCGATGCCGCAGCTTTAAGGTGCGGTTTAGCAATCGACACTCCTTTCTTAACAAATGGGGACATAAATCGGAAGAGGCGGGCAAACACAGATCCAAATCCACGACCATACATGACAGGCTGTCCTGAAAACCCGGGTAGCTCTCCACTCGTCTGGTTCACATAATATTGTACAAACCGCGTTGGTTCTGGTCTGTGTGTTAAGTTTGCCATTTTACCGCAGGTGTCAAAACCGGTTTAAAGTGCAGCTTCACGATCGTCTTCCCGTATACAAAGTTCACACACTCGTTGCGATCTGTTTTTACCTGTATGCAGATTGTCTTAATATAGCTTTTTGAAACGGGGAGGTAATGCACTGTGTTATACCTCACACCAATCACGTCACCAAATTTACCATTTATGTTTACGACACCGAGCAGAGGTGAGTGACTGTCACCAACAGTTTGGAAATGGATTATGTCTGTGTAGACAAACAGGTTATATACACCAGTGCCGAGATCCGCTGGGTGGGGCGCAGGTCTGTTGGAGATGGTCCACCATTCGTCAGCGTTCAAACCGAGCATGATGGAGAGAGGGTTGCTAGCTCGAATTTTGTATCTTCCATCCCCCTCGAAGTCAAACTTTTTCGAGACATTATTGTAGGTTAGATCGATGCTCCTGTCATATTTCTTCACGGCTGGGACTAGAGCATCTGAGAGGTCTTGAGGTCTCTCAAAATACCCCCCTCCGGAAAACTTGGACCTGGCGTGTTCTATACGGGGTGTATTCCTCTCATCTTTAGATTTGTCTCCCACCTCATAAACAACCTTCTTTAAATCAATGTATGAATGCTGATCCGACAGGTTATACCATGTATGAGGGTAGACAATTTCACACAGTCCCACTACCCAGTCTCCACTTAGCTCAATAACCTTTGGAAGGTCTGTAGTATAATTTGAGCTCGTGTTATCTTTAAATACCTCTCCGCTGGCGTTGGAAGGTAGAGTTACATAGAACCCCTCATCAGACATTGTGAATTTGACGGAGCAAAAAAAGTCATCTAAAGGCTTTGGAGGGTAAGGTTTACTAATTAATCATAGTCTGTAGAACCCACGCTTTATAGTGAATCGACAATGTGTTACACGGTTTTGTGGGCGATATTATTTGACACTTTTAACATCTGAGGCTCTGACCCAACTGTTGAATTTTTCGGGCCAATTTCTCCACCTCACAAAGACTTGGTCCTCCCCGTTGACTCTCCGCCGCTTTAAAATCTTGTCCACGTTATACACCCGCTCACCATTAATTTTTACTTTCTGCAATTCAGCCTCATAAAACGATCCGTGTATTCGATCCTGATCATAATCAACTAACTCGTACACTGGGGGGTAGCGGAGTATGCAACGGTCAACCGTAAATATTTCATCTGTGAAGCTGTTCTCATATTTCTTATCAAATACCCCACGTAGCTTTGATATTCTGACCAGATCCCCTTTCTTAAACTTTGTCTTTATTTTACCAGAGTCTATCGATGGGGTGATGCAATAGAGGTTTTTCATGACTTGAGGAGTATTCTCTGACGTCACTTGCATAGGTGTCATCTTAATGCTTGAGTGGAAGCTGTGGTTGTAACTCTCCACTAGCTTTTGAAGGACGTCGATGTACCGGAAGGTGTTATTAGCGGTGAAATATCTCCACATTCTACCCTTCAGAGTGCGATTGAAGCGCTCAACAACAGATGCCTTTAGATCACTGGCTGTACTAAAGTGGGTAATACCATATTTCTTCATCATTAACTTAAATTGTTTATTATAAAACTCTTTACCAGCATCGGTCTGTAATTTTTGTGGAATTTGACTCTCCTGAAAAACTGATTCAAACCCCTTAACGACCTCACACCCCGTCTTTCTCTTTAAAGCACGCACATACGCCTTTTTTGAAAAGACATCAATCACTGTTAGTAAATAGTTGAATCCGTCGTTATGTGTCGCCAAGGCTTGCATGTCACATAAGTCGGCCTGGAATTGCTTCAAGGGTTTGGTTACAAAAACACGATTCCGGGGAAACTTTACTCGTGCAGGTTTATGCAACGTGTAGGTGTCCTCGCCTGAAAGAAAGTCTTTTACTTTTTCGACACCGATCACACGTCCTTCTCTGTCCTTTAAACCCCTTCTCAATCTGTCAACACCCCCATAGCTCCCCGGATGGGCGGGGTCATAGTATGCATTGGTCAACACCCTCTGTTCTGACATTTTACTGTCGAATGATAGTACAGGAGAACAGCTAGTGTAATTTAACCCTTGTATTAATCAGATAGATGAACCATATGATTGGATCAAAGTTTTTTTTTTATTACAAGTTTAAAACCATAGCATTACACAATTATAAAAACAAATGGATAAAAAACAAAACACGTCAGGATTAAACTAGAGCATTTATATCAGAGGAGATATAGCCAACATTAGTACACATCAGATTTCATAGCCATAGCATCGGGAGACAGTCCTGAGTTCTTCCAGGATGGCTTCATCCTCCCTATCACCATACACAGCTTGAATCGCGTTGTAGAACCCCTGCATACTCCTCAGCTCATGTAGAACGGTTTCAGCTACTGTTTTCACCTTCAGATCATCATCATCATGTATGCTCCGATTTACCAGCAGAATTTGAATAGCTGGAATGAATCGCGGGGTAAGAAGTTGTCGCATGACTGATTGAAAGTGGAGTTGGTAATAATCCTCATCCATTAGCTCTAGGCATTGATGCTGCAACTGACTGGGATGGCTAATTTGACATCCATAACAGTTATCTTTCTGATAAGCAGCACTGGTCATGTGAAATAGATGCAGAACAGCAGTCTTTACAGCCTTGATGAACCTGGATGACATCAAACCGTCCACCAGGTCCCATTTGTCAACCTCAGCCAGAGTCGGAGAATCACCCCCCTCATCCTGAGACGCACACCCGTGTTCCGGTGTCGCGCATTCCAGCGCATCGGGGGTCCCACCATCGCTGGGCGCTGAAGGTCCATCACACTCTCCCTCGAGATCGGGCATAGGCACCGGGGTTGAAGTAGATAGAGGGGGTCTTACACGGCGATGTTTCGTTGTAGGCGGCCGATAATAGTTGAAATAAGGGTGACCCGCTCCCCCAGCTTCAGGGTTGTATGATCCCTCGACCCAAGCGTCGGGATTGGGCATCTGCAGGCAGAATCTCCGAAAGAGAGAACACAGGGGATGGTGGAGAGTAGCATGGCGAGAGCGATGAAATTGACGGTGGATGATACGGGTTAGCGTAGCCGAACCCCACAGGCGATGGCGGAGTGCTCATCGGCTCATACGGCTGGCCGATCCCCCAGTATGACGGTAGAGTGGTCTGCTTGACGAATCCTCCCATATCCATCGTCTCGGAGCGAAGATTACTGCGGCCTGGAAGTCCTGGATGTAATGCCGAAGACCAGGAGGTTTATATAGGAACCTAGCGTACGGGGCGGGGCCTGTAGACTTGTCTGGACATGTTCGGCATGAGGGGCGTGATAAATACAACGAATACAAAGCAGAGCAGGGGCAAGTCGAGCGCCGATTGGTGGACTGTTTTTTATCTACAACTTTAGTAGTTTGATAGATTTCTTATTTCCAGCTTAAAGCAACCAGGGTAAGCTACTAAAAGAGGGTAGGACCTGTTTGTAACAAATTTTGCTGGGAATAAAACATATTTTGCTTTATAGCATCTACACCTAAACACTGGTGCTCCTGCTGACTGCCTCCCATTTTGCAAGAGTTACATTGTTTCCGCAGTAAAGATATGCAGGCATAACCCATAAAATGGCTTAGAGCAGTTTTAATAGCACTGTTGACTGCGGTAGGTATCCAGTTCTCAATTTCCTCCATTTGATTCTCTTGATCCAGGAAGGAAATCGGAGTCTCGCTTAAAAGAGGAAAGTCTTCTGTAAAAGCCAATGTCGGATTTTTGTCCAGAGTTGTAGAGGTTGATTTATCGCACATTGAGCGTGTCGTCACGGATGGAATCCCATTTGACAATTCAGATAAAAGAACAGACGTTTCCTCATCAAGTTCTTCATTTTTAAATTCAACTCTTTTTAGGTCCATGGTTGGAGTTGAGGCAGAAGAGGCTATATGCTTGGACTCAGCTCTGACGCGGTCTGACAATGACGCGGGCTTCTGGGATTCCCCTCGAATGAAGCCGGTGATACAGTCTTCGTGAAACCGCTGTTTTCTTTGTTCGTCGCAGCACCGCGCTCCGTGTCCTTAAGGTCGGATTGTTGAATAAATGCCTCCCTCTAGTGGTTCAAAATTAATATAACAGCCTATTGTATAATTGGCCCCCTCTAGTGGATCAAAGTAACATTACATGCAAATCTAAAAATACCTCCCCCTAGTGGCTCTAAAATTAAATGACATGCAAATATGAAAATACCTCCCCCTAGTGGCCCAATAAATAGTATTACACCCAAATGTGAAAATACCTCCCTCTAGTGGTTCAAAATTAATATAACAGCCTATTGTATAATTGGCCCCCTCTAGTGGATCAAAGTAACATTACACCCAAATGTGAAAATACCTCCCCCTAGTGGCTCAAAAATTAAATTACAGCCTATAGTATATATAGCGCCCCCAATGGTTTGAATCTAACTCCTCAGTGTCATCAGAACATGTCCGAACAAGTCCCTTTAATATTATACGGTCTGGGCTCTGTCTCAACATGACTCCTTGAGCATTCCATTTTATTTTAAACAGTTAAAAGGTGCTTTTTAGCTTCCTGACTTTAATTTAAAACCATATTAGCTCCAACACTCTAGAGACACCATTACATCTGATTCTAACAATTCAACCATGATAAATTAAACTTGTAAGAGCACTAAAAAGAGAATTTATTCACCCACAGCTATGTTGAAGCAGATGCTCATCCTTTTGAGCATCTGCTACAGCATGCTGGAAGGACAGCATGCTGTAGAGATTAACCGTTTTCCGACAGCCTTTTATACAGGTAAATGCCGCCCGGTGAGCACCGCCCAAACCGGTTTACCCGACTTGCGGACGTAGGTGAAGTCAGGGGCGTGATAAATACAGCGAATACAAAGCAGAGCAGGGGCGTGTCAAACGCTGATTGGTGGACTGTTTTTTATCAGTAACTTTAGTAGTTTGATAGATTTCTTATTTCCAGCTTAAAGCACCCAGGTTTAAAGTGATGTTTTTTAAAATCCTTATCTGTTTTTAAAGACTGTGTAATGGTGCATTTTTAAAATCAACAAAAGGATGAGCATCTGCTTCAACATAGCTGTGGGTGAATAAATTCTCTTTTTAGTGCTCTTACAAGTTTAATTTATCATGGTTGAATTGTTAGAATCAGATGTAATGGTGTCTCTAGAGTGTTGGAGCTAATATGGTTTTAAATTAAAGTCAGGAAGCTAAAAAGCACCTTTTAACTGTTTAAAATAAAATGGAATGCTCAAGGAGTCATGTTGAGACAGAGCCCAGACCGTATAATATTAAAGGGACTTGTTCGGACATGTTCTGATGACACTGAGGAGTTAGATTCAAACCATTGGGGGCGCTATATATACTATAGGCTGTAATTTAATTTTTGAGCCACTAGGGGGAGGTATTTTCACATTTGGGTGTAATGTTACTTTGATCCACTAGAGGGGGCCAATTATACAATAGGCTGTTATATTAATTTTGAACCACTAGAGGGAGGTATTTTCACATTTGGGTGTAATACTATTTATTGGGCCACTAGGGGGAGGTATTTTCATATTTGCATGTCATTTAATTTTAGAGCCACTAGGGGGAGGTATTTTTAGATTTGCATGTAATGTTACTTTGATCCACTAGAGGGGGCCAATTATACAATAGGCTGTCATATTAATTTTGAACCACTAGAGGGAGGCATTTATAAGTTTTGGTGTAATAGTATTTATTGGGCCACTAGGGGGAGGTATTTTCATTTTTTGCATTTAGTTTAATTGTAGAACCACTAGAGGGAGCCATTTAGTGCCATATTTTGACAGGTGGGCGTGACCATCAGGGGGCGTACCCTATTTCGACAGGTGGGCGTGTCCTATTTTGACAGGTGGGCGTGGCCACCAGGGGGCGTACCCCATTTTGACAGGTGGGTGTGTCCTATCTTGACAGGTGGGCGTGCCCACCAGGGGGCGTATCCCGTTTTGACAGGTGGGCGGGGCCATCAGGGGGCGGAGCTTATAGTGACATGTGGGCGTGGCCATCAGGGGGCGGAGCTTATTGTGACAAGGCGGAGCTTGGCACGGCAGTCAGGGCGCCTGCAAAAGTGGGCGTATCCGGAAGTGGGCGTATCCGGAAGTGGGCGTAACCGGAAGTGGGCGTAACCGGAAGCGGGCGTAACCGGAAGCGATCGTATCTGGAAGTGGGCGTGGTCAGGGGGCGTGGCCTGAAGGGGCGTGGTCTCATTTGCATTTTTTACAGCTGGTGGTCTATACTTTCTCTGGCATATGACCAGTGATTTACATTAGCCTGATCTAAAAGTAGCATAGTCATCTCTGCTAAAAGGTAAAGGATCATAAATCTCACGGAATTGTAAGCTTAAAAAATTTTTTATGGCGAATCGTGACACTCGTATATGTATGGCAGCGAACAGCAATAAGACAACTTAACTTCTGATCCCATGAATTGTATCATGAATTAAACATGATGTTTGTTCATTTATAGCACTGCAAAAGATATTGAAGTAAAGCTGGTCAGTAAACTAAATCTCATTTTACACAATATGTGTGGTAATCAAATGTCGCTGATGAGTGAGTATTAAACATGATCAAAAGATTAATTGTCTCATCTGGTTCACTGTCATACACATTTTTTCCCACATATTTTTACCTATTAATTTCCACCATTTTTTTCCTCAAGTTGTTAACAACCAAAAGAACAATATACTCTCTTCCCATCTGGCATCTTTCCGTGTTTCCCAAATGCCACAGCATTCTTTGCACTCCTCTGCAGTAAAGAAGTCATCAAAAAGAAGATGGAACAAGCGAAGGCAGTCCTTCTTTGCGGCTGCATGGATTGCAGCCAGGTGAGTCGACGACAAGAAAAGGCCACTTCCTGGATACAGCTCCTGCTGCCGAGATCTGTCTTTGTGAGCACAAAAACCAGCCTGAGGTTGGATCTGTTCCACTTTGTCCAAAAAACTTCTGAACACCTCGAGGTGTTCACCACCTGTGACACAAAAGACGTATTAACTTACAGGGACACAGCAGCATCCATAAAGTCATGGAAAACAAGAGACAAGTTTTAAAAAAATCGAAAGGTTTCATGCTTGGGTAAGAATTTTACCAAATTGTTTAAAGCAGTTGGTAGCACTGTTGCCTTACAGCAAGAAGGTCCTGGGTTCAAATCCCAGCCTGGGTCTTTCTGCTTAGAGTTTGCATGTTCACCCTGTGCATGCGTGGGTTCTCTCCGGGTACTCCAGCTTCCTCCCACAGTCCAAAAACATGACTGTGTAATGGCAAAAAATAGTATCTCAGGGTTTCCATTATAAAGAAGACTTGAGTCCAAGAAGGCGTTTAAGTATTTAATTCAAACATGTCTGGCCAGACACGGAGGGGACAGAGTTACTTGTGCATCACCCTAACCAACCTTTCTAACTAACCGCTTAAATAGTATTCCGCAATAATTGTTTATCTCTGTAGATGTCTTCTCCAACGTTCACACCCCGCCTCCGGAGAACTGCTTCACATGAGTCTTATATCAACGCATAAAGCAGCACATCCGAAGGCCAGACTGTTATCTTACTGCCCCGGCGTCTGTCTCTCTGGTGACCTGACACATATATCTTTCTCATAACATTAAGCTGGAGCAATAACCTTGTCATTTTACCCTAGATGCATTCACTAAACAGAGAATATACACTTAATTCCTAATTGCATAACAATTTTCCACCACAACTGTTAGGTGAATTGGTTTCTCTAAATTGCCCTTGGTATGAGAGTGTACGTGTAAGGTTGTCTGTCCTGTATGTCTCTGTGTTGCCCTGCGACGGACTGGCGACCTGTCCAGGGTGTACTCCGCCTCTCGACCGCTGGAGGTAGGCACCAGCCCCCCCCCCCGCAACCCTGCATTAGGATGGACGGGTACAGAAACTGGATGGATGGATGTTTAAAGCTCTTAAGGTTTAGCTTAAGCATCTAATAACTCCCTATGTCCAGAGTAAGAAAACTTAGAACTTTAAACATTTATCAATATCAAAAAGATAATTACAATTTTGTGTTGCAAAATCAAATACACTATATTACTACCCACATCATTTACATAACTCTTCTGAATATATATTAACTATGTTACAAAAACTTTGAGAGAAAACATTTTTATTTTACACATTTATTTAACACACTGTAAAGACTATGGTGCTGGAATTCTTTTTTGTAAAGAACTTTGAGCTACAATTCCTATAAAAAGCATTTTAATGCCTAAAACATCCCTAGACTCAGAACTAAACATGGAGAAGCAGCTTTCAGTTTCTATGCTCCCCTTATCTGGAACAGACTTCCTGACGAGTGCAGAGCTGCTGAAACTCCAAACTGCTTTAAATCGAGACTAAAAGCCCATCTGTTTAGAATTTCCTTCGAGTAAATGATTAATGTCACATGTATCAAATGTGTTCCTGCTCTCTTGCTGTATTGATCTTTCTCTTGCTTTGTGTATCATGTGTAATGTGTGTTTCATGCTAATTTGCAACTTTTACTTTTAATTTTCAACGTTATATTCCATGTTTGTTTGTTTTGTTTTTTAAATCACCAAATCATGTAAAGCACCTCTATTAACCCTGTTGTTGAAAGTGTGCTATACAAATAAAATAGCCTTGTGTTGCCTTGCCTTGCCTAAAATTAGAGATGATTTGACCAATGGAGTTGCAAAATTCGGTAAAAGAACAAAGTTTCAAGTGAGGGTTATACTCCTTTTAAAATGACATTTCTTTAAAAACATTCCTGTAGGCTATATCAACATATACCACCCCTTAACATTCCTGCAGTTTCCGCCCTACATTTTTAAAAAACGCATACCCAAAATAAAATTAAAGCTGTTCTTGAACCATTTTGAGAAGAGACATGGCTGGGGTCTCTTTGGAAAGCAAACACTCTTAAATTTATCCCAGAACTGTGTTGATATATCTGAGTGATATTGTTACCAAGTAATATGATTTTTATACACTGAAAAAGATAACATTTTATGTCTGATTATTTATTTTCTATAAATACAAGCTATAAAAGTGGCTTTAAAAAGAGGTGGTGACATAAAACACACTGTGGGTCTAAAGCCTGAAGTATTACCTTCATCCACACCAAATTTGACAGGAATAAACCAAAAAATGAGTATTCTGCACATATTTTTCTAACTACATGTCACTTTATTGGAGGACTTTAATCGGACCCTTATTGATGAAAAAATAACATTTTTGTTTGAGATGAATCAGTTTTGTCACATTTATTAGAGTACAAAGTGGTTACATATTCTTTCACCTCCGTCAGGAGAGCATTTGTGTTGGCAAAAGCGCTTGCTGTGTCTACATTTATGATTAAATCCTTGATTGCCATCCATAATTGGAATCACAAGACTCTTAGCTTTCCAGTAATATAAAATATGTATAGGTTCATAGAAGTTAGAAGTCAGAAATCGAAGTCAGAAATCGAAGTCAGAAATCAGTTGGAATTAAAAGTGAAAGTGGGTCAACCCGTATACGACCTAGCAGCTATTAAGGGCACTTTAATCACTTTAATCAAAAATAAGCGAAGCCGTGCAGTAGAATAACTCATCTACCATCTCGGTCATCTCTGGGGGAGCTGGGGTCTGGTTCATACGAACTCATTTTTTTTGGATGGTTTCGCACTCTTCTGGGCATCTCTTTTTTATTATTTCCTGCTGGGCTACTCATTCTGTAAAATAAAAGTAACATATTTTTTATACGGTTCTCACTGCATGAGACCAGACATTTTTCCAAACATGAACATTCATTCTTTCCATATATCAATCACAATTTATGTAACTCCAAGAATGTACAGGTCTCGGTGAATGTAGAAATAATAATCCCAAAGTCTCTCTCTTGCTCTGTCTTTCTTTTTTTTCTAACATAGTTGTTTACTGCAGAAGGTTAATGTTAGCTAGCCATGGCCTTCTTAGCAAGCTTAACTATTTGCCACATTATGACAAGTTTCTTCAGAGACATCAGACCCCGCATACACTCACCATTTATTTTGACCCAAATTCTGTTGGACGAACATATTGCTTACCTTCTTTTACGTCTTGCAACAGTTTTGTCCTCCATTCTTTCTACTTGCAACTCCGTACGTTAACGTGCACCTTAACGTCCTTGAACCAGCCACCCACAGTGAATTAATCAATGACGATGCAGCATTTGTGACTGACAGTACTCTGTTCTAATGCTGACGTTGGGGCTGCATCATCTACAGGGTTCAAGGTTCACAGTATTTTTGCGCCAATCGAAGCTCGTTGATGCAGAAACAAAACTGACGCAGCATCTATCAGAGGTGAGTGGATACAGCAACTTTTCAATAATAGAATAAACTTACTTAATGATCTTCTTTGTAATTTGAGGGGGGGTTTGTGGACTTTTTAAATGTACAAAATATTTTCTGTGGGTTGATTTTTTGATAAGTTTTATTTTTATTTCATCCATCAATTCATCCATCTTCTTTCGCTTATTCAATTCAAATTCAAATTCAAAATTACTTTATTAATCCCAAAGGGAAATTAAATGTTGTTGTAACTCATTATGCAAGTTCCTTCAAAGATTTGTTGTAGATGCTGATGGCTGTGGGTAGGGATGATCTCCTGTAGCAGTCTGCAGGTCTGAAGAAGCCTCTGACTGAAGACACTCTGTAGTTGTATGACAGTCTGATGTAGAGGATGCTCTGGATCTATGGCGTCTTCTTTTCAACTCATCAGGGTTTTGTGGCTGTAGTTGAGGTATTATTTGAGCTTTTGTGATGTTAATCAGCTGCTGCCAGTTGTAAACCACCTTGTTGCCATGGTTATGCATCATAACAAATGTCCAAAAATTAAAAGTATCAGCAAAAATCCTTACAGCTGCACAGCATTCAAAACCAGAGAGAACATTTGTCCACAAAAACAATGTTTCTACCAGAAATGGAAGAATAAAAGTTTAAAAAATGAAAAATAAAAAATGAACCAAAGTAACAGAGCTACTCCAACATGCTGCCACCTTGAGCGGCGCAATTCCGGAATTGGGGTCGGGTCGCAGTGGCAGCAGCTTAAGCAAGGAGACCCAGACTTCCCTCTCCCCAGCCACGTGGGCCAGCTCCTCGGGAGGAATCCCAAGGCACTCCCTTGCCAGCCGAGAAACATAGTCCTTCCAGCGTGCCCTGGGCCTTCCCCTGGGCCTCCTCTTGGTGGGACGTGCCCAGAACACCTTACCAGGGAGGCGTCCAGGAGGAATCCTGACCAGATGCCCGAGCCACCTCAACTGACTCCTCTCGATTTTTATTTCAGTTAACTTAAATTATTTTTACACATCCATTTTTTCAGTGTCATATTATTTCGTTTTCATTTACTACAATAATCTTATACCCTAATAATGAAATGGTCAGAAAAATAAGTGATTGTTACATGCCAGTAAGAGTTTGCAGTTGTGGGTTTTGTACCAATGTTTCAACAGCGAGCATTTTCATTATGATTATAATTTAGTCAACTTTATGTTAATCATTTTCTATTCCATAGGAATGGTTGCACGTGTGAATAATTGTTCAATTAATGTAACCCTTTTCAGTGTGAATACATTTATCATACTTTTATATGAACTATCTGCACCTTTTTTCTGTATACTCCAAATTACTGTTTTCATTTTACAATTTGTTTTATGTGGTTCATTAAAAACTGAATTACATAGAGTAAAATACTTCAAATTGTTTATAGAAAAGGTAATTAATGTAAATGCAGCCTAAAATCAAAGATTTACAATTAATTTATTCATACAATAATACATTTTTTTTTTATCACGTGGGTTACGATAAAGTCAACATAATATCACATTATACGAAGCAATCAAAACATTTATCCAAGTCTGAGAATTCAGTGAGCGCTTGTGGAGATCTCTTCCTTTCCTATGTCTGAGTTTAGCATGAGATGCATGAAATGAAGCTGCCATGAGAGTATATTGAGTTCATGGAGAGAACTCTCTGATTTCTCTCCCTGAGATCACAAATAGACGCAAATGTTGAGAAACTCCGAGCATTATATTAGTGCTTGTTGAGATTTCTTCTGAAACTTAAAAGGAGACTAAATTGAGAGTTAGTGCATCTTTTTGCTCCAGAGAAAAACCTGAGACACGTAGAAATAAGCCTTTTTCTTATTTTGGTGTCACATGGATCTCATAGTTGTCTAGAAGAAATAAATGAAACATTTTGGAGATCTCTTTTCATCTGGACACCTTCAATGAATTATACAAGGCTATATTCAGTGGAGTTAAACCCATCAGATAATTAAATTGGACAATTTCTGGATAAAATAACACTTCCGAAATTATCGGCTAGTCAAGCGATGGCCCTGGATTCACCACAGTGGCTGAACTCCAGGAGGCCCTCCAAAGCATGCCCAATAAAAAGGCTCCAGGCCCAGATGGATTTCCAACAGATTTCTAGAAAGGATTCTGGAATATTCTGGCACCAACATTCCACAGAATTAGCATGACCCCAAGGAAAATGGCAGGCTTTCGCCAAATATGAATTCTCCCAAAATTAGTCTTTCTATCATTCCATATCCCTTATCTTAAAATAATCTACCACGCCCTTGCAAAAAGACGAGAGAAAGTAACCCATCTTATAATACATTCTAATTCAATTCAGTTTATTTATATAGCGCCAATTCACAACAGATGTCATCTCAAGGCACTTAACAAGAAGTAATTTCAATACATTTATACAAACATTCCAATCAGTTAAAAAGTTTCCTATTTCAGGAATCCCAGCAGATTGCATCAGTCATTGGCGTGACGTTGGGCCCCGTTGATGCAGACTTTCCAACCACAGCAATCCTTCAGCAATCCCTCATACTGAGCAAGCATGTAGCGACGGTGGAGAGGAAAAACTCCCCTTTAACAGGAAGAAACCTCCAACAGAACCAGGCTCAGTAGGAGCGGCCATCTGCCACGACCGTCTGGGGGTTTGAGAAGACAGAGCAGAAACACAGAAGGAACAGAAGATCTGATATAAGAGAACTTTCTATGTTACAGAAAGTAAATAGTTGATAACAGGACACACTGGATGTTCAGTTACTGGGAGCATCATCCCAGTTGATCCCCCGTCCATCCCCCGTCCAACAGGGCATTGCAGCCAAGCAGGATACCAGACCAGGTATATCTTCTATGGAGAGAAAAACACTGAGAGAAAACAAAGTTAACAGTCGAAATAACAGAATGTACTGTAATACAACTGGAGAGTTGTAGGAGAAAAGGAAGTAGCAGAGTGAAGAAAATTGGTAAGTCTGTCCTCCAGCAGTCTAAGCCTATAGCAGCATAACTACAGAGATAGCTCAGGATGACCTTAGCCACTCTAACTATAAGCTTTATCAAAAAGGAAAGTTTTAAGCCTGGCCTTAAAAGTAAACAGAGTGTCTGCCTCACGGACTAAAGCTGGGAGCTAGTTCCACAGGAGAGGAGCCGGATAACTAAAAGATCTGCCTCCCATTCTACTTTTAGAAATCCTAGGAACGACAAGTAAACCTGCAGTCTGAGAGCGAAGGGCTCTGTTAGGAACATATGGAACAATTAGATCTCTGATGTATGATGGAGCTTGATTATTAAGGGCTTTGCATGTAAGAAGAAGGATCTTAAATTCTATTCTGGATTTAACAGGGAGCTAATGAAGGGAAGCTAAAACAGGAGAAATGTGATCTCTCTTTTAAATATTCATCAGAACTCTTGCTGGCGCATTTTGGATCAACTGATGGCATTTCATTGACTTCCTGATAGTAAAGAATTACAGTAGTCCAGCCTTGAGGTAACAAATGCATGGACTAGTTTCTCAGCATCACTCCTGGACAGGATGTTTCTAATTTTAGCAATATTCCGGAGGTGAAAGAAAGAAATCCTAGAAACCTGTTTAATATGGGATTTAAATGTCAAGTCTCGGTCAAAAATAACGCCGAGGTTCTTTACGTTATTACTGGGGGCCAATTTAATGCCATCCAGATGAATTGATTGACTAATCAGTTTCTGTTTAAGAACTTCTGGTCCAAAGACAGCAACTTCTGTTTTGTCAGAATTTAAAAGCAAAAAGTTTAGGGTCATCCATGTTTTTATGTCTTCCAGACATGCCTGTAATCTACCTAACTGACTGGGTTCATCAGGATTTATGGATAAATATAGTTGTGTATCATCTGCATAGCTGTGGAAATTTATCCCATGCTGTCTAATGATTCTACCAATTGGGAGCATATATATGGTGAACAGAATTGGTCCAAGCACAGAACCCTGTGGAACTCCACAAGAAACCCTTGAGAGTGAAGAAGATTTATCATTTAGATGAACAAACTGGAATCTATCAGACAAATATGATTTAAACAAGCCTAGTGCTGTTCATTTGATCCCTGCAACATGTTCAAGCCTTTCTAGGAGAATATTATGATCGACTGTGTCAAAAGCAGCACTGAGATCTACAAAACCAGAACAGACACAAGTCCATTATCTGAGGCCATGAGAATATCATTAGTAACCTTCACCAGTGCTGTTTCAGTGCTATGATGAGCTCTAAAACCTGACTGAAACTCTTCAAACAGCTCAATACTGTTTAGATGCTCACAGACTTGATTAGGAACTATTTTCTCAATGACTTTGGATAAGAAAGGAAGGTTAGATATAGGTCTGTAATTCACTAAGTCATGTTGATCAAGGGAAGGTTTCTTGAGTAAAGGTTTAATTACAGCTATTTTAAATTCTTCTTTTACGTATCCGTTTACTAAGGATAGATTCATCATATCCAAAATGGGGCCAGGAACCAAATGTAACACTTCTTTAAATAATTTGGTTGGAATTGGGTCCAACATACAAGTTGAAAGTTTAGATGAGGCTAATATTTTTGATAATTCCGAAAGCTCGACTGAATCAAAACAGCCTAAGCACAAATGAGGTTCTACAGTTCTTTCCTATGATGCCTCATTTACTGATGAAGAAGTAATCATGTTTGGGAGGATGCCAATGATTTTATTTTTAATATAATTTCTTTTATTTATGAAGAATCCCATAAAGTCATCACTGCTAAGAGCTGGGGGAATACTTGGCTCAACAGAGCTATGACTCTGTATAAGTTTGGCAACTGTACTAAAAAGAAACCTAGGATTGTTTTTATTCGCCTCTATTAATGATGAAAAATATGCTGTTCTAGCTTGTCGAAGGGTCTTTTTATACAGCAATAGACTGTTATTCCAGGTTAAATAGGAATCTTCTAGGTGTGTAGAGCGCCATTTTCTCTCCAACTTCCTAGTATTCTGCTTTAAAGTACGCAACTCTGCGTTGAACCAAGGAGTCAGCCTCCTAGGGCTAGCCACTTTCTTTTTTAAGGGGGCTACACTATCTAATGCCAAACGCAATGAGGACTTAACGCTGTTAACCAGATCATCAATTTCTGAAGGGTTAGAGATAGAATTGCTGCCATCCACTGTGTTACCCTGAGAGGAAAGTAAGAATGGAACAGATTCTTTAAAAATTGTTACAGCATTGTGTGATAAAGCTCTACTATAATGAAATTTTCTTTCAGATTTAAGATGGTCAGTTAAAGTAAATTCAAAAGTTATTAAGAAGTGGTCAGACAGGACCGGGTTATGTGGGTGGACTGTTATTTCCTCACACTCAATACCGTATGTCAGTACAAGGTCCAAAGTGTGTTTACCCGAGTGGGTCGATCCCTGTACTTCTTAAGTAAAGCCAATTGAGTCTAAAATAGCATTAAAGGCTGCATTTAGGCTATCACTTTCAGTATCCACATGAATATTAAAGTCCCCCACTATAATAACCCTATCAGTATTTAATACTAAATCAGATAAAAAAATGTGAGATCGGATCCAAGAATTGAGAGTAAGGGCCTGGTGGACGATACAAAACCACAAACAAAAATGGTCTTAATGTTTTGCAACTTGGATGAGGAAAATTAAGGGTTAGATGTTCAAAAGAACTGTAGCTATCAATTGGTCTGGGGCTAATTAGTAAATCAGAGCGAAAAATGGTTGCAACTCCTCCCCCTCGCCCAGTATTTCTAGGAATGTGAAAATTTAAATGACTGGAAGGAGTTGACTCATTTATACTGACATAATCCTCCTGCTGCAACCAGGTTTCTGTGAGACAAAGGAAATCAATGTGATTATCACAAATCAAGTCATTTACTAACAAAGTCTTTGAGGAGAGAGATCTTATGTTTAATAAACCACATTTAATAGATTTATTTTTCTGTTCAGTCAAAGTTGTATTTATTTTTATGAGATTTCCATAGTTTGCTTTTGTTGGCTTAATTTTTAATCCATTTAATTTTGGCCGTGGGCAAGACACTGTTTCTATAGGGTAATGGGTGGGTAACAGTAAAGAAGCAGCAGAGAGGTGGGTTAAACTACAACTCTGCTTCCAGGTCTGGACCCTGGGTTGTCAGTGTTTTGGAGGACTAATAAATTCGGCCATATTCCTTGAAAGAAGAGCTGCTCCATCCAAAGTGGGATGGATGCCATCTCTCCGGATCAGACCAGGTTTTCCCCAAAATGTTCTCCAGTTATCAATGTAGCCCACATCGTTTGCAGGACACCACCCAGACAACCATTGATGGAATGACAGCATGCGGTTAAACATGTCGTCACTGGTCCGATCAGGCAGGGGACCAGAAAAGAAGCTAAGCTAACTGAGCTAGCGAGACCTTACCACCCCAAGAAAAGCTGTGTGAAACACAAGGAGTTCCCAAAACGTAAAGTACACCACCACAAAACGGGTGTTTTAGTGTCCTTGTGTGTTAAAATAACTTAGAAAGGCCTCAGCACAGAGAAAATAAGATCAATTCAAGAGAGTCTGAACACCAAACAGCTTACAGGGAGCACAACAGAGACAACAGGAAATGACGCAATATGGCTTACCCCCATCGAATCATAGTTTCTCTTCTGGTGTTTTTCTGTTGGAAAAGAACCAACAGACCAACCTGGTTTTATAAAAGGGAGGCGTTCATCCACAAATTCACGTAGATTAGTAGATTTAATAGATTATTCCTATTGTAACAACATTGAAACTAATATATTATCTCTAGATGCAGGAATAGTATTTGATAGAGTTAACTGGTAATTCTATTTGCAACCCCACACAATTTTGGGTTTGGACACTCTTTCATAAACTGGTTGAAATTATTATAAAGTTCTCCAACACCATGTATCAGGACAAATAACCAAACATCTTCTAGATTTTGTCTTCAGAGGGGTACCACGCAGAGATGCCCACTCTCTTCCTTCTGTTGTGCCACAGATAGGTAGGTTTTGGCTATGAATAATTATGAATAATTGCTTAGGGCAATTATTAATCAGATTAATCATTTTATGTAAAAATTACCTTGTTTAGGGCACCACCTGGATTCCAGGAATATCAATAGCCAAATTGTTCAGTCTCAGATAATTAAACAATAGATGAAGGAATAAGTTCTAACGCTGTGGACATTAATTGTATGCATCACTCCAAGTAATCCCAGCCAACTTCTCTTTAAGATAAGGGGACTTTATTTAGGAAATAGAAAATCCCATCTATTCTAAAGCATGCAAAAATTACTACAGATCTTAGACAATAATAATAGGTGAACATTAAACACAATTAACGTGTAATGAAATCAGTGAGACAGCTGAGGTTCGGGTCAGAAAAGGAGGGGGGGCCTCACTCCAGGGAGCCCAAATCACAGATAGCCTAGGAGACAAAGTCATAAATCTCAGCTCTGTGCCAAGATGGAGGAGAGCACATGGAGCCTAAGAAAGAATCATAAAACTAGCTTTGGCTAAAGGAGCACATGGGGGAAGCGTCCATGTGGTAGGCCTCTGCTTTAGCGACAGACTAAAGACAATGGAGTTAAACTTAAGCTAAGACCAGCTAACACAGGCCGGACTGAGCCCGACTGCCAATGGAGTTATCAGGGAGGGAGAGAGAGAGAGAAAGAGAGAGAGGGAGAACAAGAGGATGGAAACAAGAAAGGCGTGATCTGCTAAGGATAAAACAGACAGTTTCAAAGACAGCAATTTCACAGCTCAGACTTATACGTGCGACGACGCAAAAATGAGCAAACAGGTACAGCGCTTAAAAACACTTTAACCAACAATGAACGAGATCTAACTCGTTAAAACTCTATTTTATCTATGCCCAGACACATTATTAGTATAAATGAACCAGTTCAGTCCTACTTTGCCTTGAAGGAGGTCCAGTCCACTAGGAGGAGAGTGAATTGTGTCCGTAGTTGAGCAAGAAAAGGAAGAGTTATAAAAAAAACCTGCACAGGATTTTAAGGACCGTGTGGCCCAAAGGCAGGCTGATGGCCTGCAGGATCGACGTCTAATGAACTGTCTTGGAACAGTTCTTATGTCGTGCACCCTGGTTACGCAGACGGGGTGCGCACTTCGAAGTTTTGAAATGAGTTCTTCCCCGGTCCAGCGGGTCAGAACAAAACAGAATCTTCACCGCTGAGATGTCCTCTGTTCAGCAGTAGTTCATCCAAGAACTTCCAGCTGGAGAACAATTCAAAATGGGCGCGACTACTCTTATAGCCCCCTTTGGCCGTGATGTCATCGCTGATGTCACTGTGGGTGGTCACGGACCAATAGGAGTGTGTTGGGGGTCACTGCTAGGATTGCTGGGAAATGTGGTCTGGTCAGTCTATCTTTGAAATAGCTCCCAGACGTCCAAAAGTCTGTTCAGTTCATCTTATGAGAAATGCAATCACAACACTTCCTTTTTGCTATTTTTATTGAACCACTAGAAGCAGAAATCAGGCAAAGTAACGATATTAAAGGGATAAAATGAAAACCATAGATCTTTATTCATCATCTTTATGCAGATGATGTATTACTTTTTCTCCAGGATTCACAAACCTCTCTCTGTCTCATGTAATTGGGTTGATAAACTCTTACTCAACAGTTTCAGACTATTCCTTAATTTTGGTAAAATCTACAGTTCTTCCGAATAATTGCTCTTGTCACAATTCCATTACTACACAAGACTGGTAGATTTAACAAAGCTAAACCACATCCCACTTTTCAAAAAAGTAGAAGATGATCTTGCCAGATGGAAATCCTTACCCATATCAGTTTTGGGAAGGGTTGCATCAATAAAAATTAGGCAAACCATTACTTTATTGGTTTAGATCTCTGGACTCTTCCATCTCTATCTTCCTTTGGAAAGATAACCACCTGCATATCAGCTTAAGAATACTACAGAATTCAATTCAATTTCAATTCAGTTTATTTATATAGCGCCAATTCACAACAGATGTCATCTCAAGGCACTTAACAAGAAGTCATTTCAATACAATTATACAAACATTCCAATCAGTTAAAAAGTTTCCTATTTAAGGAATCCCAGCAGATTGCGTCAGTCATTGGCGTGAGGTTGGGCAGATTTCCAACCACAGCAATCCTTCAGCAATCCCTCATACTGAGCAAGCATGTAGCGACAGTGGAGAGGAAAAACTCCCCTTTAACAGGAAGAAACCTCCAACAGAACCAGGCTCAGTAGGAGCGGCCATCTGCCACGACCGTCTGGGGGTTTGAGAAGACAGAGCAGAACACAGAAGGAACAGAAGATCCGATATAAGAGAACTTTCTATGTTACAGAAAGTAAAAAGTTGATAACAGGACACAGTGGATGTTCAGTTACTGAGAGGATCATCCCAGTCGATGACCCCCGTCCAACAGGGCATTGCAGCCAAGCAGGATACCAGACCAGGTGTATCTTCGATGGGGAGAAAAACACTGAGAGAAAACAAAGTTAACAGTCGAAATAACAGAATGTACTGTAATACAACTGGAGAGTCGTAGGAGAAAAGGAAGTAGCAGAGTGAAGAAAATTGGTAAGTCTGTCCTCCAGCAGTCTAAGCCTATAGCAGCATAACTACAGAGATAGCTCAGGATGACCTAAGCCACTCTAACTATAAGCTTTATCAAAAAGGAAAGTTTTAAGCCTGGCCTTAAAAGTAAACAGAGTGTCTGCCTCACGGACTAAAGCTGGGAGCTGGTTCCACAGGAGAGGAGCCGGATAACTAAAAGATCTGCCTCCCATTCTACTTTTAGAGATCCTAGGAACTACAAGTAAACCTGCAGTCTACAGAAGACAAAAGTTATTAGCCAACAGGCTCCAATGCATCTCAAGATGCTTAAAACATAGCCCCTTAGATGAGTCCTGGTTAGACGTAGGACACTATGCAATAAGATAAAAATGTCAGACCTACCATTTATAGCTCAAACATAAAACTGTCATGATCCTCAGCGTCTGATTTACAGACGTTAATTGTCACTGTTGGTATATTTATGCATTTGTGTACATACTTTGTAATGTGTCACTCGAAAACAGGCAGGACAGCTCTTTGAGGGTGTCTTCATAAGCTGAAAGAGATTTCCAGTGATGGTCCATCTCTCGAACAAGAATCTTATTTTCCTCTTCAAGTCTCCTTACTGCCATGATGCCACCGAATGCCCTTCTCTTTTATACCAGACTGGCAGAGTCTGAAATGCATTAAAGACAAAGTTATAGTTATAGTGAGATAAGGTTGACACCTGTAGTTTTAAGTCACATATTCTGTCAGAGAAATTATTGTGTACGGCGGTGTGAGAAAGTGGTAGCCTCCTTCCTGAATTTTTATTTTCCGCATATTTGCCACACAAAAATCAAGACCTGAATGGCCCTGTGGGACAAAGAGGTTGCCTCCCCTGTTAAAACATAACACCAGAGTTCATTTTCTCTGGTCTATATAGTATACTGCCACACCGGTTCTCAAAACCTTAATCAGACCTGCCTGACAAAATGAAGTAGATCAAAAGATCCCCAAAAGCTTGACATGATGCAGAGATCCAAAGAAATTCAGAACCAAATGACAAAGTCTGCGATGGATTGGTGACCTGTCCAAGGTGTAGTCCGCCTCTCGCCCAATCAATGCTGGAGCTAGGCACCAGCCAACCCCACAACATTGCAAAAGATTGACAGTATAGATAATGGGTGGATGATAAAGAAAGTAACTGAGATCTATCAGTCTGGAGAAAGGTAAAGTCATGAGTGTAAGTTATACTGCACATGTACAACTTTTAACGAGAGTCTATGGGCAAAGATTTTTGCGCCCCAAGGCAGAAACTCGTCCTCAATCAGACATCGCAGATGAGTGTAACAACTCAACTCACCACAAACTATAAAATATTTATCTTGCACATCTGAAAGAAAATACACATATTTCGAAATATTTTTTATGTTATTATTATTATTTTTATTATGTTTTATTCAACGTAATATGGCAAGTGGTGAGGCGGCGCCCTTGAGCCCTCTATTGGCTCTATTGATTGTTCCATTTGTTCCTAACAGAGAACTTCACCCTCAGACTGCAGGTTTACTTGTGGTTCCTAGGACTTCTAAAACTAGAATGGGAGGCAGATCTTTTACTTATCAGGCTCCTCTCCTGTGGAACCAGCATCACGTTTTAGTCTGGGAAAATAGTAGGTACTAGGGGTGGGCGGATCGATCTAAAAGATCGATAGTATCAATACTAACGTTGGTATTGGGTATTGATCGATGCTTCTGTGATGAGATCGATCCTTAAGTTTCTCTTCTGTACAATGCCAGGCATTTACAGAGTGACCGACTGGCCGTACATGCCAGGCATTTACAGAGTGACCGACTGGCCATACAACACTGCTCTTCTCTCACTTCACTCATGCTCAATTAGCCCCTCCCGCCTCCACTGCAACACTCACTCACTGACGCTCACTCCAAGGCGAGCAGAGCACTGTTGTGGCTGCATGATGGCAGACCGGAAGAGGAGCGCCGTTTGGAAGTTTGTTACAGCTTTAAAACAAGCCACTGCAACCTGCGATGTTTGCAGAAAAAAATTAGATACTGTAGCAGCACCACAAACTTATATAAGCACATCAAAACACTCCCCAACCAGAATTCTGAGCTGCAGAGCCAAAGGAAGGAGGAAGAGAGGGAAAGCTGACCCCCTGCACCAAGACAGAGGTTGCCTTGCAGCATGGGCAACAATATCCAGGTAGCTTATAGTGAAGTGAAAGTAAGATTTAGTCATCTCCTGCATTAGATAGGCTAATGCTATTTTTCAGTGTAATTGGTCATTACAGTAATTTAGCAGACTGATTAATAGACTATTCTGACAGTCACACAGGGAATATATTCAGCCAGTTGAAATAAAACTAAATTGCTTATTTCATTGTTTTATTATCATCATAAACATGATTAATTAAAAGAAAACTTAAATAATCATGAAAATTCAAGTTTTCAGACAAATTTGCGTATTGATGGCACGTAATAAATTATGTTACATTGCTCTCCCCTACACAAAAGTACATGGTAGTAGTGAAAAGTATTGGTATTGATATCGGTATCCGCAATACTGGTCCTGTATTTACTTGGTATTGGATCAATACCAAATTTTGCAGTATCGTACAGCCCTAGTAGGTAGGTCATAAATAAACCTTTTTTATGGTTAAGTCTCTCGCTGCCTTTTCATTTCATTGTTTTCGCTTGCAAGGCCATTCCAATGCTCTATAACCGTAATGCACTATGTATGTGCAAAGCTAATCTTTAGAAGAGCACTAGTGTCGGGTGGCTTGACTCAAGTGTCCGCTCCCTTGAACTCGCTCCTGAGTCGGAAATTCAATGAGACATGGACAGGTGATTGGGAAAAACCTCAGACGAAACACAAAGTTTTTGGTGCTTGGTGTTGTGATAGGGCCTATTTACTCTATGAAGCACACAGCGCGGAATGATATGGGATGAGTCCTGTGGTTGCCGGGTTACGGCGCTCCGTGTAATATGACTGTTACTGATTGAACAAGTAAATGTTCTGATAAACTTCTCCCTCTGTTGTTATTATTGAGCATCAAATAACATTTCATGGTGGCAGCGGTAAAAGACCTGCGATAAAAAGAGAGAGGGAGTCTCCTACTGCCCGACATGAGTGGAAGCACGTATTATTGTGTTTGTTTTGATCACCGTGACGGCGCTGTCAGAGAGCTAACGGCCGCTAGCTAACACGGCGAGTCAAACAGGCACGGAAAATATGCCGGGGCCTAGGAGATGAAGGGTTAAAGAGGCTAAATGCTAGTGGGCTATCAGATGATGAGAAGACGTTGGACGTTTTTCGAGGGACAACTAAAGCTCTATGTGAACTTCCGGATCCACAGACTCCACCTCATGCAATACAGACAAAGGTCAGATGAAAGTATTGATGATTTCGTAACCAGAGCAAGAACGCTTGCATTAAAATGTCAGTTCACTGAGAAGGCGCTAAACGAACGCCTGATTGAGCTAATAATAGTCAGAACACCACATGAAGCCTTCAGAAATATGCTATATGGAAAGCCCCAATATGCTCTCTGGCTGAAATGTTAACAGAGGGGAGGAGACATGAAGCCTTGACAGCAGGAAACATACAAATACAACAACTTGGGCTTACAAGAAATTAAAAACATGAAAAAATGGATGCTATAAATAAAAAAGAGGACAAATATGTCAAAAATGTGCAAAAGACCACAAACCACGTCAATGTCCAGCATTATATGATGAATGTCGAGCCTGTGGGATGAAAGGACACTGGGCAAAATGGTGCAGAAAAACCACAGCCAGCACCAAGGAGGTAAAGCTCAGCCACCAAGAGGCAAATATCAGCATCACCACCAACCACACAGAAATGACCACAAAGACGAAGAACCCCAACTTTGATGCTATATACACAAATGAGACTGGAGAAGAAGAAATGTATCGAAGACAATTTTACTCAGTTACAATCAGTGAAAAGTGTCTGCACAGTATTGAGACCAAACAGCCCAGGGAAGAAGCATACACAGTGTTAAATGTGAAGCCACCGGGTTTGCCTGGCCATGGACACACACTCCATCTGAAGATTGATACAGGTGCATCAGGCAACACTCTTCCACTGCGCACATACAAGCAAATGTATGGGGACAGCTGCCAACTGTTGGAAAGGTGTTTTCACTGTAATCTAAAGCCTCTCTTAAAGGAACAGACACCCATTTAATTTATGACCCTGGGCTCTCTGGGCTCTCATTTCACCTTCCCGCGTGCTCGTTCATTTCTGTAAAAAGGAGCAATAAGAATAACAAACAATAATGATAGATTTTAACAGCGAGACCTCGTTCGCTGGACTCAGTTCTAGTAAATGAGCCCAGATCTACGTCAGCTCAAAGTCTTTATTGAAACAAGAGTTTCCATGAAACTCCTCCCACATAGATCTTCGTTCATAGAATGGTCACAGCTTCTTCACATAAGCAACACATGATGTACCACATTTTTTTTGATTGTTCACTATTTCTAAGTGTTGCCACATGCACTACAGAATTAAACCCTCATACAACATTTACAGAATTTTTATCTCGTCACAAGTTATGAACAGGTTATAAAAGAGCAACACAAAATTGTGAGGTGCTACCTACTCTCTAGCTTCGCGCTAGCAAAGCCAGAAGCTAGACCGGGAGGTTTAGCCTTCACTTTTCTTTTTGATAAAGCTTATACTTAGAGTGGCTCAGGTCATCCTGAGCTATCTCTGTAGTTATGCTGCTATAGGCTTAAACTGCTGGAGGACAGACTTACCAATTTTCTTCACTCTGCTACTTCCTTTTTTACTACTACTCTCCAGTAAAATCCCCGCCCCCCAGCACCTCACCACCTAAAGCACCTCCATTTTCGTCTGTTGTTTGCAGGAGACCTCCCTGTCAGGGACAGCCCTGGTGTTGAATCAGCATTTATCTGGTTGTAAGATTCCAGTGGCCAGGTATCCTTAACTCTGTGACAGACACACAGGGTAGCCACCTGAGGCTAGCCTCCTCAGAGGAGAGCCAGTAAAGTTTGAAACGCCCCCTCCCCCCCCTTATTAGAATACCTTCTGTAAATACATAAATGTGAAAATGAATGATAACTGTGGAAATAAATAATTAAATAAGCGTGGAAATAAATAAATACATGTGGAAATAAATAATTAAATAAATTTGAAAAAAATAAGTAAATGTAAAAATAAATACATATATGTGGAAATAAATAAATACATACATAAATAAATAAATGTGGAAATAAATAATTAAATAAATGTGGAAGGATTATTTCCTTCCACATTTATTTAATTATTTATTTCCACATTTATGTGAATAAATAATTGAATATGAAAATAAATAAATGTGAAAATAAATATATAAATAAATGTGGAAATAATGAAATTAATGTGGAAATAAATAAGGAAATAAATGTGGAAGGAAATAAAAAAGTAAATGGGGAAATAAATAAAAAAATGTGGAAGTAAAATAAAAAAGTGTCAATAAATAATTAAATAAATGTGGGAATAAAAAAATAAATGTGGAAGGAAATAAATAAATGAACAAGTAAATATGAAAATAAATAAATGTGGAAATAAATATATAAATAAATGTGGAAAGAAAAAAATAAATGTGGAAAGAAAAGAAAATTGTAAATAAATAAATAAATGTTGAAATAATTGCATTTTTTATTTATTCCCACATATATGTATTTATTTTCAATTGTATTCACCCATTTATTTATTCCTTTCCACATCTATTTATTTTTTTATATATTTATTAATTTATTTACAAATTTCCACATTTATGTAGCTATTACTTACCACATTTATTTATTCATTGTCAATTTTGGCAGGGACGGTCCTCCATAATCTTGAGCTATCTCTGTAATTATGCTGCTATAGGCTTAGACTGTTGGAAGACAGAGTGACCACTTTTCTTCACTCTGCTACTTCACTTTGCTACTTTTCTCTTCTACTACTCTCCAGTTGTATTTTTTGCTGTTACTTCGATTGTAAACTTTGTTTTTTCTCAGTGTTTTTCTCTCCATAGCAGCTACACGTGTTCTGGTATCCTGCTATAGCTGCAATGCCCTGTTGGTCGGGGGCGTCAACTGGGATAATGCTCCCAGTAACTGAAGATCCTCCATGTTCTGCTATCAACGTTTTACTTTCTGTAATATAGAAAGTACTCTTACGTCAGTTCGTTTTGTTCTTTCTGTGTCTCTACTCTGTCTTCTCGTATCCCCAGATGGTCGTGGCAGATGGGCACTCGTACTGAGCCAGGTTCTGCTGGAGGTTTCTTCCTGATAAAGGGGAGTTTTTCCTTTCCACTGTACATGCTTGCTCAGCAGTTCCAATGCAAGTACTGTAACGTAATAATTCAAAAAACATAATAGAGAATAGAGAAAACCGAATGGGTTAAAAAATTTGACCAAATATAAACAAAAATATCTTCACAGCACCTGGAGTGACTCATTTGTTTTTTGCACTCCTAGAGACTCTAAATGCACAACACAATGTACTTAAGGGCTAAAAAAGTGGAATTTGCATCATATGTCCCCTTTAGAATTCATGATCTGAAATCTCTTTACTAATTAGATAAATTCTGAAGGCAGTTACACCGATTTTAATTTCATTTTTCTTTTACTTCACAATTCTGCACTGTTTTTTGATCACATATGGTTTTTCAAATCCCAATAAAATATTTTGAATGGTGGTTGAATGTGACAAAATGTTAAGATAAAGATGTATGAAAACTTTAGGAAAAGCCTCTTTAATTTGGCAGGTAATGTGAGAAATGCTGATAATCTGCATGTTTCTAAGCCTTCCAGTCAAATTAAACCTTTATGAAATTTAGATGATTTTGATCATCTGAAGAGGAGGTTAAGTAATACAGAACAGGCATCATATTTCAGACTGAGTTTCAGTTGACCAATTTCTGTCCTCCATAATGTTGCTACATTAAACCGGAGGAGAGATATGTTCCAGCTGAGGAGTGACCATATTCTGTGGATGGGCTGCTTCTGCCATTACAGTCCATTTGTTCTAATAAAACAGGGAGCTTGGTCACCAGCAGCATGCAGTGCCATATTCTTTTTTTTACAGAAGATTACAGCTTAGTGTGTGTCAGTTAGTCTGTTGATGGGATAAGAGTGAAGGGGTCATGGGAAATGGAGTCCATTTCCATGTTCCACTGTTTAGGAGATCACAGTGTCATTGCTGGCTGATTGAATAAAACATCAACAATCCGAGACATAAAAGATTTCCAGGAGCCATTATCTGCACATGTTGCTATTTATGGCTTTGATCACTATCAATTTACCATTGTGTGATAATGTGTTGAGGCTAAGGTTTGATTGCAGGCCTGACGATCCTACAGGGAAATCTGTTAGGACTGAACTTTCTTCTGACCATTAACCAGTTGTTTTTCATTTCAAGAATGTTTGTCTGCTGTTGTAAACAGATGGAGACCATGAAGATCTGCTAGGATATTTTTAGAATGAATTTGTCTGCTTAATGGCTCAGTCATCTGTGTTTCAGTGTGTTTTTGGTCATGAACATTTAGTTTATCAGTGAGACATGTCATTCTGGTCTGCCATCTGGCGTCTCAGGTGGGGGATGCAGTGCACCACCAACACTGTTTATGCTGGGGATGTTATGCTGCTGGCCTTGATTTGGGATGTCGTGGGTTAGTGGGCAGAATACATTGAAGACCTCCTCAATTACCACCGGCATGCCTTCCAATATGGAAGCGGAGTCTGGGGACTTTGGTTCAGGCTCTCCAGTCTCTGGTGCTGTGGTCACCAAGGTGGTTAAATAGCCTTTTGGTGGCAAGGCCCTGGCAGTGGATGAGATTTGCCCAGAGTTCTTTAAATATGTGGGGCTGTGTTAGTTGATGTGTTGGTGCAATATTGCGTGGAGATTGGAGCAGTTCCCTTGGATTGGCAAAATGGCATGGTGGTCCCCTTTTTAAAGGGCCCCGCGCTTCTCCGCCTGGGGGTCCTTGGATGTCTTGGCTCCGATCTCCTTCATGTCTGCATCAATTCCTGGGAGACGGATTGATGGCTGCTCACACCAGCTATCGAACACTCTTATGGAGAAATCTTATATGCACCAGCATGCTCACACACACACATAGGTGTGGGGTCTCTGGTGTTTACAGATATATTCTTGGGCTGAGGTTATCATTACTAGATCTTGATTAATGGGTACCATGAGTTGTTCTGTGACATTGTTGTTGTATTTTTATATCCATTTTTGTGTGATGTGGTTCTGTAGTTCTTAGTTCACAATGTATGTTTTGTTTTGTGGATGTTCTTTTTTTGTTTTTTCCCCTCTCTCTTCCATCCTTTGGGTATGGAGGCAAATTTAGATGTTTTTTTGTTTTTTCCCCTCTCTCTGCCATCCGGTGGGTATGGAGGCAAATTTAGATATTTTCTTGTGTTTTCTTTGTTCCCCTTCCTCTCTTGTATTTTCAACTCACCCTCTCTCTTGACTTTTTGTTTCCTACCTCTTTTCATTTTCTTTCTTTCTTCCCCTTTTCTTCCGTCTCCGTGTCCATAACATCCGAAAATAAAACCCACAGCAATTCATAATAAAGATTTTTCAAACATATATATGAAGTGGAACACTATAAGTGGAGTGGAGAGAATCCAAGTTGCATATGGTCTGGTGCAAAGTTTCCACAGTCAGTGAAGATTTGGGGAGCACCAGGTAATTGGACGGGGGTAAGCCGTATTGCATAATTTCCTGTTGTCACTGTTGTGCTCCCTGTAAGCTGTTTGGTGTTCAGACTCTCTTGAATTGATCTTATTTTCTCTGTGCTGAGGCCTTTCTAAGTTATTTTAACACACAAGCATACTAAAACACACGTTTTGTGGTGGTGTACTTTACGTTTTGGGAACTCCATGTATTTCACACAGCTTTTCTTAGGGTGGTAAGGTCTCGCTAGCTCAGTTAGCTTAGCTTCATTGCGGCTATGGCTACTCTTCTCTCTCCTGTCTCTAACTCTTCTCTTCTCTCTTGTTCTCTCTGTCAGATGTTTAGTTACTTCCCTGCCTCCTTTAGTGATAAGGGTAACTGTAATAAATGTAATATTTTTGTAGCTTTGGAGGCGAGGTTATCAGAATTAGAAGCACGGCTCCGCGCTGTTGAAAAACCAGCAGATAGCCGAAGCCCATTAGCCAGCGCGGAGCCAACAAGGATAGAACCCCCTAGCTGTCCTCTGGTAGAGCCCGCGCAGCCGGGACCTCAGGCCGGCTGGGTGACTGTACATAGGAAGCATAGTTCTAGGACCCAGCCCCCGGGCCACCACCAACCGCTCCGCGTTTCTAACAGATTTTCCCCACTCAGCGACACACCCGCTGACAAGCCAACCCTGGTAATTGGCAGCTCCATAGTCAGAAACGTGGCATTAGAGACACCATTGACCATAGTCAAATGTTTGACAGGGGCCAGAACAGGCGACATCAAATCCTACCTGAAACTGCTGGCTAAAGATAAGCGTAAATACAGTAAGATTGTTATTCAAGCTGGCGGTAATGACACCCGGTTACGCCAATCGGAGGTCACTAAAATTAGTGTTGCTTCGGTGTGTAAGTTTGCCAAAACAATGTCCGACTCTGTAATCTTTTCTGGTCCCCTGCCTGATCGGACCAGTGACGACATGTTTAGCCGCATGCTGTCATTCCATCAATGGTTGTCTAGGTGGTGTCCTGCAAACGATGTGGGCTACATTGATAACTGGAGAACATTTTGGGGAAAACCTGGTCTGATCCGGAGAGACGGCCTACATCCCACTTTAGATGAAGCAGCTCTTCTTTCTAGGAATATGGCCGAATTTAATAGTCCTCCAAAACACTGACAACCCAGGGTCCAGACCAGGAAGCAGAGTCCCACTTTTTCAGTCCCGATACCGATACCAATGCCTGGGCTTTGTGTATCTGTCGATATCCGATACCGATCCGATACTATTGTTGAATTAATAATAAACTGCATATATATATATATATATATATATATATATATATATATATATATATATATATGTGTGTGTGTGTGTGTGTGTGTGTGTGTGTGTGTGTGTGTGTGTGTGTGTGTGTCTTGACTGCGAAGGGTTCAATACGTTATTTTGATGGTGAAATGAGCACAACTCAATAATTTTGTCAAAATCATGAAGCCCCATTTGTCCATAGCTTTTACTAAAACTATGTGAAGTTTGAATATATCAACATGTGAAGTAAATAAGGAATGTGATCATTTCAACCCATTTTTGACAAAGCAGCCTTATCTTAAATGTACATCTTAACCTGTTCAGTTTGTAGTTTCCCCGCGTGGTTAACTAGTTACTTTGCTAATTAACGGGCTAAGCTAGCAGGAGCTGCACCTACAAAATAACGTACAGAAATATTATTTTACCTACCGAAAATTTTTTAGCAGACTTATTGGACGGTCTGTTAGTGCAATCAGTACCACAGCAAGCCATCTTTGTCCAATAAGTGCACGATTTATGTCTAAACACTGAAAGTTTGCGGAAAGTTCAGAGAAAGGAAATGGCCAAAGTCTTAACATGAGTCCCAGGCTGAAGGCCTTTCCTGGAGCAAGCAGGGGAGGTAAGCAGTCTATGGCGGCAAGCCACCAGCCGTAGCGCTGATGGCTCATCCAAAACCTGTCAATCAAATGGACACGCCCCTAATTATTCATAATTTCAAGATTAAATTATGTCTAAACGGATGACTTAGAAAAAAATTCACCCCCCTCTCAGAGTTGTCATGACGGTAAACCTGACCTATTAAACCTAAAATGGTTTTTTGAACCAGGCTGTAAACATGTTTATTTCTGCTGTGAAGTTGGCCTTTTTAACATGGGAGTCAATGGGAAATTGCTCCTTTCTGGATCCAGCCCCCAGCCGGTGAGATTTTTGTTACTTCCGGGTTGGCCTCAAGTCTGAGTGGCAGAGTTTTCCCCTTGTGTCAAACACATATGTTTGCCACAAGGGGAAAGTCAACAATAATTCAATCCATTCAGTATATCAAAAATGAGCTAAAATGAAAATGTTGGCAAAAATGAGCTTAAATGCTAATGTTAGCTTAAATGCTAGTGTTAACATGTTAGCAAACACTAACATGTTGGTTAACTGTTGTTGGAGAAGATTTTCTAATACTTGGTCTGGACTGTAACCAGACCTGTCTGGACTCTAACCAGACCTAAGATCCAGTCACTAATTGACTGACCCTCCTGAGGACTCTAACCTCTGCTACTTCTCCGACCCGATCCTTGATGTTCTCTCAATCTGTAAGAATAAAACACACAACTCAAGATCTTGGATTCGATGGCATATGTCAGGAAAATAGATTGTGTCGAACACGATCTATGTTTAACTGGTTAGTACTCTGCATGGCCCTTTTATTCAAACAAAATCAAGCATTACATCAGCCTGCTCGGAGGGGCAGTCCTTCCTCAGCTCACAGTCAGGTTATACAATAGCATCTTTAATTGTTTTTTTTACCTCTTTTCGTATAATCATACCACTAAGTTTAACTACTGTTGCTATGCTGGACCTTTAACTGCCTAAACTTCTGTGTCTGCTGTTTACCCTTCTTAACATTCGTGACCGTTCCTGCCGCACCCTATTATTGGAATCTCTTTCTCTGTTGTTCAGCTTGTTTCCTGTTCTGCAGCTTCTTCTCCTTTTCTGGCCCTGTTTACTGGTAGAGCATTGAAACATAGCACGTTTCTTCTAAATAACAGTCATCATATCTAGAACTGTAAGGTTTAAACCATAATTATTAAATTATTTACAACAACTTCCCCTTTTCGGCTCTATTTTATATGGAGGCAACATTTTAAAATTTATAGGTAATGTTAGTATGAGCATTATAATCCCGTGTCCTCCTCCGTGAGTTGGGCCTCTGGTTGCCTGTCATCATCTGTGATCGGTACTAGCATGTACTGTCCACTCAGAGCAGGAGTCTGAGAAATCAAGCATTGTATTAACATTTTAAAGCATGGGATCAAACAGCAAGATAGCAGACAGAAAATGAAGAGTAAGATTCCGATAAAGGCATCGATTTTCCACAGGAAGGACATCCACCCTCCAGAGAACAACCAGGTCATCCAATCGGGTGTGTTAGCTGAGACAAAATATGAATTTTGGGCTTTTGCTACGGCGCGCATACAATCTAATGACTTATTGATTTCCTGTCCACTACCGGGATTATCAGGGATAAACGTGCAGCATGTCTCATTAAGCAGGACACAGACCCCGCCCTGGGCCGCTGTCCAGAAATCTAGAACCATTTTATTTTGCAGGACCATAGTTCTTATGGCTCTAAGTTCTTCATTATTTGACTGCCAGGCTGCGACTGATGCGTTCATTAATAAGGAGAACCTATAGGCCTGAGTTTCAATGCACAGCAATATTTTACCCACCCCGATGGGTGGTATGCTCGAAAATAAAACCTTTTGTCTGGTACTCCATAATTTGTGGTCATTTGGAACATCAGTGCCCCATACCGAGTCGTGGGGTTCAACTTGGGGTGTCAACGATCTCTTTTCACGAGCTTGCTGGGTGGTGGCACTAACAATAAAAGTATGGTCTGCTATTCCAACTGGCGCACACCCACACCCTCCCCCCACCCCCCATTTTGGTGGCAGGTATAGGTAGATTTTATCCCCACAGAGCCAAAATAATTCATCCACGGCTCTAGTGCCTTTTCGAGTCAAAAGAGCTTCATGGTCATAATTTAAGATTGTATAGTTCCCTTCTGGTGGATCAAATATTGAGGTGATGTTACACCAGTTCAGTCCTACTTCATTCCCAGGTTTATATTGTTCTGTACATGACTTACACATAACTGGGTTGTATACTGTTGTACATCTGGATGGAGCTAATCTCCCCAAAAATTTGGTTCCATTGCTATGAAAACAGGGTAGGACTTGCAGGGAGCTTTTTAAGTGCACTACCCCTAAATATATGTCTTTGGTTTTATTCAGGGCTTTAAACGCCGTGGCTTCATACCAACAAGAAGTATTTTTGTCTTCCCAGGTATCATAATCCATAGCTTTAGGTCTATAATATCCTGATCGTCCGAACCCGAAATCTGTGAATTGGACCGCACAAAGAGAGAGGTTGAGGTATATTACGAGTGGCGTTAGCGTGGGTTGAGACGAGCTCTTGGGCATAATTGAACAGACGTAACAATTAGAGTAGTTATTAGATCTGGCTAGGACTTCAGCAAAGTTATACCGCTGATTAAGATGATATCCATGTAAGGGATCTTCATCCTTTACTCCTAAGTATGGGTCAGATACCCAACGTTTCACACGCTGTAGGAGAGTTGTTTTGTTCCCAAAAGAGCTCGTGGTGCGTTTAGGTTGGGTCCTATTTGTGTTTATCTGACTATGACTTGCTTCTTGGTAAGGCCAATCGCAACTCAGGAGGAGGACCACATTAAACATCAGTGTTATCACAAAAGCTGCACAACACATCATCAATTTCCCCACAGAGATTCCCCTAAGAGGGCTCTTCCTAACCTCCTGTATGAGAACAGGTTCTTTGTTAACTGTTTAATCAAAAAGCAAATTATGAAATATTCAAACCGCAGTTACTGAGAAGCTAAAATAGTCAAAAAATCTAATTTTCAAAAGTTCTTAAAAATTTTAAAAATTCTTAAAAATCAAAAGCCTTCGATGACTTCCGGTGATGTCATGGTTGGAACAGCAAGTTAGAGACAAGGCTCCATCAGAAAAAAGTTAGAAAACTGTGACAACTGCAGATATATCAAGCTTTCAGGGTGGAAGATAGCCCGCGAACAAGATGACTACCATATCGAAAATGAGAGGACAAGGAAAATCAGGACATTTTAAAGAAACCGACAATAAACCACCGAGCACGAACAGCGCTAGCTTAGATACTACTAGCCATTAGGAACAGGTAGCACGCGAGGGCGAACTGTCTTTGGTACTAGAAATGAGAAAACTCCACGAAGAAAACAACCAGGGACATAAACAAACAACAAAGACTGGACCGCTTGGAAAAGACTGTGACAGATATCTAGGAGCAGCTCGGTGACCACCAGCAGAGGATTGGTGAGCTGGAGGAGAGAGTGAGCGATGTGGAAGACGCGGCGGCAGGGCAGATCCGTGTGATACGGTATCTGTTTCAATGTGGAAAAACAACTCACAGCAGTTTGCGATGATTTACAAAACAGGCTGAGGAGAAACAACCTTCGAATATTTCAAATACCGGAGAAGAGTGAACATGGAGATGTGGTTGCATTTGTGAAAACCCTGCTTCCCAAAGTACTGACGTTACCACCTAACTTGGACATTAAAACTGAAATAGCGCACCGCTCGCTTCAATCCAAACCGACAGATCCAGCGGCTCCCCCCAGATAAATTATTGTGAGATTCCTCGATGCAGTGGTGAAAGACATTGTTTTGCAGCAAGCATGGAGCCAAGGAAAGGTGATGTTTCAAGACAAGAGGATCTTCTTTGATCAAGATTATTCTCCTGAGCTACAAAAAAAAGCGAGCTAAAGTTCATGCAGTTGTCAAACAACTAAAGCAGAGGGGCATTCAGGCAAAGTGTCTGTATCCAGCACGACTGAAAGTCAGAATAGACTCGGAAGAAAAAACTTTTTCCTCGCTGAGAAATACCGCGGATACTTTGAGAGAGATGGGTGTAGAGATGCAGTGCGGAGAGAAAGAGCGCATTAAGGAGAAACTAACTGGAGGATGGAACATCAGTACGAAGAAGAGGAGAACCAACATGCTGACGATAGCTGACTTGAAGGCTATAATTCGAGAGGAAGATGAGTAGTCGGAGGTATATAACACTTGATATGTATTTCAGTTTGATTCAAGACTAGGGCTGCTAAGGGCACATATAATGTAGAATGTGTATGAAAAATGCATTGACTGAAAGCAATAACAGCATAATACAAAATAAAAGAGTAAAGTTGTCACAAAGGGTTAAAAAAAATAAAAAATCTGACGGACTCTTGATGTTTACATGAGCAGTTCACACTCATTAAGACCTTCCTTACATGCTAGTGTAATATTGGTCATTATTGCACATTGGGTGCTTTTCTCCACAGAGGGATTAGGTCACCACTCTCTGCCCCATTACCACACGGTTACAGTCTATTCTCCGGGTCTGACTGGAAATGTGGAAGTTCTGTTCTATGTTCATAATATTATGGTTTTGTCTTATCTGAGGCAGGTTGCAAATTTATTTTTGTTTAACTTTGTACATTTGGAGATAAATTATTTTTATTGTATTGTTTTTTTGTCTAACAGATGCTTATGAGAGGTTTGGGCTGTGTTACATGAATCAGTACAAACACAATGATGGCATTACTTAATTTAATTAGCTATAACATAAAAGGAATAAATAACCCAATTAAAAGAAAAAAGATACTGGGGCAGTTGAAGAAAATGCAGTGCTCTATATCCTTATTGCAAGAAACTCACTTCAGTGAAGCAAAACACCAAAAATTAAAAAGAGAATGGGTGGATCAGGTTTACAGTAGTTCTTATGTAGCTATATTATTTAGTTGGTCTGTGTACTTTCATTGTGAAAAGGTTTTCCAGGATACAGAGGGTCAAAATGTTATGGTCATAGGAAGGATCGCAGGTTTTAAATTAACTCTTTTGAATGCCTATGCACCAAATGAAGATTGTCCACAATTTTTCAAAAAGATTGCACATTTGGTAACAGATCAGGGGGAAGTTTTCTTTTATGGGTGGGGAATTAAATTGCGTACTGAATAACAAATATTATATTATAACATGAATAGATAAATTACCATCTTCTTCAAAACCTCAAAGCAGAATGTCGAAAAGTCTAATAAATATGATGAAATAATTAGGGTTGATAGAAGCTTGGAGGCACCTTCATCCAAAAGAGAGAGACTTCACCTTTATGTCACAAGTGCATGGAAGCTACTCACGATTGGATCATTTTTTGGTGCCAAAAAAGGACACGTACAGAGTTAAAAACTGTGTTATTGAGCCAATAACCACTTCAGATCATAGCCCAGTACAAATGACACTTGATTTGGGATTGGAAACGTGTATGAAGTGTTGGAGAATTAATGTTTCATTATTGACAGATGTTAATATAAGAGAGGAAATAAGGTCAGCAATAATGGAATATTTTGTCTTAAACGACAATGGAATGGTCTCACCTACTGTTTTGTGGGATGCAGGAAAAGCCACAATAAGGGGGAAAATAATATCTATAGGATCAAAGTTAAAGAAAGACAGACTTAAAAACCAAGTAGAACTAGAAAATGAAATTATGAGATTAGAAAATGAATATAAACTAGAAAAAGCTGTTATTTGCATAACAGCTGTGTGAATGCTGTAATGCTGAATTTATTGGCCTGAAATGCTCTAAAAATTGTTGAAAATGGTTTAAATAAATGGCTTAAACATATTTTCTTCAGCTGATGTTGTTGAAACTTCAGCTCAAGAAAATATGCTGAAGGTTGGACTGTAATGTGTGTAAAGGTTGTTGAAACTGCTGAATATACCTGAAAATGGCTGAAGATAGGCTTAAATGGCTGAATGTCGATAAAAATGGCTGAATATCTTTGAAGATGGCTGAAGTCAGCTTGTGGAAGGCTCAGCTGAAGGAAATATGTTGAAGGTTGGACTGTAAAGTGCTTAAGATAGTGGAAATGGCTGACAACATATTTAAAATGACTTAAAATAGGGTTAAAGGGCTGAATATAGGCTTAAAATGCTAAGAGGTTATGAAAGTCATTAGGTGACAATATCTTAAGTCTATCTTGGTCATTAATAACAACTTGAAAGGTAAATTCAGCAGTAATTTATTTGATAAAAATAGAAAAAAATACACAAATATATTTGTTACAAATTAATAAACATGATGCAAAATCAATACATACCCATGACATTGTTGATATTAACATAAAACAAGACTTGTGCAATGGCAGCACAATCTTTAAATATTAATGAAAAATTTATTAATTGATTAATCTAAATATAGTTTATATACACAGTATGGATGAAAAGTAAAACAAAGTATTACAAAAATTAAACAAAGTACAAATGTTCAAAACATGTAAAGAGATATCAGTTAGTAGAAAGTATAAACCTTTAAGATGATGTGCTAGGAGTTTTTCGTAAACTAAAAAGCTTTTAAAGTAATAAAGTAAAAGAAACATCACTATTTGTTGGATGTTGATAAACAAACAAAAGATATTACACTTTTAATGGTTTTGTGGATCCACAACCAATTAGACCTTTCACATGTTGCTCAGATCTGGGCACATACCCCCAAAACAAAGTTAGGCTACTTTACTTAGGCTTAAAACTACAGGAAGAGTCACATCCCTGTGTGATCTTTTTATAATTTGTGGTAATATCAAAAACATTTTGAACACCCTGACGATCATTTTCCATACATAACATAACATTTAATACTGTAAATGGTTAATCCTAAAAAATGTGGAAAACCTGTTTGATAACTTTTAGGGCTGGGCGATATAGAAAAAAAGGCACATTGATTTAAAAAAAATATCTTACTGATCGAGATTGATAGTTTTTTAATGAAAATGAGAAAAATACATTTCAAGAGCTGATACCCCACATTCAGGTAGGACTCACACAAACATTTTTCAGGCTTTGATAGCCTGGCTCTTTTTCAATTTACTATCATGCAATGCTGCCAACCTCAGTTGTAGACCTGCTCTTTAGTTGTATTTGCATTCTTTATGATAGTTATGGCCCCATTTTATTTAGATAGTTGACTGATGTTAAGACCTATATATCAGGCACAGTCAGTATGAAGATAACACATGTATGTGTGAGTCCTGACTGATGGTTTACAGTGTTAGCACTAGTTTACTACACTGTAATTATCAAATGTAATCATAATTATAGCAATATAATATAACATTCTTATGATATATAATAATAACGATGGATATTAATTAATTTACTTTTTCCCTATTCTAAATGATTATACACACAATAGACAATTCTTGACACCCTCTACAAAACACAATGAGATGGAACAGAGTGTTTTGTTTTTGGGGTGGGGGTGGGCAGTCAGAGGAAAATAAGAAAAATTATAACATTTTATTATAAATTATATCAAATAATATGTAATGATTAGTTGTGTATGAATTAATTTATCATCAACTATTATAATTATAATTTATAATAGAATATGAAATTATATAATCAAAAATTATTATTATAATTATAACAAGATGCTATCATGATCCTATCATTACTATTACTCCTACAATACTAATTTCTATAATAACAATAAGTATTATAAAAACTATTTAATCAGGAAACATATATTCTATACTTTATACTAGGGATATTGCATACTATACTTGTTGTCCACATGTACAAGATTCATTGTTAAACATTAACACATGCAGGAAAAATGTGATGGAAAAGAAGTTTGTGTTGAAAATTAAAGAATGTTTTTTTTTATAGATAAATCTTGTAAGCTGACTTGTGTTATTTGCAGTCATTTTTTTCACAGTTCAGTTTTGTATTCATACTGATATTTGTTTGATGTGTTTGTGCAATCCGGACCGTCTGAGAAGTGTCAGGATGACGATGTAAGGTGTGTTCACCATGTGACTGTTTCCACTTTCAGTGGCTCATCCACTCCTGCTTCCAGGCACCAATTCTGTTGCCACACGGGGAGGATGAGTCTTACTAGGGAAGGCCTTCTGCTACACTTTCAGACAGGATTCAATCTGCAAATGAGGATGGTCCTCAGCATTGATTGCCTGCAACTCTGACCCAAGAGTCAAAACAGGTTAATCTTTATAATAGAGTTGAGATGGTGGTTCAGTCATAAACATGGAAATGGTACTGAGGAAATAAAAACAAATAAATTATCAACTCAATCCTTCTAAGATCACAAACTAAAAATACATAATAAATAATTAATACCTTTGCCTGCAGGTCCAATCATCTCCTTTCCAGTGCAGTTTGACTGCCAGATGTTATGGGAGTGTTCATGAGAATTTCCTGCTCAGCATTGATGGTCTCAGCAATGAAGAACTCACAGGAGAGGGAGACCTGATGAGATACAACAGAGGATGCCTTTAGATACTGTAATCTGCAACATGAACAAATAAATAAATTATCACAATATTAATGATAAACCAAACATTCTTTTCACCTTTTGTCTGCTGTGAGGACTCCAGGTCACTGACAGGAGGAAGAAGTTTCTGTCTGTCATGGTGTCATCTTGGGTTCTGTGTTGGTGGTGTGGCAGCATGGTAGCATGTGTGATCCTTTTGAGGCACAGCCCAGTGATCGGGTGACGCTACATTTCATCATCTGCTGTAAAGAAAGACTGAGTGTGGCAGTGTAAAGTATTTTACAATTGTAGAAGTCTTCTCTGTGTGGTCCAGAATCGAGGGCTCAGTACCAACAGTTCATGAAGATGATGTTGAAGTGTGCTAGTGTAGATCTCCTCCAGGTGGTTGTGCTGAATGCCACAGAGGACACATGGGAACATTTCTCCTATCTGGAGTAAACACATCTAAACAAATCCATCTAAACAACATCTAAATAAACACATTTAAACGAAAAACACTCATCTTTTTTTCAGTAACAAAGATTAAGCCATTCTAAGTATTCCATAATTACCCTGTACCATGATTTCTGTTTCCATCATTACCCTGTACCATGATTTCTGTTTCCATCATTACCCTGTACCATGATTTCTGTTTCCATCATTACCCTGTACCAGGATTTCTGTTTCCATAATTACTCTGTACCATTATTTCTGTGTCCACAATTACCATGAATTAATAATCCTAATACCATAATTAGACCAAAAATACAAACTCCAGTGAAATTGTTTTCTATTCTTTAAAACTCACAGACATCTTCATGGTACGCTGGTTGACACAATGCAGAAGACGGGGTTGTGGTAGCTGTAGTATGTTCTCATGACACCAGAATGGAGAGATCGCTGTGGCTGGGAGATGAAAACAAGATCAAGCAGTGTGTTCTTGTCTGTTGTGGCAGATGTGATCAGCTGTGTATAACCTTTAGACTGGAAAAGCTCCAAGATGGGCTTCGCTGACCCAAGTAACTGATTCTCATTGAAGTCGCCACAAACAGTTGGTTGACAGTCTATCACCTGCAGTGCTTTCAGAAGGCTCACCAGGTTTTCCAGGAAGGGTCTCAAACTGTAGCTGGGAGGTCGGTACACCGCTGCAATCAGGGCCTGGACTGGAGCCTCAACCTTCAGAACTACAAACTCAAGATCAGTCACATTGTGCAGATATTGTTTTTCACGCATCTGAATGTGGTTCCTCACATAAACAGCAACTCCACCACCACTTCTGCTGGCGATCCCAGGAATCTTTATATATGATACATGTCTATTGCGTTTGAAAATTTTATACTCATCCAGATGAAGACTGTCAGCAACAAACGAGCCCTGTAGGTGAGTTTCAGTGAGACACAGTACATCAGCTAGGCACAGTTCATGGTGGCTCTTGATGTCGTCAATGTGAGAGGGCAGTCCCTCTGTGTTGTGATGGACAATGGTCAGAGTGTCAGGCCTGCTTGCTGTTTCTGTCAGCGGAAGAAGAGGCATCATGTCATCCACACTGGCTTGTCTCATGTTCTGGATCGCTGCAGTAACTTCAGGGTTGGCATAGATTTTCCTCTCATGCAAGTCCAACAGATACAGTCCACTGAGAGACGTGACTCTGCTAAGAGCTACATAAGCCATACCTGCTTCAAAAATGTCTTTCATTGATACCACAGCAGCATGTGTTGTCAAGCACAGTGCATGAGAATGCCAGCTTCACAGGAAACTGTCTGCGAACCACTTTATTCTGTTTCATATGATCCTCTACTCTCTCGACGTATACCAGATTGTCAGATCCTGGAGTTCCACCATGTCTTACAGCTGTTTGACTATCCATTCTCAGCCCGAGCTTGGTGATTTGTTGATCGCCCTCAGAAGTAACCACCCTCATCAGTGTACCAAAGGCTCCATTCACCAATCCATTTTGTATATCAATGTTTCTGGTGAGCATGACACGAGCTCCTTCTGCAACTTTCAGAGTGTCAGGTAAATCATTTCGTCCTCCTTTACAGGGTTTGTCTTGTCATTCTGTCAGTTCGTGGATCTTTCTGGAAGTCATGTGCATCAATAGTGGTGATGTTGGTAAATAAATCGAGACAGGGTTGCCGAGTTGTGCTCATCGACCAACTTATTCGTGGGGAAAATGTGAAGAACATCAGTGGAACAAAGTTCTGGTTTGGTGATGGCCTGTGTCAACAAATCTCTGTCAGCTTCAGAAAGCTCATCATTTTTTTCTTTAACCCGAATTCTGTTCAGCATTTCCGCAAAGGCAACGTCGTCTTTCTGCCGCATGATCTCAGTCAGAGTGATCATATGTCAATCTGTGATGGGTCATGTACACATAGAGGCTTAGAGTTTCTTACTGGTGGAAGCTGATAAAAATCTCCAACGGCTAGGACTGACATTCCTCCAAAAGGTCTGTTATTGCCTTTGATCTGTTTCAGTCTGGCGTCAACATAAGCAAAAAGCTGTTTGGAGACCATTGAAATCTCATCAATAATGATGATCTCAGCATTGTAAAGTTCAGCTCTGACTTCATCCAATTTGTTTCCAAGTCCTTGAATGGGAGGTTTTAAACTGTGAGGCAAGCAAAGAAGAGAATGTAATGTTGTGCCACCGATGCCGAAGGCTGCAGTTCCAGTGAAAGCAGTGAGTAAAACAGTATGGCTTGAAATGTCAGCTTCCTCTGCGTGTCTTGGCAACCTGCTCAGTATCTTTGATGCTTCTGCATGAATGCATTTGATCAGATGAGATTTTCCTGTTCCTGCACCACCATTGACATAAAAGAAAAATGGCTCTGGATTGAGGTCACAGACACGATTAATGCACCAGTCTCTGATTGCATAGAACACACAGGCCTGCTTCTGGTTCAAGTTCTGATACATTTGCCTGAGAACAGTTGGCTCAATGGCAGGAGCTTCTCTGATTGGTCGGAGTTCGGTTGCACCATTAGAGTGAGGACAAAGATCAGGCACATTTTCCTGCTCATTTTCATTGATTGGTTCTCTTACCAGCAGATCCTCGTCACAATCCAACCTCACAACTTCAGATTCAGGAGCAAGATTACACCGTTCATCAATCACAAGGTTTTGGTTCTCCTCAAACTCCTGGAGTGCCTCCTCAATGGCTTCAGAATTCTTTTCAAATTAGTTCTTGTTGTGGTTGACAATATGCTTCACATAAACAGAATGGTTTGATCCTTGCAGGGTGACACAGCCAGAAGTGTAGAAAGACTGATAAGTTGGGAAGTTTCTTTTTAACTCCAGCTCTGACCTGTGAGGAAGGTACAGTCTCAGTAGTCTTTCGTGAAATTCCTCAGGATGTTTTTCTTTTGAACAGTGGTAATATCTGATTATAGCAGGCTTATCATTTTTCCGTCTTTGCACATAACCTAGCCTATTGAGTAGTGGGAAAACCTCATCGTTTCTAACATTTTCACTGTTGACAAACCTACAGGTAGCAGCAAAATCAGCCAAGCACATCTCCTCATACTCTGGTCTCTCCGGTCTGGCTTTGTACTTGTCATTCAAACTTGTCATCCAGACATCAGAAGACTCTGGTGCTGTTTCCTCCAAGAATGACATGGGGCGACTCATTTTCACGGGGTTGTCATCAGTTGGTACAAAAACAACAGCACGTGAACATTTTTTCATCTTTATTCCACATGCACGAGTCACACACTCCTGAGCACTGACCTCTCTTTTCTTTGAGTAAGCTTGCATGACAGCTCGCATCTCATCACACTCATTGACCCTGTCTTTGTCTGCGTTCTGTAGCATGTCTGTCAAGTAGTGGGAAAGATTTGTTCCTGTTTGGTGATGTATTTACACAAGTACTGTATACAAGAATACACGTTCAAAATGAAACTCACGTCAAGGTTCGCGTCCCAAGAGTTGAGCAGATGTGGATTGTAGTTATTAATCCAGCAGTCTTTTAGATCACGCTTCAGGTAGATGGTCATTTTTTTGTTCATCAACTCAAGATATCCTTCATACTCTCCCAGTGTCAAGTTGCAACGAGACAAGATATGCTCTAAAGTCAAGGAGGCAACTTCAGGTTAATTTAGCAGCTCCATCAGAGGTCTGAGTTTGTTTTTGGCAGCTTCAGTGTCACCTTCTTCATCAGGTCTCGCAATCATGGTTTTTCTGCAGGGTGGCTTTGCAAAACCAAACCGACAACCAGAGTTCACACTCTTGAAACAGGTCCTAGTGTGGTTCTTACTGTGATTCTGCAGCTCACTGACTTTCCTGTACAGTTCAGGCTGTGTGGCTTCATCTGGGAGCTTTGCTGAGATGTATCTATCAACAAACTCACAGACAGTTTTATCGTCATTTACGTCAACTTCTACAGCATTGTTAACTCAAACCAGAGCATGAACATGCGGACTTCCTCTGTGCTGAAACTCGAGTCTGTAGAAAAAATCTATGATCTCCCCAAGTGGCTGAGCAGGAGAAAAAAGCAAGTCTCTGAACAGTGCCTCAACGCGTTTATCAAACATTCGCATGGATGTGACAAGGTTGGATCTCAGAATTTCACTCTTTTCTGACCAGTCTAGTGCTACAAAGTTCACTTCTTCACCTTGTTGTCTCTTTATAGCCATAATCACTTCAGGCCATCTGAATTCAGCTGCTGAAAATGTCAGAAAGAAGGTAGAAATCCCCAGCTGTCTGATCATAGCAAAGAGATCTTTTGAAGTTTTTTTCCCAGTATGCTGGAGTTCCTCTCAGTGGTGCCATGAATCTGACTGTATCTTTATTTCTCACCAGCTTCTGAACTTCTGTTTTGTCCTGTAACATACCTGAGGTTATTTCTCTTCCATCTCTAGTTTTAGTCTTTCCTTTTCTCAACTGTACCATCATGCTGGAATTAGCCAAGTGTATTTCAGTAACAAACTGGGCAAAAAATAAATAGTTGGGATCTCTGGCAAACCTTTGATTGATGTGGAAAAGCCTCGACTTGAAATATCCACTAGGTGACACATGTCTTTCTCGAGCTTCATCTATTGTATTTTGACCGGTGCAGAACTGTACAGGAAATGCCATAGCTTCCAGATTAGGTGTTTTGAAGAAACTAACTGGATCATTTCCTTCTACTGGTGCAACACAGTAAATGCTATCACTGTAACAGAGGATGTCTTCCGAAATGTCAATTGGCTGCAAACATGATTCTATAGCAAAACCTCCACTTGGTAGATCATCAAGCTCGGCATCATCTCTTTGTTTCCGTGGTGGTTCAGTGTCACTCTGCAGGTCCTGATCACTTTCAGGCTCAATTTCTGGATCACACAGTGCATCTTTCTCATACCTGTCAATCTCCATTAAATCAGCTTCATCATAGTCATCCTCCCCCATGCTTACATCATCATCATCATCCAGGGTTGGATCACACAGATGAGCGTCATCTCTGATAGTGATGTCTTCATACTGAGGATGAATCTGCTTCAACTTAAGAAGTGCTTGAACAAGTTTAGACCAGGTTACAGACTGGAACAGCTGGTGGTCTTTGTAAGAGAGACGTCTTTTCAGCTTTACCCTCATGACCTGAGACTCAGACCGTAGTCTTGGTAACATATTAATCGTCTCGTTGACTTCTGAAGGCACACAGACAACATTACCCCTAATCAACCTCTGCCTGCCTCTAGGAAGGGGAAAGATATTTGCAAAAGGTATGCACTTTGCTATCAGATGTCGCTCCAGAATATTCAAATCACACAATTCAGATGTGATATATCGTGGAGTTCAAGGTTATTAGCAGCAGAAAGAGTTGGGATGCGCCCTTTCTTAAAATGTTCATGACATGTATGACAAATCCACTCTCTCTCATCAGGCACAGAGCACTGCTCATTTCTGCAAGCTTCATCACAAACATACTTTCCTGTCAGGCATTGTTCAACCACATCTGGATTTTTCTTATAATTTGACCTTTTGCAGAGTTTCACTTGGTTGGGAAAAGATGCTTTAAAGCAACACGTGCAAATGAGACTAGGAATAGCCTTTATGTTTGATCTGAAAACAGATATTGCCTCATTGATCAAAGTGTTCTCTGGCTCAGTCTGGTTCTGTTCTACAGTCTGATCAAGTCTGTTCTGTGGTTCGGTTTCTATTTGCTGAGAATGTCTGTTCATCCATCTGTATTTTCTTTTAATGCTCGTTGCACATCTGATATTATGCATCATCCTGAACGAAGGATTGTTATGGTATCTGTCATGTTTTGACGTTAAGGAGGACCCAAAATGCAGCAAGTATAAACAAAATGATTTAATGAAAACAAGGACAAGGAACTTACATAACTCAGGAGGATCAAAAGGTAGCAAACGGGAAAAAAACAGGAACCAGACGGGCAACCAGGAAGGAAGGAACCAGAGAGGGAAGAATGGCAACGGACCAGCGAGTAGTGACTGAGAGAGGACCGAATATATACTGAGGAGGAAATGAGGAAGTGACTGAGAAGACCAATGATCAATTAGTGGGAGCAGATGCAGGTGGGAGGTAGAGAGCAGGTGGAAGTAATCAACTGGGAGACAGAAGACTCTTAAGAAACTAAAGATAAATCTGGAAGGGAATCTAATGAAACACCGGAAAACAAAAGGAGGAATAAAATATAACCACTGGGACTAATGAAGTATAAGTATGAACTTGGGGAAAACTGCAACCAAACAAAAGACCACCAGAGGGAGACAAAGAACAACTAAAACATAATAGAACTAAATAAGGAAAATTAACAAAACACAAACACCCTGGAACCATGACAGTATCTCTGTCTCAAAACTTCTGCCATAAGTTGTCTGTGTCTAATCCTGAATGCTTTGTCAAATGACAAAGCATTCATATGCAAATGCGTAACGTTGAGTGATATAAGATCTTTGCCTTTGCTGAAATGCCTCACTTTGTCTGTAACGGTTTCTGATATAAATCATCTGCTTCTGTCTAAATTGTTCACTTTGTCTGTAACGGTTTCTGATATAAATCATCTGCTTCTGTCTAAATTGTTCACTTTGTCTGTAACGGTTTCTGATATAAATCATCTGCTTCTGTCTATATTGTTCACTTTGTCTGTAACGGTTTCTGATATAAATCATCTGCTTCTGTCTAAATTGTTCACTTTGTCTGTAACGGTTTCTGATATAAATCATCTGCTTCTGTCTAAATTGTTCACTTTGTCTGTAACGGTTTCTTATATAAATCATCTGCTTCTGTCTAAATTGTTCACTTTGTCTGTAACGGTTTCTGATATAAATCATCTGCTTCTGTCTAAATTGTTCACTTTGTCTGTAACGGTTTCTGATGTACATCTTTTGTCTGTTTCGTATATCTTGATTTTTACTATAACGTTCAGAAACATACTGTTTCATGTACTCTTTCTGTCTCTGTCTGAATTCAGCATTGTTCCTGTAAGATCTCATTATGTATTCTCTCTTTTTCTCTCTAATTTCCATTCTTTTCCTGTATGAATCTTTTTGGTATGACCTTCGTTTCTCTCGAAGTTCAGTGTTCTGTCTATACTGATTCATTGCCTCCTGTCTGATATCAGCATTCTTGTGATAATTTCTTCTTGAGTAAGACATTTTATTTGCTTTATAGATGTCATCTGTGGCATACCTTTCCTTTTCTTTTCTTTTTTTATCCTCTTTACTTTGTCTCAGTTTTTCTGTCCTCAATAGTCTCCTTTTAATATTTTCCCTTTCCTGTTTACTAAACTTTGTCAGTTTACAAGAGATTCCTAGAAGTGCAGCATCAGAAAGAACTTTAGCAGCTCTGTTTATTGTTGAGGAACAAAAACTTGTTGCACAATGAGTAGTATCACTTGCTGAAAATGAACTGCCTTCACTTGTTGGTTCTAGTTCAATACTGTTAACAGATGATTCTCTCGTAAAAGTATTTTCACTAGAGACACTTGTGACATCATCAGAAATCTGTGTGATAGGTATCAATACTTGAGCTGTCACGTATGAGTCATTAGAAAGACAGTCCTGTGCTAGCAAAGATGTCACCTCATTGCCTTGTTCAACAGCATTTGTGTCAGCTGACATTTCTGAGAGCATGTTCTCAGACTGATCAGTACATGTGTCTGACTCTTCCAAAAGAGTTGGTGTTTGAACAGATGTTGATCTGCTTTCTCTGTCTGGTTTAGCATTTTTCAGGTTGGATGAGTTGTCCATGTAAAAGGACAGAGGTTTGAGCTCATATTCACGATGCAATGGTGTTTTATCATAGACCAGTTTGATCCTGTCAATCAGGTCCCTCAGACGTGTGAATCTCAGCATTATAGCAGTTCCCATATTGAGAAGTCCTGGCTGCACTGGCACTCCATGTTTATTCCGGCTATGTGGGTCAAAATAACCAAAATGTCCATCATTAGTTCTGAAAACAGCAATGCATAACCCTGCCATTATCAGCAGTGCATACTGTACATCTGAAGACAAACAGCTCAGTCCTTGTTCAAGACTAGGAAGACCACATACACCTCCCAAGTTCCCATAATAAGAAAGCTGAGTTAAGTCTACATGATATTTAGTACTCCGTGCTGTTAATTCTTGTGGGAGTTCATCCGTTGCCAGAAAGACACAGTTAAACCTTTTTCTCACCTCTCTGTACATCACACCACCTTTATACAAAACCTTGTCAAGATGTACGCTGGTAAGGTTTTCATCCTCATGAAGATAAGACAGAAACACCAAACTGTTTGCCACACATTGACTGTTCCTTGACATTTTTCCATATCTCAATGAATCCTGACTGTGTGTAGCACAGACTTGAGTCACAGATGGTTGAGGTTCCATGTTTATTCTGCGTTCATGAGACGGTCCAGCTGCGTCACGTCCTCTCTTTACCACATTAGCATAAGACACCTGTGGTACACTCTGGTTTACCAGTTGCTGTTCATAGGAATCACGCTGGACAGTATTGATGACAGTTTTACCATAAGAAGCTGGTGCTGAACTGGAAGAACTGCTCCGACCGCTGATGTTTACCTGCTGAGCATTAGAAGACTCTCCAACACACATACCATCTCTGGGACTTCCTCTCTTTACCACATTAGCATAAGACACCTGTGGTGCAGTCTGGTTTACCAGTTGCTGTTCAGAGGAATCCCGCTGGACAGTATTGATGACAGTTTTACCATAAGAAGCTGGTGCTGAACTGGAAGAACTGCTCTGACCTCTGATGTTTACCTGCTGAGCATTAGAAGACTCTCCAACACACATACCATCTCTGGGACTTCCTCTCTTTACCACATTAGCATAAGACACCTGTGGTGCAGTCTGGTTTACCAGTTGCTGTTCAGAGGAATCCCGCTGGACAGTATTGATGACAGTTTTACCATAAGAAGCTGGTGCTGAACTGGAAGAACTGCTCTGACCTCTGATGTTTACCTGCTGAGCATTAGAAGACTCTCCAACACACATACCATCTCTGGGACTTCCTCTCTTTACCACATTAGCATAAGACACCTGTGGTGTAGTCTGGTTTACCTGTTGCTGTTCAGAGGAATCACGCTGGACAGTATTGATGACAGTTTTACCATAAGAAGCTGGTGCTGAACTGGAAGAACTGCTCTGACCTCTGATGACGACCGATTTGCACGTCAGGACCGCTACGGGCCTCCACCAGAGTTTCCTCTGGCTTCGCCCTGCCCAGGCATAGTTCCCCGCGAGGGGATCCTCCCGCACCGAGCAGCCGTCCCTTACCCGCCGAGTTGAATCCCCCGGGCAGACTGCGCGGACCCCACCCGTTTACCTCTTAACGGTTTCACGCCCTCTTGAACTCTCTCTTCAAAGTTATTTTCAACTTTCCCTTAAGGTACTTGTCGACTATCGGTCTCGTGCCGGTATTTAGCCTTAGATGGAGTTTACCACCCACTTTGGGCTGCATTCCCGAACAACCCGACTCCGAGAAGACCGGACGCCGGCGCGACGGGGGCCGTTACCGGCCTCACACCGTCCACGGGCTGAGCCTCGATCAGGAGGACTCAGGCCCCCGAGCGACACCAGGCAAGTGGTCTTCTGTACGCCACATGTCCTACGCCCGCCAGTCGGACGGGGATTCTGTGCTGGGCTCTTCCCTCTTCGCTCGCCGCTACTGAGGGAATCCTTGTTAGTTTCTTTTCCTCCACTTAGTAATATGCTTAAATTCAGCGGGTTGTCTCGTCTGATCTGAGGTCGTAGTCGAATCGAGCGTGGCTCCCCGGGGAGGGAGGCTCACGAAGAGCTACGGGTAGGGCCGGGTGCCCCAGGCGACGCGGGGTACGGGTCAGAGGATCCGACGACCGCCGTCCGCCCGACACGGCCCTCCCTTTGGCCCCTCTCTCCCCCGCTGGAACGGTCCCGTCTCCGCCGGAGGCCCCGGTCGCAAGCGTGACGCGGTCAGCTCGGAGACGTGGTCCACCGGCAGCCGCGCCCGCACATGCGGGGCTCGACGGAGATTGGCGCCCCACCTGCCTGGCCCCCGACTGGGGTCGGGGTCGGGAGGAGGAGGGAAAGAAGGAGGAGGCCGGCGGACGGCGACGGTGCGGTCCCGGTCGGGGGGTCCCGAACGTCGCGCCGGGCATCCCGGTTGGTCTGCACTTAGGGGGACGAAGGCGATGGGGCCCCGGAGGGCCCGCGCCTGCGCACGGGGGTGAGGACCAGGGAACCCCGGAGGGTCGGGGAATGACGGGAATCGGAGGGGACGGGGAAGGAGGGGGTGCTGGGGGGGTGGTGGTGGTCGGTGAGAGACGGAGTTGCTCCGCCGCCGCCACCGCCGAATCCCCCCTGTCCCTCCGGACCCCGGGGCCCGACCGAGACCCGCGGCACCCGGCCTGACCGGGGCGGCCTCAGAGACGCCCACTCCCTGTGGCGGGGAGTGAGGGCGCCCCCTCGGCTTTGTTCCGAGGCTTCACGCGACACGGAACCCGGGCCGAGGGCTGTGGAGGCCCACGGAGACGGGAACCGGCGCATCCCGCTAATGATCCTTCCGCAGGTTCCCCTACGGAAACCTTGTTACGACTTTTACTTCCTCTAGATAGTCAAGTTTGATCGTCTTCTCGGCGCGAGGACCTCACTATATATATATATATATATATATATATATATATATATATATATATATATATATATATATATATATATATATATATATATATATATATATGGCGGACATGGGTTACTGACCTGGTGGCCGTGCTGCGCCTGGTGGCCGTGCTGCGCCTGGGTAGGGTCTGGGGTGGGCCTGGGGATTCGGGGCTCGGGGGGGCGCCCCCTAGCTGTGTTCCTGGCTGGGGGTCGGCCGGCGTGGGGTCTCTGTTGGCTGTGGGGGTCGGGGCCGGCCGGTGGCCGGCATGTGCAGCCGCCTCTCTCTTTTTCTCTGGGCCGATTGTCATCACCGGTCCCTGTATGGCGTCTCACCTTGTTTGCTGGTTGGGGTGCCTGGCTGCTGGTCGCGGCGGCTGGGTGGCGTTTCTGGGCCGGATCAGTCCTTTTTCGCACTGGACTTGGCTCCTGGGTCTTGGTCTTTGTGCGGAGCGCTGGGGTTGGGCATTTGGCCGGGTTCTTGCGGGTGGGGCGAACTCAACCTGGGTGTCTAGTGTCTTTTGTGTTTTGAGAGTAGAGCGAATGTCAGGGTGGGTTTAGTTCCCCTTCTGGGATGGGGCTGGGGGGAATGCCTTGGGGTCCGTGGGGCTTTGTGGTGCTGTGGCCGTGGGCCCCGGGTCGAACGTGCCATGGCCTCCCTCCTCTGGTGGATCCCGGTGAACAGCGGTGCCTATTGGGGTCAGTGGGGGAGCTGGCTCCCTGGGAAGACATTTTGTCTTCCAGTCCTTCCCTCCCCATCCCTGGACACCTCTGTCCACCCGCTCCATCACTTTACCACTCATATAGGGTCTTGGGGCATGGGCACATCACTGGGGTGCGAGGAGGGGCTTCCCTCCTTGCTATCCCGTGGTGTCCTGGGTCCCAATTTTAATATACAACTTAGACACTCCCACTTATAACATTCTCACACGACACATATGTAGGGGCTTTGGGGTGGGCACACTTTTCGGCATCCAGAGGGGGAGCGGTTCAATCAGCTTCACCTCTGGTGCCGGTGCCCACTGTTTAACCACATATAGACACTGAGGGCTCGGGGTGGGGGTTGGGGGATGTGTGGCTGCCTTCCCCACATCCCACCCCTCTGTTTTAAATGCACATTATAACAACACGCATCAACACCATACTCGAGCGGGAGGATGGAGGCTGGGGTTCTTTTCACACCCCTGTTCGCTACGGGCCATCAGGGATTGGGGTCCGGAGGAGGACAGGCGGTCTGGTCGGGGTCCTGGGCTGTCTGGCTGCTTTGCCACTGTGGGGCCCTTGGCGCTCTGCTTGTCTCCGTCCTAGAAGGTAGGGGGTACATCTCCCGGGTCCGGGTGCTGGTGGCTCTACTGGGGCATCGGTACCTGGATCTGAGAGCATAAAGTGTGTATGGGGGTGTGTGAGTTAGGGTACAGCGTCATTTCTTTGGGTGTCTTGGTGAGTCAGTGAGAATGTATGGGTTTAAGAGGGAGGGAACGTATGATTGTGTCTGTATGTCTTTGTCTACCTGTCAGGTTGGATCTTGGTCTGCCCCTTCGCCTGGTGCACCTCAGGCCTTACACTTAATGGGGGGCGTATTTCCCCTCCGTCACTCCCCGCCGGTGACGGGGGCCCCTGCCTGCCGGTGCATCGGTGGTCAATCCGGTTCGGACCTGGTGCGTGCCTGGCCGGGCCTGTGGGGGCCGGTGTGTCGGTCGGCCGATGCGCTGCGCCGATATCTTCCTTTGGTTGGTTGGGGCACCTCTTTTAGAGGTGCCAGGTTTGGGATTGTTGGGTGGTGCCTGCTCGGTGGCTCGGCGGGATGCGGATCCCGCATCTCTGCTCGTTTGATCACATGTTCTGTGCGCACCGTGCGTGGCCGGTTCATTCCTCGTTGGATGCCTGGTCTCGGCGCCCTGCGTTGCGCGGGATCAGGACCCGGGAGCTGGTACAACTTGGTGTCCAGATGCTGGCTGAGCCCGGCCTGGGGATGCTGTCCGTCCCCTGCGGCTATCGGTGGGGCGCTGGGATGTTGGCAGTGGGGATTGGCCTAGGGTGGGGGCGGCACGTGGCGGCCGGTGGCCAGCCGCGGCCCCTGCAGTGCCGGGGGCCCCTCTTCGGCCGGTCCCTTGTCGGGTCCCTGCTGGGGGGTGGGGTGCCCCTGGGCCCCGGCTCTCCCGGTCCATTGACTGGCCCGCCCTGGCGTGGCCGGTTGCCGGCGTGGCCGGTTGCCGGCGTGGCCCGTGGGCTCGTCACTACTGCCCCCCGGGCCCCTGCACAGTGGCCGCTGGATGTTCCCCTGGGGTTCTCCTTTGCTCCTCTCTTGGGGGATGCGGTCGGCCCCGCCCGGGTCCGCCTGGGGCTCTGGCGGTCCTTTGGACGTCTTTGCTCCGATCTCCTTCATGTCTGCATCGATTCCTGGGAGACGGATTGATGTCTGCTCACGCCAACTATCGAACACTCTTATGGAGAAACCTTATATGCACCAGCATGCTAACACACACACATAGATGTGGGGTCTCTGGTGTTTAAGGATATATTCTTGGGCTGAGGTTATCATTACTAGAGCTTGATTAATCGGTACCATGAGTTTTTCTGTGACATTGTTGTTGTATTTTTATATCTATTTTTGTGTGATGTGGTTGTGTAATTCTTAGTTCACAATGTTTGGTTTGTTTTGTCGATGTTCCTTTTTCGTGTTTTGTTTTCTTTTTCCCCCTCTCTCTGCCATCCTATGGGTATGGAGGCAGACTTCAATGTCTTCCTGTGTTTTCTTTGTTCCCCTTCCTCTCTTGTATTTTCAACTCACCCTCTGTCTTGACTTTTTGTTTCCTACCTCTCTTCTTCATCTTCCTTCTTTCTTCTTAATTTTCCGTCTCCATGTCCATAACATCAGGAAATAAAAACCCCAACAATTCATAATAAAGATTTTTCACACATATATCAAGTGGAGGACTATAGCAAAAACTGTACTGCTCCGCTTGTGAAAGTAAATCTGTTGGGCTTCGACTTGGTACTCAGACACCAATTCTGAGCTCCACACGGCCAAACAGGACACGTTTAAAAAAAAAATTATAATAATAAATAACACACTTTAAAAATAAAAAAAATAAAAAATAAAAGGAATATTCCCACAGAACTGTGTAGATGCATTTCAAATACATAGACTATTCAGGACTTGTAGAGTGTGGAGTATGCAAAGTTAAAATATAATATGAGCAGGCTGTGCAGTTATCTACATTATCTTATAAAGAAAGAAGAAAAAAAAGTGAAGGGAGAAGCAGCCAATCCCAAGCAAGTAGAGGTGGGTCAAAAAGATGATGGGCAGCAGGGACAACCAGATGCACGCGCGGGAACGTCAAAAATGGCGGAGCCCAAACCAGAGCTGCCATCTTGCTCTCCTTCCCCATCCTCCAGAACGAGAGGAAAAGACAGCAGAACAGCAGTGGAGCAAAATCTTGCTGAGGTAAGCTTAACCCCAGCTTCTAACTATGTCTTGTCGGCTCCCATGTTGGAAGTGGCAGGAAATAGTGGGCCGACGATGGTTTTTCGGCCGTGGACCGACGGAGACATAGAGGTAGCTATCGGACGCCTCCCTGAAGTCATGGGGAACGGGAAAGTCTTCGCTGCAGACCTGGAGAAATTTTGTTTGTCATTCCGCCCCACGGGAGCAGAAATCAGGCAAGTAGTAAAGAAGAAATTGAAAGCTGCAGATGCTAGCAAATTAGCTGATAGCTTACCTGACCCTAATATCTGCATGAAAGAAATACCATCAGATGAAGGGCCATCAGCTAAGGAAAGAGGAGCAAACGCTGAGTATTATGTGGCTATCATGAAACTGTGTAAAGCAATTGATAAAGAGTTTCCCATCAAGCCAAATTTAACTGTTTAACATGTTGTAAAGCAAAGGCAGGACGAGGCCACGGATGACTTTCTCCACAGACTGGAGGAAGCATTTGAGAAACACAGCGGACTGACAAAGCCAAAGGAAATGTGCGGTTCGATCTGGGAATCGATGCTTTGCGATCGAATTCTGGCACAGCTGCTTCCGGAACTTTGGACCAAGGTAATTCCTAAATATATTGGATTGGACCAAGGAATGAACTATTCTGAACTGCGCAAATATGTTTTGCATTCTGAGAGACTCATTAATGGAGAGAAAATGACTTAAAGACAAAAAGAGAAAGTGATTTGCATAATGCGGCTTTAACGATGTACACAGCCGTGACACAGGGGCACAGGATGAGAGGCCGACGCCATTTCAGAGGTGGACAAAGATACAGAGTGCAACACCACAGTCGTCTGCAGTCAGCTGATTACCGCAGAGTTTCACCAGAGGACAATGACCGTTGCTATCGCTGTGGGAGATGTGGACATTTTCAAGACCAATGTGGGCAGGCTCCAGCACCCACACGGAGAGGCCGTCACCAAGCCAGCTGGGCTAGCTGACTAAGAAAATGTTCCAGTAATGAACAGAAAGGAGAATTCTCCATTTTGTCAACCGATGGATCTGCAGGTCTGACATGCCCAAAAACACACACAGACACATCCAATCACATTGAAACAGATAAACAAACTGTTTTTTGTGATAAAAAACTTATTGTTGACAATGAAAAATCTGCAATTTCCAATGAAAATTCTGCTCTTTGCAAGGAAGAATCTGCTGTTTGCTCTAATCAAACTAACCCTCACAACTTTATTACAGAAGCCATTGAACATTTAGAGAAACAACAAACAACACCAACTGGTACGTATGCTCATCTCACTTCAGAAGCACACAAGGCCTTACCTATTCTGTCTCTAAATATTTCAGGATCATCTGTGGAGTTCATGATTGAATCCGAAGCAACGCATTCTGTCCTGAAAAATACGGAACTACAACGACATCCAAAAATGAGCGGCAGTCATGTTTTTCTATCTCCGCTTCCGGTCAGGTTGTAAAAGAACGTTTTAGCTACCCTCTTCGCTGTCAGCTGGGAGAGGGGCCAGTTTTCAAACACGGTTTTCTGATTTCTCAACAATGCCCTGTAAATTTATTAGGACGAGACCTGATGTGCAAACTAAATATCACTCTTTTTTCATCACCACAAGGCAAGTTGTACCAGCTCAGGAGGACTCAGTGTTGACGGCAGTGAAATACAGCCCTCACGACCTCAAACATGAATATGAGTGGAAGCTGAAAGGAGGTACAAAAGCAAAATCCCTCCTTGATTTGGAGCAGAACCTGGTGAGTCCAGCATCCGTTTTTATGCCAGGAGGAGACCTTCATTGCACATCACACACTTCTACAGGACCGGACACAGAGTATGAGCAGACATGGTTTAGCTCAGACACAGACACATTGAACAAAGCTTCCGTGGTTTGGGACACACATTCAGCTGCACTGAATGTCTGCCTCACATCTGAACAGCAAACACGTTTCCGATTTCATGAAAAGCCATACATTTCTCTCTCTAAACCGGCTGGGGCGAAATGGGAAATTGTGGAAAAACTTGTTCACCGAGCTCACTCAGTTTCTGATTGAGAACAAACACAGCGCGATACCTCCGTTTTTCATTCACAATCTGCGCACCTTTTTAAACGCCCATTTCAGTGCACAGTGCAGGTCACCAGAGTAGGTCATTTAACTGATGACTCTGAGGAGATGCTGTCACACGCAGAAAAAAGGCAGAAATCAACCCCTCAATACCCCTTCCCCTACAGCAGATCTCATCTGACTTGTGGGCAAAAAAATTCATATGATGTGGGTTTAATTAAGGGTTGTAATCCTGTCAAAATCACACCAAAATCATCCTTTCGTCCAGTTCAACGCCAGTACCCGTTAAAGGCTGAAGCAGTTTGTGGTATAAAACCAGTGATTGATGCTCTGTTAAAATCTGGGATAATTATCGGGTGCACAGATTCCCCGGTCCGGGTTCCGATTTTTTCAGTAAAAAAAGTCAGAGAAACAGGTGAAGAAGTGCGTATCGTGTTAGATTTGAAACGGACCAATGAATCAATAATTCCTCGCGCTGGCAGCTCGCCGAACCCGTGTACCATTCTGTCACAGGTTCCACCTTCAGCTACTCATTTTTCAGTTGTTGACCTGAGTAATGCGTTCTTCAGTGTGCCAGTAGACCCAGACAGTCAGTTCTGGTTTGCTTTTGAATATGATGGGAAAGGTTACACGTTTACCCGCCTCCCACAGGGGTACATCGAGTCTCCTATCATTTTTAACATGGCACTTAAAGAGAGTTTGGAGGGACTAGAAATGTCTCCCGGATCAGTTCTGATTCAATATGTGGATGATCTGTTATTGTGTGCACCGTCGGAAAAACAGTGTGAAACAGACACTATTGCGTTGTTGAGGCATTTGCATGCATTTGGACATAAAGCTAGTTTGTCAAAACTGCAGTTTGTGAAATCAGAGGTCACTTTTCTTGGTCATGTTATCTCAAAAAGCTCAAAGTCTTTGTCTACTAAAAGGATCAAAGCTGTGCAGCATATTCCTAAACCGATCACCAAGAAACAAATTATGTCCTTTTTAGGCCTAACTTCTTATTCCCAGACCCACAAAAACATTTTTTTCAGATGGTTGATGAGAAAAATGGGTGCATGGTTTCGGTGCACTTGCAAGAACATTGTGGTTTGAAACGTCCGCTCGCTTACTACTCTGCAAAACTTGATCCAGTTGCAGCTGGGCTCCCGGCATGTCTGAGATCAGACGCGGCAGCTGAAAAGGCTGTTTTAGCCTCGAGAGACATAGTGATGTACTCTCCTCTCACTGTATTTGTTCCACATAAGGTTGCAATTATTTTATTGGAACAGAGAACGTCGCACCTGTTTGCAGCAAGATGGTTAAGGTATTCTTCAATTCTGTTAAATTTGCCGAAAATAACAGTGAGAAGGTGTACAGGACTAAATGCTGCCAGTTTGCTGCCTACGAACAATGACGGGGAACCCCATGACTGCCAGGCAGAATTAGAGGTACTGTGTACACCACGACCTGACTTGACTGACACACCCCTGCAGAACCCTGACTTGATACTTTATGTGGACGGGTCAGCCTTCAGAGACCCGATGGGGAAAAATCGGGTGGGGTTTGCTGTTTGCTCTGATCATTGTACTTTGTCTGCAGGAGGCCTCCCGTCTAATTTCTCGGCGCAGACTGCCGAGTTGTAGGCTATAACGAGGGCCTGTGAGATGCTGGGGGGAAGGTGTTGCACCTATATCCCCGGAAACACAGATACTAATGGTAGTGTATCAAGAGCTGTAGAAGGCCTGTTATTCATGAAAGAGGGCCTTGCTAAGAATGCTGGTGTAAACACTAATCTAGGAGGTCTGAGCGATTGGTTGGATTCTGTATTGGGTGAGTGGAAATCACTAGCTATTTCTGTGCTTGGGGCTTGTATTACAGCATTTGCAGTTTTCTCTCTGTGTGGTTGTTGTGTCATTCCATGCATTAAAGGTCTGGTGATCAGAGTGTTTGACAGAGCTTTTACACATCAGATGTTAGCAAAATCTCTGGCTGGGTCGACAGATTTGAACAAACCTGATGCACGCCGAAAGACGAGACGAACGGGATGGAGACGATGGATGTGACATGGACACGCTTGACAACCTCGAGCTATATGAGTAATTGAATTAAAGATGTATGATGATTACATTTAAATCACCTTGTGAATAAGGTTTTTCTGATATTTTCTTCTGTAACTACTCTCTTGTGTTCCTCCATGGCAGTTCCATGAACATTTAGCAGGGTCTCATCCCAGGTAAAGCAGAGAGAAAAAGGGGTTGATTTTCATTTTTCAATTATATTTTTTATTATTCTTTCATTAGTAGGTCATTTATGGGATTTCAGTTAGGTTTCCTTTTTATTTTATTTTATTTTTCTTATTCAATTCTAGTTCGATGTTATTCAACAATTATTTCCTTTTTCAGTTATTTCATTGTTTTGTTTATTTATATTAATCTATGAATAAGAGGAGGAAATTATAAATTCATTTATGAGCAGTGGATCAGTACTGAGATTGAGCCTATTGTTATTGATTACTACTGATCTGTTCTTTTTGCATAACCTATATAAAGGGTCACTGTGGCGCTGACAAATGAGTGACTGATGATCTTTTGATTTCGGGGTTTTCACAATGGATGCAAGCCTCATTTAAGGGAAGAGTACACGATTCAAGTTGTGCAAAATTTATTTTACTCATTCATGGTGGACTTGACTGATCCTGCCTAAAAATTTTTTTTTTTCTTCTCTATTTTGCAGTTATTTCTTAGACATCCTGATTTTGATTACAAGCGATGGAGAAATGGCTACCTTGGGGGCAAAGGAGTCGCCACATTCTTTTTCACCCAAGAAGTCGTGAAACGACAAACACGACCATATGTTGGAGGTTGATCATATTACGCCCCTGGGTTTTTTGAATGTGGTGTTGCATCGGGTCCAATAACTGTCATCAGGAAGGATGTATAGAACTCATCATTTTGTTCAGAAGTTGACTTACTGTGACATGTAATGCACAAAATCATTTGGTATTGTTGTTTTTCCCACTGCCTGCATTCTCATTAGTGGTAGTTTCAAGTGAGCCATTTTTAATCATCTGTTTAGTTTATCACATATGATAAAGAGGGAGGACCATTGTGGAAGAAATGTAATGTTAAGAATGATCTGTTCTGTGTAGTTCACATACTGATAGTTACTGATAGTTACTATGTGTATTTTCTTTATGATAAGGTGACCAAACTGATTATGTGACACTGTATGAATTTAAGTCAGGACAAACCTGCTGATTCGGTCTCTTACAGCCTGGGTTGGCATGGCAACTCTCTTTTACGTCTAAGAATGTCCTGACATACATTGATTATGCTTCTATATCAAATCTTATACGCCTAATGAGTCAAATGCTTACCGACTGAGAAATGTTTGTTTGTAATATCATAGGTGATAGGCTCATGATTACTGAACCTATATAATCCTGTGTCTTGTTTTGGAAGGCAGGTCAGCATCACATATTTTCTCTGTTAACGCTGTACCTCCTTGTTTGATCAACCAAGTCTGTATTAAAACCTCCGAGTATCTAAAGGAATCTCTCTCATCTCTTTTATTAAAGAACTTCGATAACACACTCAATTTGACCCATTTGGACAATACTCAGTAGTTTTACTGATCGAGCTGACACCTTCTTCAGGGGAGGAAGGAGACTCCTTTCTGTATCCCTCTCAAGGTCCTTTCTCTTTCTGTTCTTTCTTTATTTTATTTTTTGTTTACTATATGTATATATGTATATATGTAATGTTTTTATATTAAATATTGTTATATGTAACATTTTGGACAACTACTTTCTTTAATTTAATGCTACTGTCTTTCATGTGATGCCATTTGGGTGAAAAGGTTATTTTTAATAACAGATAATGATTACCTTTACGAAATAAAACTTTTTATTGACTATATAAAATATCACAGAACAAATTACAAAAGCAAGAACTATTTGACAGTTTATTTGATGGATTTCACCATATCCATAGACGAGTTTGTGGGAGAAAGCAGAGCAGTCTCTCAGCCATTACCTGGAAACAATAGAGGTACAGGTGAGTGTGTATAGAAAAAAACGAATTACTTTAATATAATATAGTAAATATAGATGTAGGAATTTTCACTAAGTTTTGCTCTTTGTTTTTTTATTGGGTGGCTCCTAAAAGAGCTGTTGTTAGTCAGTCCTGTATGGACATGACTATTCTGCCAGCTGCCATGGCACTGCCCCCTCCTCACTGAAGTGGGCCATGAACACTTCGCTGGTCTCCACTGCCTCTCTGGTCGTGTTGTTGGCTCCGATTCGCCCCACAGCTGGAAGTGGTCTTTCTCCATGAGCAGCGGCAGCTCCCCTCACTGCAGGTACCTGGCCATCTCCAGAAACCGAACCTGAAGCTGCTTGCAATGGTCCTGTAGGAGCAAGAAACCTGCATAAAAGAGAAAACGATAGTGAATAGACTATAATGGGCCAGATTAGTTAACATTAAATCTACTATTATCTACTGCAATGTATATTACTTATAATTTATATATAAGATAAATGCTGTGGGAGTATATATTGGGCAGGAGTTGAGAAATGACAGTGGGGTGAGGTTATCTGTTTACTGTTCACTAAATATACACTCAGCTATGTTGTAACCTGTGGCTTTTATTTGGCTGCATGTTAATATAGGAAAATTCATTTGTTTATTTGCCTGTGTGTGCTGTTTTAATCTTACTGTTTTATGTGTGGGGAAAAAACTGGTACCAAATGCAAAAAAAGGCTTATTTGGTAAGTAGACAGTGTGGATTTTACAGTGACTTTTTAATATGCATAGTGTAAGCACATGAGCATCAGATTAAACGTTTATTCAAATTGCTCATTAGCGAAATTGCTGTTATGTCAATAATTCAAAAGAACAAATAGAATACAGACCGATCATACATTTTACCTACATGTAGCTTGAACATATTATGTCTGGGCTTAAGTAGGTTAGCAAAAAAAAAGATTTCCAGAATCACAATGTGCCCACTAACCGAAAACAGATGGACAGGCGCTCTTCTGCAGGAATAGAGCGCCTGTAGTTGGTGTCTTGGTAGGTGATGTGAGCTCCGATGCAGGTCAGGAGGACATCAAAATGGGCGCGGGACAGATGAAAATACGCTGAAACCAAACCTCATCCATACGCAACTCCTGGAGCAAACGGTCAAAGTCAGAACGCCTCTGAAGAATGGGGTGTATCCACACACGTCGCAAACGAAGACGTTGTGTGGCTTCATTAATTAAATAAACCCAAGCCACTCTGTCAACATGATCCGCCATGTTGTAAACAACTAGCAACAGACAAATCCACGCCCACACGCTGACATAATGACGTGACGCGCCGATGCAGACTACAAAGTGTGCAAGCAGCTGGGTTTCAATTTTAAAGCGTCAACTTTCGTTCGTTTGAGCGATCTGACGCCTGGACGCCCTGATGAGTGTGAACACACCACTAAATGTTAATTTTAGCTTAAATGCTAGAGATAGCATGTTGGTAAACTAATATGTTGGTTAACAGTAACTCAATCCATTAATTATGTTAATTTTAGCTGGTGAGTCAAAATTAGCAAAAATTCCAATGTTAGCTTAAATGAGATAAATTGCTATGGATAGTAAAAAAGCTATTGGTAGCATGCAAACATTAACATATTGGTTAACGATAACTCAATCCATTCAGTATATTTAAAATCCACACAAAAACCAAATGATAACTAAAATTAGCTAAAGTTCTAATGTTAGCTTAAATGCTACTGTTAGTATAATGGATAACAATAGCAACTTAGCTACCAACATCTTACTCCATTTATAATACCTACAATTGCTTAAACACATAAGTCTATAAGTGTGGGGTCTCTGGTGTTTACAGATATATTCTTGGGCTGAGGTTATCATTACTAGATCTTGATTAATTGGTACCATGAGCTTTTCTGTGACATTCTTGTTGTATTTTTATATCCATTTTTGTGTGATGTGGTTGTGTAGTTCTTAGTTCACAATGTTCGTTTTTTTTTCCCTCTCTCTGCCATCCTGTGGGTATGGAGGCAGACTTCGTTGTTCCCCTTCCTCTCTTGGATTTTCAACTCTCCCTCTCTCTTGAGCTTTCATTTCCTACCTCTCTTCTTCATCTTCTCTCTTTCTTCCCCTTTATTTTCCGTCTCTGTGTCCATAACATTAGAAAATAAAACCAACAGCAATTCATAATAAAAATTTCAAGTGGAGTACTGTAGCAAAAGCTGTAGTGCACTGCTTCTGAAAGTAAATCAGTTGGGCTTCGACTTGGTACTCAAACACCATTTCTGAGCTCCACACTGCCAGACAGGACATGTTGAAAGTTAACAGCGTCTTGTTCCTTATAGAGGACAGTTCAAGTCAATGTTTGAGACGAAGCGAGCGGAGCTTAGAAAGTTGCTTGTGCCCTAATCGCCATCTTGCCAAGATCATCCATTCAATATGTTAACTGTAGCTATTAAGTCAAAATTAGCTAAAATGCTAATGTTAGCTTAAATGCTAGTGTTAGTATAATGGATAACAATAGCAAGTTAGCTAACAATATCTTATTCCATTTATAATGCCTACAATTGCCTAAGCATACAAGTCTGTGTAACTGCCCTTTAAAAGTAATCACTGTTTTTCAGGTGTTGGAACATTAAAATGGCCACTGTTGCCTGCCTAGTACCTATGAGACTGCACTGATCATCATATTTTACAGAGTAATCAAAAGTACTGGTGAACTGTGTTGTGTTAAATCTACAAGTTGTTTGAGATGTATTACAATAACCCTGAAACGTCAGTTTTACACTGGAGCCATAATGTATAGTAACTATCTATATTACCACAAGAGGGAGCTCGAACTGAAGCCATGAAAAGGCCTGCCCATTTTCAACCAATCACACGTGGGCAGTCACTGGGAGAGACAGCCTGAGTGCACCACCTCACTTGTGTCTCCTAATTTCTCACCTGTTTAACAGGTAACGCAGCTTCTGAACTACTCTTAATAACTTGAGAACCGTAAGGCCTATCGACATTACCAATGTAATGTACCCTGTACCACCGGTTTTGTCTGAACGCATAGTGGAATGCTCTCAAACCACTCAATTTGTTGAAAATATAATATTACAGCCGTAAAATGATGTTGAATATGTCAATAAAAATTAGAACAACTGTCTGTACCGTCTGCCCCGAACTACTTCCTCTAACTCGGAAAATATAATGGCTATCAAAATTATTCATTCACTTTAAGTATCAGCAGGCTTTGATAAAGAATCCTGGGTCGTTACTTGTATGTACCTCAATTTGTCTAGGAGCACTGATTTTGTAAAAATTAGCATAATTTGGCCATTTTTGAATCTCAACCGTTTCAGCAAAGAGCAGATCTGTTAACGTAAAGAACCTCAGCATTATTTTTGACCGAGACTTGACATTTAAATCCCATTTAAACAGGTTTCTAGGATTTCTTTCTTTCACCTCCGGAATATTGCTAAAATTAGAAACATCCTGTCCAGGAGTGATGCTGAGAAACTAGTCCATGCATTTGTTACCTCAAGGCTGGACTACTGTAATTCTTTACTATCAGGAAGTCAACGAAATGCCATTAAAAGCCTTCAGTTGATCCAAAATGCGGCAGCAAGAGTTCTGATGAATATTAAAAAGAGAGATCACATTTCTCCTGTTTTAGCTTCCCTTCATTGGCTCCCTGTTAAATCCAGAATAGAATTTAAGATCCTTCTTCTTACATACAAAGCCCTTAATAATCAAGCTCCATCATACATCAGAGATCTAATTGTTCCATATGTTCCTAACAGAGCCCTTCGCTCTCAGACTGCAGGTTTACTTGTAGTTCCTAGGATTTCTAAAAGTAGAATGGGAGGCAGATATTTTAGTTATCAGGCTCCTCTCCTGTAGAACCAGCTCCCAGCTTTAGTCCGTGAGGCAGACACTCTGTTTACTTTTAAGGCCAGGCTTAAAACTTTCCTTTTTGATTAAGCTTATAGTTAGAGTGGCTAAGGTCATCCTGACCTATCTCTGTAGTTATGCTGCTATAGGCTTAGACTGCTGGAGGACAGACTTACCAATTTTCTTCACTCTGCTACTTCCTTTTCTCCTACGACTCTCCAGTTGTATTACAGTGTTTCTCAGTGTTTTTCTCTCCATAGAAGATATACCTGGTCTGGTATCCTGCTTGGCTGCAATGCCCTGTTGGACGGGGGGCATCGACTGGGAAGATCCTCCCAGTAACTGAACATCCACTGTGTCCTGTTATCAACTTTTTACTTTCTGTAACATAGAAAGTTCTCTTATATCAGATCTTCTGTTCCTTCTGTGTTTCTGCTCTGTCTTCTCAAACCCCCAGACGGTCGTGGCAGATGGCCGCTCCTACTGAGCCTGGTTCTGTTGGAGGTTTCTTTCTGTTAAAGGGGAGTTTTTCCTCTCCACCGTCGCTACATGCTTGCTCAGTATGAGGGATTGCTGAAGGATTGCTGTGGTTGGAAAGTCTGCATCAACGGGGCCCAACCTCACGCCAATGACTGACGCAATCTGCTGGGATTCCTTAAATAGGAAACTTTTTAACTGATTGGAATGTTTGTATAAATGTATTGAAATGACTTCTTGTTAAGTGCCTTGAGATGACATCTGTTGTGAATTGGCGCTATATAAATAAACTGAATTGAAATAAACTGAATTACACTCAAACAAACAAAACTTATGGAGAAATGGTATCAAAAAAGTTGTTGAATCATGAGCGTCACGAAGGTCTGAAGTTACATTGCAATAGTATAGAAGCTTCTCTAGGTGAGGAGAGACTGGGCAAAATCCATGAAGCCAAGCTAGAATTAAATTAAATTATTAATAAACAGACCCAGTTCTTAATTTAAAGACTTCGGATAGAAAACTTTGAACAGGGTAATAAACCAGGTTGCCTTTTGGCTAATCAGCTTAAAATAAATAAAGAAAAAACAATGTCTCCCGTTAAAGACCAGACCGGGAATACAGTATATGATCCTGAAAGAATAAACAACACCTTTAAAGAATTCTACAAAGCTTAATACTTACCAGAGATAAACCCATCAAATAATTAAACTGAAAAATGTCTGGATAAAATAACACTTCCTAAATTATCGGATAGTCAAGCGATGGCCCTGGATTCACCACTAACAGCGGCTGAACTCCAGGAGGCCCTCCAAAGGATGCCCATTAAAAAGGCTCCTGGCCCAGATGAGTTCTATAAAGAATTCTGGAATATTCTAGCACTAACATTCTACAGAATGCTGGAAAAATATTGAAACTAATATATTATCTCTAGATGCAGAAAAAGCATTTGATATAGTTAACTGGAAATTCTTATTTGCAAACTTACATAAATTTGGCTTTGGAAATTATTTTATAAACTGGTTGAAAATATTATACAGCTCACAAACAGCATGTATCAGGATTAATAACCAAACATCATTAAGGTTTTATCTTCAGAGAGGTACCAGGCAGGGATATCCACTCTGTCCCTCCCTGTTTGTATTTCTATTGAACCACTAGCAGCAGCAATCAGGCAAACTAACAATATTAAAGGCATAAAATGCAATAACATAGAACATAAAATCAGTCTTTATGCAGATGATGTATTACTTTTTCACCAGAAATTACAAACCTCTCTTCCAATCAATTGTCCTTTCCAAAATTCAATTAATACACAACGGCAGTCAGGGAATATTACTTATTTAGGTATCAATGTCTCACCAAAACTGGCAGATTTAACAAAGCTTAACTACATTCCACCTTAAAAAAAGTGGAAGATGATCTTTCTCGATGGAAATCCCTACCCATATCACTTATGTGAAAGGTTGCATCAATAAAAATGATGGTTTTGCCCAGAATCAATTACTTATTCTCAATGAGGCCAAGCAAACCATCACCGGACTCGTTTAGATCTCTGGACTCCTCCGTCTCTAAATTTCTTTAGAAAGATAAACGCACATGTATTGGCATAAGAACAAAGATAAAGGAGGTCTAGATCTACCATACTTGCATAATTATTTCTTAGCCAACAGGCTCCAATTCATATCATACAAGATTGTTCAAACATAGCTACCTAGATGAGTCCTGGATAGAACAGAACAGACATTATGCAATATGATAAAAATTTCAGACCTACCACTTATGAACTCAAGTATAAAATGACACAAATGCTTTAAAAGCATAAATATCAGCTCCTCTCTGACAGCATGGTGGGAGTTTCTAAAAATGATATAGTCCTCACTAATCGCATGCACACCCATCTGGAATAACATTCTGCAAAAAAAAAACGGCTGATAAATTTTCCAGACCGGAGGTGTAAAAGAATTGAATATCTGGACCACATATTTGAAGAAACAGACGTCATCCTATTTATTAAATCAGTTACACAATATGGGACTGCTAAAACATTTTTTTATATCAACAAATTTAATTTGTTATAAAAAGTAAATTTAGGCTCAATACAGTTGAGTTACAAATGCCAGCAGGAGTTTAAGATTTTTTTTTATCTCAACCCCCCCCCCCCCAAATTACTGTCTAAAGTATACTGGACATTATCTACATCAGATTAATCGATAGCTACCTATTTCAAAATGGGAGCTGGATTTATCAGTTATAAAACTATCAGACATACCGGCGCCGTGGGAGTTTGGAGTTGGATTGCGTTTTTCAGGTTACCATTATTATCACATTAGCACTTAGTTAACATAGCTAACATACTGTTTTGAACGTTAGCCTATGTTAGGATTACCATTCAGAGACTGAACTCCTGTCTCTCTCTCCCTCAGCAGCAGAGCCAGCCTCGGGCAGCGCTGACTCAGCGGCTCAAATTGATACGGCTCGGGGCCGCTGAGCTCCATAAAGCCTCCCTCTACTCCTTTCTCCGGTGACGACGGAGGAGATCCGCTGGTTCAGGGCGCCCCCCGAGGCCGGTGCTGCTGAGGCAGAGAGAGACAGGAGGAGTCCAGTCTCTGAGTGGTAACGCTAACATAGTCTAACGTTCAAAACAGATAAGTCGCAAAACTGCCAACGTCGCTTTGGTCACTGTCCATGTTTCAGTGTCACATTAAGCAAGCTGTCAGTTAATCCTGCATGAACAACTAAATATCTACACAATTTCTCCTCCTGTTTTTAGGGGTTAGGGTTACCTACCCTAACCCTATTTTTGATTGCATTGTAGGTGCATCATACAAAAGCCAAATATCCATTACTTTTTGTGATAGTAATATTTTAACTAGGCTACATTATGAAAATATTGAAATGCTTATAGCACTTTAATTTGCACATTGGAAATCAAAGATGTAAACGTGTTTAATGTCGGTTTTGAACTCTTTCACAGCCATAAGAGTAATTGCTTTATTATTCAGTTTGATTCACATTGAAATAAATCAATTTACAGCTTCACACAGGTGTATTACAAGTTAGACTTTACTACTTTACCACTACTGAATTCCAGCTAGGGATGTCCGCTTCAAAGTTTTTTCTTTCATAAATTTGAATGTTATTTAAACTGTCAGCTGCTAAATTAATAAACATTTGAACCATTTAGACACAGCAACCATTCTTCCACTTGGGATGACATTACTTCCGGCACAGCGTTGTCTGCAGTAGAAAATTATTAAAACTCCGTCTCATGTTCTTTCCCTCCGCCATCTCCTACTAAACAAAATATACACGAACTTACGCTTGGGTACTTCCGGTACGGACTTGATTTGTCACCATCTTGTCTGTAGCTGGGTACTCTTGAATACATTGGCAAATAGATTGCTTTTATTTTCAGACCATGTTATATTTTTTATATTTCTACATGCATATCCTCACTTTTGGCACATAAATTCATTTCTGAAGGACCTCATGACCCGTCTTACAAATTCGTGGCCCCATATGGGGTCCTGACCCCAATTGAGAACTACTAGACTTTAGATCCCAACATAAGTTTTGCTGACATTCACATTTCCTGTAATTGTTAAATGTATTTTGACATTTATGACCTGTATCTGTTCAAAACTGAACATTTACCTGCCAAAGAAAGGATTCTGTATTTTACAGGATGGGTGGCAATCCTATTCAGACCTACCATTTATAAGGTCAAACTTAAAACATGCTTTAAAAACATCAGCTCCTCTCCGACATTGCATTGGCAGTTTTTAAAACTGTCTTCACTTATGTCATGCACACGTACACCCATCTGGAACGATCCTGACATCATTCCAAACAAGAGCTTAAACCTCCCCAGTACAGAACATTTGAAGGAATAGACTATCCCATTTAAACATACAATGCGATTGACAAAAATAGATTTTTAGAATATTTTAATACAAGCTAGCGGAAGCCGAGTTAGAGATGAAGAATGGCAATGTTATGTTCTGTAGTTGGCTGTTTGAAAATGAAGGTGCCCTTTCTGCTGCAGTTGGCATTCTTCTGAGGAATTAAACTAAATTTGTAATAAAGACTAAATTAGATCTAGTAAAGTTGATTTACAAACACCATCAAATGTTTGTACAGCCCCATGGGGCTTTGGCACTGTGGCTGCCCTGGGGTGTGTGTGGTGGTGGGGGGGGGGGGGTGCTGGAACAACCTATGGAAAAGCCTTTCATACACAACCACAGCCCTTGTCTGAAGTTATTTAATTAGTACTGTGTGGTTTTGAGTGACATTAAACATGCAATTTCAATTTCGCCAGAACAGAATCAATTTTACTTCTTTTGGACAAGCAAAGTTCTCAGACTAAATTGAGTCAAAGAATAATTTTCCAGGGAAATTTTATTAGAACTCCCACATTTATTCTTAGACAGGGGTCGATAAAACCATACAGGTGTTTCTATAGAGGAATATTTACTGTCAAAACATTCAGCAAGCAGCAACAGCCTCCACTTCTCTGGGTTGTTCAGGGAGAAGAGAGCAGCCCCCTGTTCAGTGGAGTCTAGGACAGAACAAACTGCAGTGTGCGTTTGGAAATTTCAGTTGAAGACTGCAGGACTCCAAGGGCATGGTGAAGGTGGAACGGAGGGAGAGTGTCACTCTGTGAGACCAAGCTTCTTCTTCAGGGACTCCGGCATCTCTGGGGGAGGGGGGCGGGGCAGACGGAAGTACACCTTCACAGAGTCATAGATGAACCACTGCAGGGCTGTCAGAGTACCAATCATGATGATGCGGGCAACCAGACCTTTCCACACACCTGAAAGACAGAGTTTCATGCATCTAGAGAATGTTGAAACAGTATCTGCTCAGCTTTGTGCTCAGGGCAGTTTAATCACAAGGATTCAGTAAAAAAAAAACAACACCAGAGAAGCAAAATTAATTCAACCAAACTGGATGTCCATCCCCCAGACTAGCAGCACTGGGAGCTCCTTGTCCGATGACTAGGTTGCCAGTGCAGCAGGTGGGCTGGGGGACAGGTGAACTGCTCTCACACACCAATGACTCAAGCACCTCCAACCGTACAGCCATAAAGCTGCTGAGGAGCACTGCTCACAGACCAGTGCCCTCTAGAGATGGATCTAAGGAGCGTGTTAAAAGGTTAATCTAATACTTGTTGATACAAACCTTTGGGTCCCAGCTTCTTGAGGACCTGGACAGCTGTGCTGCCCTTCTCCTTGTTCAGCACAGACACCACAGAGTCGGCAGGATGTGACACAATGGCACAAAACACACCGGCTAAAAAAAAAAAGTGGTGACAAGAAAATCAGTGGCAGCTGTTCACATCGTGCTATAACAGTTTCTAAAGTTCTTGTTCATGTGTCTAAAATGTGCAGTGTTTATGCTTCAGATCTAATGGAGCTACAGGGTTTGCACTGAATTTGTAGACATTTTTATTATGCAGCTCTACAACCCAACTGCAGCTGTGCACACATTGGTGACTGACAGTTAATAGACAGCAGCCCAAACAGAATTTCTTATACAAATTAAAGCCAGAAAAAGTGTGATAAGGCTGTTGACAATGTGCAGAACACTGACTAGATCACATCCAAAGCTTTGACCTGTTCAGGTTAATGGACACTCACCGATGTAGCCGGCCACAAAGGTGACGACGAGCTGCTCAGGTTTGCTGCACTCACTTCGGGGCTTAGGAACAACGTACTTGTAAAGCAACTCTACAGTACGCTCGAAGCAGGCAAACTTCATCATAGTGTAGGGGATCTGCCTCATCCACAGGGGCACCACACCTTTATAAAACCTGGCCACACATCAAACATCAGGTTTACTGGAGTGAACCAAGTTTTCAGTCATCTTAAAAGAAGAAAAAAAAACCTAATTTGGTTATCCGAGCAACTCACCCCCCTACCAGAATCTTAATCCACCCATATTTCCTGTTTGAAAAATTCACCAAAGGAACCAGTGAACATCCTGGTCCGCCTAATGAGGCTACGAATGGTGAGTCGGACATTATATTTCTTTCAGGGGTGGTTGGTCAAAAGCGCTCACCGCATCTACAGTTATGATTGTATCCTTGATTGGCATAAACTGTTGGATGACAAAAGACTTAACTTTCCATTTATTTATAATAGTGGGGCAAAAAATTATTTGGCAGCCACAGATTTTGCAAGATGCCCCATTTAAACAGATGATGTATGCAACTTCAACAGAGAGAGACAAAAAAAATAAAAGTTTAAGCAATCTCTTTAAATGCATCGGTCCTGTGTCCCAGTGTTCTTGGACAGATCTGTCCAGGGTGTGCCCCACATCTTGCCCGATGCCAGTTGGAGACAGGCACAAGCCCCCCAAGATCAAGAAACAAAAAACATGGATTTATTAGGGGCTTTAACTTCAAATGAGAATCATTAAAACAGATACAAGTATACCAATGAGTATGGTTGCAACAATTAGAAATTGTGGTACGATTATAGTCCAATAATCACGGTTTCACCATTTTACACGAATTGATTTCACAACTGTATTAACATTTAAGTCACAAACATTGTAAAAAGGTTTTGAACATCAGAACCAATTTATTGCCGTTTTTCAGAGATACAACTGTATTATAACACTCATGGAACAGAATTTGTAAGTAAATTCAAGTGAACTCTAAACACTAAACATTTTCAGTTTGTCCTTTTTTTTTTTTTTTTTTTTTTACAAGAGAAATGAACTCAGACCTACCTGATGACTTGAACATAAATTGCATAAATAATTCAGACAAGTGGCACTTGAAATTTTAATGTGGCAGCAGAGCCGGATTTACCCTCCATTACGCACAAGCAGGTGCTCATATCTTGTCCATAGACCAGGATGAAGAGACTGCATTCAATCCAGAGCAGGTGAAATGTTCACACTTTTTTTTTTTACATGTATTCATCTGCTCTATGTGTGATGCCACGATGGGGATTCTTTTTTCAGCTCGTTTGGATTGAATAATTAAAATGAATTAAAGTTAAATACTATATAAAGTAATCATTAATGGGTCCATTAAAATGCTAAAACAAAATAAAAATCGAAACATTGCTTTTGAATATTTTACAATATTGTGCCCATTTGTCTCTGGTTTGACACATTTTGCCTATGCCGTCCTATACAAATTGTGAGCCAGTCTCCATAGACATATGCGAGGAGTTTATTTTATTTCGGTTATATCGTATGATGATTTTGATGGACTACACATGAAAAATGGTGTCATGAGCACTCCAATATGTGCTCTAAACAGAGCAGCAGTAGGAGAACATTTTGTTTAATCACAATTTATATATTTTTTTAAACTACAAGTAACTTCCTTCTTTAAAAAGATGACTGTCCGTCCCCCAGACTGGCAGCACTGGGAGCTCCTTGTCCAATGACTAGGTTGCCAGTGCAGCAGGTTGGCTGGGGGACAGGTGGACTGCTCTCACACACCAATGACTCAAGCACCTCCAACTGTACAGCCAGAAAGCTGCTGAGGAGCACTGCTCACAGACCAGCGCCCTCCAGAGATGGATCTAAGGAACGTGTAGCATTCAGATATTGCTTTTCAATTAAAGAAATCAAAGAGGTTTGCACTTACGCCCAGAGTCCTTCCTCTGCAAACATCTTAGGGACGCACTGTCTGAGGGTGTTGGCGTAGCCGGGCTGAGTCTGGATCCGAACCTTTACAGCCTCCATGGGAGCCAAAGCGATGTCAGCAAAGAACTCTGCGCTGGCTGAAGCAGCCAGGTACAGTGATGTCCTCCACAAGTAAGAATTTTCCTGGTCGGCAAGTCCACACCACAGGATGACACATTAGAATCAACTTCAGCTGGAAGTATTCAGCTGCATGTTTAATGCCAAAGAAAAGTAGGCTGATCACTAGAATTCCAATTTAGAGAGGTTTTTCCACATTAAATGTCAAATGAAATCCAGGCGTGTATATCTGCACAGTAGATTGGATTCATCCAAACACAGGTTGCGGTGGTTGGACAAATTTATTGACCAGTGAATGGCTGAGCCAGACACTGCTTTTCTAATAGCGATATTTTCCCTCTGCTAAAAAACAGCCACAACATAATGCGGTACAAGAGGGAATGGCTTTCAGTCTTCCATGGTGTTAAAACAATGGAAAAGTTCACTTAAATTAACAAGAGTGGAATATTGCTGTAATAGTAGATTAGAAAAACCTTTAAGCCACTAGATGCATTTACATAAACGGGTCAAAGAAAAAAAAACACTGCCACAGTTGCAAGGACTTCGAGTAAGTACATGAATTTATAGAAGAAATGTCATCCCATAAACCATTACATACACCGCTAGCCAAAAGAGCAAGGAAATAGACATTCTAATGAACAGGCATGTTCACTTTGCTGGTTCTTAGCACAGCTCACATTGTTGATGCTGTCAAGATGAATCACTTACTCAAGATTACATAGACTACCAAAATTGTCTGCAACAAATGTTAAAAACAAAAAAACTAAAACCTCAAGGTTCTTTTTTTAAGCTTCGCTTTTCTCTCAAAACTACAGCTGTACCTTCCGCTGCTTTATCCGCTTTTCTGCTATTAGCACACACAGCAATTCTTTAAAACGCTGGGCCTAAATGTGCTTTTATTTTTTGCTTTGCTTTACATATTTTTACCTTCATATGATCTGCTTAGCAAATGTTTAACAACCTGTCTTATTAAACAGTACCATGAGAATTAGTCAGTCCCTTTATTTGACCCAAAATAAGAATCTATTCACCAAAAATGAAAATCTATAAATAAAATAAAAAAAGATTAAGACCTACTGAAACGAGAGCCTCAGTATGACCAACCACAGATAAGGCCTACGGAACACTGAGCGGCAGAGGAAAGCAGCTCACTTCTCTAATACACCACGGTATATGCTCACAAAGGACATATAGCCAGAGAGAACTTTGCTCCTGCCAGAACCTTATCTGGAATCTTATTAAACAGACTCTAAGCTGTAGGAAGTGTTCGTTGGAAATGTTTGATGGTCCTGAAAGAAGAAATTTATAAACCTTGAAGTGGGTAACCGGCCCGTGTCTAAAATGAAATGCAGGAAATGTTTTGAAGAACGGGTTATGAAATGCTGTGTGAATAGAGCATCTGAACTCACCTCCCCCAACATGTCACTGTAAAAAATCTTGAAGACCTCGTAGAAACCAAACTTGCAGAGACCCTGCATGGAGTAGCCAATGAAGGTAGGCGCCCAGCCCTTTGCTAGACCTCTCACACCATCCTCCCTTACGGTCACGGCAAAACCATTGCCAATGCTCTTGTATTTATCTGGATCCACCTGAGGGGGGTAAGAAAAATTAGATTGATTATGCAAGGCAAAATACACAACTCTCCAACTGGATCATTCAGACCCAACTATGTAAACCTATCCGACAACAAATCTTTGAGATTGATTTCCTTAACTAAGCCTATACACGATGTGCCATTTAAATTAAAGTCTACCTTTCATGTACCTTCAAATCCTTATTAGCATGACACATGAATTCAGCAGAGATGCACAAACAGATTCTGAATAAGTCAGGAATACCATTTAAAAATGTTTTGGAGTCAGACATGCCTTGAGTTGTCCTTAAATATCTTGCTTAAACAAATCTGCCAAACATGAAAAATTGCAGATTATGGTCACACATTAATAAATCAGTGCCTCCCTGGAACTTGATGGTTAATCCTTTGTCGTTATGTCTTTTATACCAATTTGACTTAATTTCTGAAGAATATGGGGCCTCGTACATCTCAAAGCTTTTCATAATCTGCTTACAATACTGAACACTTGGGGAAGCCGTTCACTCCCGTATAGTTAACTTTTGTTTCCATACACACCTGCAAACGGCACTTGACAAGGTCGAGGGGCACCACTGCGGTGTGCGTGATGCCGCAGCTCAGGATACCACCAAAGCCGCACAGGGCATAGTACTTGGAGGAGCCAAACTCGCAGCTGACATCCTCTGTGGTGCAAGGGAGAGGACACGACACACATGCAGCATGCCAGGTCACATGCAAAACAGGAAAAAATCATCACAGAATGCTCAGGAATATGATGGAAGAGTCACAGCAGCTGTATATTTGGAACCATTCCTTATAAATGCTTCCATCAACGGTGGGTTTACTATAGGTACAAGCTCAGTGCTAGGACTCTTCCTACATAAACTCTGCCACCAGCATGCGATTAAATATTAAGATCACTCAAAAGATGATTTAAAGAAAAATAATCAGTCATTGTAGACTTTGACATCACTGCTCAGAGGTAACTGTACATATATTCAGATTTTTTAGAATCAGATTTATTGCCAAGTAATTTACATTACACGGAATTAGGTATGGCCCCTTCAGTTCTGTACACGAATGTAACAAACGAATCCAGTTATCTACATGAACAAAAGCAGACTGTCTGTGCTGAAAGTCACTTCAGGTTTTAAAGAACTGTTAGGATTAATATCAGGAACCTGTGAAGGAGGCTAAAAGTCAACATCTGTCAGACATTTTAAAAAGTCAAACCTCAAGTACTTTTTAGTACTATTGACAACGTTCTTAATACGCAGCAATATGCCTTCTGGTCTTCTGCTCAGCTGTCTTCCACATGTTTGAGCGTTTTGACTTTAAAATTATTGCATGACATTGTTGGTCATCTGAAGCCCTCAGGTTCTCCCTCTAATGTTTTGCAAACTGTTATTAGATAGATCTTTCTTAGTCTGGCAACATCTGTTCTTATACTTAATAGCCTCTCATCTGGGATGGTTCATAAAAATGTGTAAACATGCTATAGTACAGCCTCTACTGTAAAGAAAAAAAGACGATCCAACAATTCTTTCGAATTACAGACCAATCTCTGAATTTCCCTTTCTCTCACAGATACTTGAGTTTTTTTTAATCCAGGTAAATGAGCTTCTATAAGAGAATGACATTTTAGAAAAGTTTCCGTCTGATTTTAAATCTCTTCACAGCACTGAAACCTTGTTGAAGGCTTTTAATGATCTTTTGGCTACAGATTCTGGGGATCATGTGATTATAGTTCTACTGGACTTATCAACTGCATTTGACACCGTGGACCACAACATTCTGTTGTCTCGATTGAAGCACTGCATGGGGATTCAAGACACGGTGTTGAAATGGTTTTGGTCCTACCTCAGGGTTTATACAGGAATCCTAGAGTTGAATTTACTACCTTTTTGACTACCTCTCCATAATTTTTACTACCATCACAACATTGAGCAGCGGCCTCTTTTGGGGGAGTGATACTGACCCATGTGTGATGATGGTCCATCCTTGACCCAAAAAACTAAATGTTATTCCACTCACTTCAAAGTATAAATGTGATGATGTCTTGACTAATATATAACAATTTCCAGAAGACTAGAATAAATGGAATATAAACAAAATGCAATGACCCTCACAAGAAAATGTTTTAAACAAAATGGGTAACTGCTCCCCCCGCGCGCGAATTCGCTGCTGATGAATGGTGGAGGCTCCGTGAGACTTGATCACCGTTACACCATTTCAGCTCAGATTAATGGTTTTTCTGCATAGTTTGCAGTAAGCTTCCCGCTCATTCCCCATGACTGGCTTAAGCCAGTCTTTAAACGCCGGGTTATTGAGCCACAGCACGGAAAACTTACATTTACCCATTTTGTGAAAATGACGTTCAAGTTTCTGGCTGGTGTTCCGACTGACTGTGCTACCATAGACATATATAAAGAATAGACCCCGCATTGGTTGCTCTGAGGCAAGAAATGCTGCCATCATCTTGGGCCGGTATTCCCACCCGCAGACTTCCACAATAACAGCAGCAGTTATTATAAGATGCCTGAATACTGTGTTCGTGTTCAAATCAGTGGACTGTTGAGAGTAGGGCTCGGGGGATAACTTTTTACTAGTAAGACTGAACATTTTTATTGTTTGTATTTTGTAAAATATTTTTAACCACAGACTTAAATTACATTTTACACAAGAACGCTACTGTAGTAATACATTTTTTCTTTACTGGTATAAAATCTTATTCACCCATCCGACAGTTTAATAGATTGCAAACAAGCGTACTGATCATTTTAGCAGCTTTGCGTCATCAACAGAAATGCCTTTTTTTTTTAAAGAAAGGTTCAAATAAATCTGATAACTAGTAAAATATGAATTAAATGGGATAGAAATAGTAATAGAGTTGAAGAATGTAGACAGACAATTATACATGTGTATATTACTCCTGAATTATATTGTATACATTATTAAAATGACTGAGTAGTACTTTCTGCTTCTCTATCTTATAGCATTGTTTTTTTTCATGAGTAAATCAGAATATTTTATTACCGTTAAGCCAATGAATATAGAAACAGGCCGAACCATCTGTCCTGCATCATAGCAAAATGTTTGCAGTTAGACAAAAAAAAAAAACGGCATGAAAATCAGTTTAGTATTTAGCAAGTTATGATTTAGTAAAAGCGCTCAAGCGCTGAACAGTCTATGGTGCGACCCTTCAATCCGTGCTACCCTGTAGGACTGCGCACGCGCATTTCGATGTTACGTCACGATTCACTTACTCAGCAAATCTGTCATCAAGAATTCCTACCTGGAAGATCCATTTCATCTGTTTTATTTCTTTGAAGTTTAAGGTGAGTTTTATTCAAATTATTTTATTACTGCCTAATTTTATTCAAAATATATTTTAAGGCTTTCCTTAAGCTACTCGTTTCAAGTTTACATGATAGCCCATATTGTTATACTGCATACAACAAGTCCCATTAATTAGACTCGTAGAGTAAATGCAGTGTATTCTATGGGCTATTTCTGCTTATAATCATACTACATTTTAATAGTAAAAAGATGCGGTTCTTTTGCGGGCTATTTGTGCCTATAATAATATTACATTTTAATATTATAATCATAAAAAGATGTGGTTTATTTTGCGAGCCATTTGTGCTTATAATACTATATTTTAATATTTTGGAGTAATAATACTGCTACGTCTTAATGGCTTGGTATATATTCATTAGCTGCTTTACAAACTAATAACAGATTTCCATAGTTATCAGTCATCTACAGTACTATCACTATTTGTTTTTGTAGTAATTAAAATTCACTCTGATGGCCCACAGTCATGAAGCACTGAGTTTTAATTGATGATCGGCGGGTGGAAGCAGTTGTGATGTTATGCATGCTATTCAACGCTGCTTTTAGGACACTGAATGGAAATAACTGCCACTCCGACGAGGTAATGGGAAAATAATATATATGTGCTTTATGTGCTAGTTTTAGCTTTATATTAAATGGGTAGCATGTTCTGTGAATTAAAAGAAAAGTTTTCGTTATTCATATAAATTCTTGCTGTTAGACATTACTGCTAAACTGCCACTTCAATCCTCACATGAAAAATATTTTCCGATGATTATATTTAACATCAAAGCTAACAGCTGTTTTCGGCATGTAAACATACCGGTAGCACTTTGAGGGGTAGCACCGACAGACAATGCGCGCTACGGTAGGACATTCTGAGGAGGTAGCACAGATCATCAGAACACCGGTCCAAGCTATCCCGACACTACGCATGCGCACAACACAATAGATCACCCGAACCAATCGAGATCAGAGGACTGGACATTGAAGGAATAACCAAAGAATAAGAACAAGTTTACTACCATGTCAGGTCGTGCTCATTACCTTTTACGGGCCTTAATTTGAAGTCATTTAATTTACTACCTTTTACTACCCCGCAGCAACCCTTTACCTAACTGACAGGACATCGGCTTGTTAAATGCAGGAATGGTGCTTGTCGCAATTTTGTGACTTTGGCGCTTAAAGGGTCAACCAGAAATTTGTCAGGGAACACATCTTTCAACAGGAATTAGGCCTATAACACACTCTGCAATGAACTGAATGGCTCACCTGAAACAATGTGAAGCTGAACGTTATCACTGATACTAGAGAAAAACCAGTTGACATTCACATGGCTAATAGAATCCAATCAGCCCAAATTCCTTATTTTATATTAAAACGCAAGACTGTGGAATCCCCGTTGATGAGATAAAATCGATTTATCGCCCAGCCCTACATGGACAGTGACCAAAGCAACGTTGGCAGTTTTGCAACTGATCGACGTTCATCTGTTTTAAACGTTAGCCTATGTTAGCATTACCAATCAAGAGACTGGACTCCTCCCGTCTCCCTCTGCCTCAGAAACACCAGCAGTGCCGGTGTTCTGACGATCTGCACGGATTGAGGAGGTAGCACAGATAGTCAGAACACCGGACTCATGCAGCGCTGATTCAGCACCCTGAGCCAGCGGATCGCCTCCACCATCACCGGAGGTAGAGGGAGGCTTTATGGAGCCCAGCGGCCGCGAGTTGTATCAATTCGAGCCGCTGGCTCGGGGAGCTGAGTCAGCGCTGTCCGAGGCCGGTGATGCTGAAGGAGAGAGAGACAGGAGTCGTCCAGTCTCCGAGTAGTAATGCTAACATAGGCTAATGTTCAAAACAGTATGTTAGCTATGCTAACTAAGTGCTAATGATTTATACCCAAACCCTCAGGGGGTGTCTGTGAGACCATGACTGTGACAAAGTCAATGCCTGGTACCCTCTCCACCAATCACAAAATTCAAATACAGTAGCCACCTTTCAGCCCTAAGAGGGCAGCACTAAGACGTTTTTAGACCATAAAGTGTAGAATTAAACAAGTTTATATGAAAATGTAAAAAAATTCCCAGAAACTGAAAGATTGCATTGGTAAATACCCATTTATACAGTTTATAGGCAAAAAAAAAAAAAAAGTTGTTTTTGGGTTTAGTTACTCTTTATAGACAAACTGAACACGTCCTTAACAGTGCTCCCTAGACTAAGGGGAAGGAAGACTTGGCTTTTGCATAATGGTCCAGAGTATGGTTTTCAGATGACAATCAAGTTTGCATTTCAGTTGGAGATCAAGGTCCCAGAGTCTGAAGAGTGGATGGCATAGAATCCATGCTGTTTAAAGTTTGGTGTGACATTCCCAAAGTTGGATGATGAATTGCAGTATCATGTCGTCTGTTGGTGTTGCTCCACTGTTTTTAAATCAAGTCCAAACTCCGTGAAGAAGACATCAGAATCAACAATGCAGACAATCTAAAAGTAACCTGGGTTTCCGGAACACCTCAGCAGAACCACTGGCTGTTTGCCTACATGCCACATCCCATAAAAACAACAGCCCAAACCAAGTACAGAGTGCAGATACTGTACAGTACACAAGTTTACAGTGTAGTTTTGACAAAGTTTTGTTTTTAGGCATTTTTCTGGTGTAATTCTCAAAAATTCAGATTTTTTTTATTTTAGGATGGGCTGCAGTTAACATTGGAAGAAGATTCTGGGTTTGAATCTCAGCCTGGGATCTTTTTGCATTTAGTTTCCATGTTCTCCCCATTTACTCATGGGTTCTCTTTCATTTTTGCAGGTAACGGGTACAGGAGCTGCAGAGACCCAAACAGGAACAATGTTTGTGTATTCTTTATTTTTTAAATTCGGCAGTTGTCCACCTTCCCAACATCACTAACTTCCTTGAGCCCTACTCCATCTGTCTGTACACTGGTGTATCTGTGTAGACTACTTCTGCTGGGCTGAACAGGCAGCCTGTTGACTAGTTTAAGCACTGCTGCCACCCACTTACTGGAGGCGTGTTTATTGTTCATGCATGAATAAAGACACAAAAGTCCTCCTGCCTCTTGCGCCCCCCAGCCACCTCCCTGTGAGGGAAGTACCGCCCTATTAAAGAAGTCACCCCTGCATTAGGGGTTTAAAGGAGCATGGGGCAGGATGAAGAAACGAAGCTCACGAGCGACGCGGCCGGCGCTGCAAGTAACTTTTAGTGGCCTGTGAGTCGTCCTGTCATTTCCCACTTGCAGAAGAATCCATTCTCACAATTGAATCAATGGAGGTCTGCGACCGTTTTTCTTCCTCTGTTAAAGCTGTCGAGAACGCGCAAGCAGTGTCATTTGTTGTCACACCCAACAGCATAAAAAAAAACAAAAAAAACTGAACATGGATGTTTACTTTATTTACAAATCCTGCCCCATGTTCCTTTAAAGTAAGAATCAGCGGAAATAAATATCTACATCATTGAGTAGGGTTGCAACAATTAGAAGTTGTGGTACAATTATAGTCTGATAAATAATCACGGTTTCACAATTATTTTATACAAATTGATTTCACAACTGTATTAACATAAATATCAAACACATTCCATCAAGGTTTTGAACTTAAGAACCAATTTATTTCTGTTTTTCATGCTCATGGAATAGAATTTGTATTCAAATTCAAGTAAACTCCAAACACATCCATCTCTTTTGATAGACTACACAATTTCTAAATATTTTTCATACTTTCACCACCGAGGACAATAACCTAATGTTAATAGACAACGTTTGAAAACCCTTTTTATGAGTCTGCTAAAAATTAAAAATGCTTGTTATAGAAAAATAGGAAGCGACCCTAAATTAGTAGCCAACAACACTACGCTGCAAAATAAACCACCATTCACCGAATTCCTCTAATATTACATTGAAATCACTTCAGTCACCAATGTAATTTGACTTGTAGTTTAGCTAACCTTTAATTGTATGTCTGCAGGAAGATCTCAGGAATGTTTCAACAAGTTTGATACTTTGGTTACTTTAACTTTTTTTTTTAAACAAGCTTTGCAAATAGGTGACCCATCTTCCTGGATTTGTCCTTGAGCATCTTTTGGGTTTACAATATATTCCCCATACAGCAAAGCTTTAAGGACTTTGGAGGTCAAAACAGGGTTGTCCTGATAGTTGCCGTCTGTAGTGCCACTTCAGCCTTTATCGCAGTGCATATTTTGTTTTTTCCCCCCCTATTCCAGTCGTGCTTTTTGTCTGTGCGGGCTGCACTCTGTTATGTCTTTGGTTCCAGCAGATTTTTTTTTGGCAGTGTTGGAGGAGTTTTAACGGTGGATTAACCACAGCGTGTCACAGGACAGTTGATAGTCAAATTGGTTAATCATTGCAACCCTACAAATGAGTGGAATATGTTTCATTACTGAATTTAGCTGTATAATAGTTAATTAAAAAAAAAACACCTGTATAAAATGTGGTTAGAGTCACAATCTAGTCTTTTTACCAGAAAATAATCCAGGCTAACATCCAATATGTAGTTTTACCTTTTTATGTGGACATAGTAAGGTAATTTGGCTCAAATATGTAATCATCTACCCTACCATGCAATACAGGGCGTTGTGTGGAACCATGCAGTGATATTATAGTCAGGACAACCAAATATGATGATCAGAATTAAAACTAAACAAAACAAAACTCCACCATGCAGATTGGGTCTTATTAACAAAAAAAGGGGGGAGGATTGGCGGGGATGACATTACATTTAAAAAAAAAAAAGAGGCGGTGAGCCACTGGAACAGACCTGCATTCTGCATTTGACCAGGTCGAGGGGAACAACGGCTGTGTGCGTGGTGCCACAGCTTAGAATCCCACCAAAACCACAAAGGACAAAATACTTCTGAGAGCCGAACTCGCAACTGTCTCCCTCTGAAGAAACAAATGCGAGGCATTACAAACAGAGCACGTGTCTGCTCAGACAGGGGGAACTATGTAGCACTGGATACCATGGCAAATACTACAGAGTCAACAGGTGTAATTATCCAGATAATCACGAAGGTAGATGCACATATTATCCTTGCCATTGGCTACAGTACTTGAAACTTAAGATAAAAAATTTAACGTGTCACCAAAATATTACAACCTGTGACGCATTTCAAGTGAGGCCTGTTTCTAAACACACCAAAGGTCATACATTTGAAGTCCCGTTCTCCGTTAATTGCATTCTTGCTTCTTCACAAAACAAAAAGTCTCAAAGCAACCTTGTCCAAGATGATATAAACAATTTACTGCCAATACAGTTATTTGTCCTTCCTTGTCCTCCACTGGCAGCTAGTGGAGCCTGACCACAGTGAAGGCCTAAAACCAAATTGCCCCAGCAAAATATTGTATTATCCTAAACCAAGTATGGCAGAAGTTACATCGTAGATGTACATAAGTTAATAAAGACAGCTTACTTTGACTATAGAGTAAATAAGGTCAAGTCAGGGTGAATCTATAGCTAACAGTTAGCTCTGTTGCTAACGAGGTGACCCTGCGCCGAGTTTACCGTCTACTGCTGCAGCTGCGGCCAGTCTGCGACACCGCTGTCCATTGAGGCTCTGTTGAGGTTTTTCAACTTTCTGGAAGGTGAACAGGGGAGCGCTGAACGGGTTGGCCCTCGCCAGCTGCGTTAGAGAAGTTGGGTACATGGTGGCGGAGCTACGCTGCAAAGATCAAAATGCACACCGTTAGCTAATGCTCACGAGTAACCTAATCCTTTCACTAACATCTAAAACAAAAAATACTAAACGTACTATGCTGGATGAGTATACATCATACCCAACACACATACTTAAAAGCTGCCACAATCATTTAAAGTAGTGTTGGGTTGTCTACAAATATCCCTCCATGTAATTTCATCCATTCAGGTGAAGGCTAAAACACTGCTAGATGATATGCTAAGCTAACTAAGGGTTGACCAAGGTTAAAGTCCCCTTTTAAACCTCTCACACGCCATAGTTTGAAAACGGTAAGCAACGAACGCAATTCATATCCATCCTTTAACGAGTACTGATGTTCTATTAAGCACAGGAATTAACACGTAAATAAACTTACTTTCAGTGTCTCAAAATGGCGCCTCCGTTTTACCGCAGCCGGCTGCTCAGAGAGGCTGGATGACCTCGCTGTAAATCCACTTGTCCTTTCATGACGTCACCAAAATGCCTGGGCGGGATTGCTCTCTTCTTTATCCAATAGGACAACGCCTTAGATAAGTCAATCAATACATTTGGCCAAATCACAAAACAGCTCTGACTGAAATAGGGTAGTTTTTCTGACGATGTCAGAATGACTTTCAAATAGATTGGCCTTACTTTGGCTTGAATGTCCCCACAAAGGAAGTCTCTTATTAATCATCAAGGCAACAAAATGCAAAAAAGGTATCAAAATTTGGGGCGCCCAGAATCTTAAAAGATGGTTTCCATGAACAATCAGCAAAGTTTAGGAAATTGCATGATTTTTAAATATCAATATCCGAAAGGCAATTAGATCTGCTTAGAGCTGCTGGTTGTAGGCCAATCATCATAAAATGCTTCTATAAGGTCACAGAATTTTGGGCTGTATCCGAATAAATGCAAAACTTCAAAGAGGAACTGATGTTCAAGTTTGTCAAAGCTTTGTGAAAGTCGAGGAATAGAATAAAGCCATTTTCCTCAATGAGATGACTGTAGTCTAGGATGTCTTGTATTAATCTAATATTGTTATTTATTGATCTTTTATTAACAAACTCTAATTGTGTTTCACTATTTATTTTACTACGTCCTTTTTTTTATCTATTTGTAAATATGTATGTAAATAGTTTATAATCATTGTTTAAAAGTGAAATTGGGTGATAATTTTTCAACATCCTGTGGTCTTTGTCTGGTTTTGGTATTAGCGTAATGATGCCTTGTTTCATACTTGTGGGTAAGGATAGATTAGTTGTTGCCTCATTAAATACCTGGAAGAGGAATTCCCTAAGCAGCACCCAGAAATGTCTATAAAAGTTAGATGTTAGTCCATCCGGACTAGGAGATTTGTCTGGTTCTATTTCTTCTAGTTCTATATCTTTTTTTACATTGATTTCTGAATTCATTATCAATTTTGGGAATAAATTCTTGAATTTTGTTCAGGAAAATGTCTGCTTTTTCAGAGGAATAAGAGGAGGTATATAAATATTGATAATAGGCACTTACTTCTTTTCCAATAACCGATTGATCAGAGCCATTAATAAACAGCTTTTATTGTGTTTTGTTCTTGTCGTGTTCTTTCTAACCTGCAGAAGTAGGCTGTATTTTTTCCACTTCTTCTATCCACTTTGCTCATGATCTTATGGCTCCCGAGCCTTCAGTTCGTAAATTTGGTCTAGTTTAGTTTGTAGTTGTAGAAGCTTTAAATGATCGGTCTCTGACAATAAAGGTTGTTTAGTAATTGAGAGTATATCTTTTATAGTACTTTCTTTCCATATTAGTTTGGGTTTTAATATTTTTACTAAAAGAGGTGGAGAATTGATGAATTTTATATTTTCCAAATTCCCATTTCTGAGTATATGATAGTAAGGATTCATCCTGTAAAGTTTCTTGAATGAGGTTTTCTATTCCTTTACAAAAATCATCATGTCTTAACAAGCTAGAATTAAATTTCCAGTATCCCTTTCTTCTGCTGGATTGTGATAGAGGTGTAACAAATAACTCAACACAGCAGTGATCAGTTAGAGGCGCGGGTAGTATGTTACAGATATAAATTTGAGTATTTGAGCATAAAATGCTTCTATAAGGTCACTTGAAGCATGAGCTACTGCTGAGATCTCGCGAGAGCTGTGCGTAAGTAATATGGTGGTAAACTGGTAAAACAAACAAACTCAGGTAAAAACAAACCAATACATTCAAACCAAATATAGCAGTCGTTTAATAATAATAACCATTATATTGTATTTCTCCATAAAACAAACTGGACGAGGAAACCTTGGACAGCCTGGAAAGCTACTTGGATGAGTGCTTTGACAACATTGTTATGGGCAAGCCACAAAAATCCACCTCTGCTTTGCCGACAAGCACTCCATCACAGAAACGCACCCATTCTGAGGCCAGCACCTCCACCATCTCCCCAGAGAAAAGCTACAGCGATGTCCTGGACTCAATAGATAAGAAGCTAACCAGCCTAGACGCCCGTCTGGCCCTGGTTGAGGTTCTCCACAAAGAATTTCAAGCTCTAAGGGAGTCTCTGGAGTTCAGCCAACAACAGGTAGCATCACTTGCTGCAGAAAACCAAACGCTGAGAGACAGTGTAAAGAAACTCACCAATGGGATGACGCAGCTGTCCGGAGAAAGAAAGAGGATGAAAGAAACTATCTTGGATATACAAGCCAGGTGAATGCGGGACAATCCTGTTTTTTCCGGGATCCCAGAACAGGCAGAGGAAGATGCTGAATCTACCGTCCGAGAATTTCTCCAACATCAGCTGAAACTCCCAAGTGACTCTGTAAAAAACATCACTTTTCACCATGACCACCAGCTCGGAGGTAAGAAGCCCAACATTAGCCACCCGCGACCAATTGTTGCTAAATTCGAGCAGTACAAGCAAAAAGAGCAGGTCAGAGGCGGGGGCAGAGAGCTGCGGGGAACAAATTACAGCGTTAACGATCAATATCCAAAAGAGATCCTGGGTAGAAGGCGCGTTTTGTTCCCAATCAGGAAGAAATATATCAGTGAAGGCACCAGAACTACAGTAGCGGTATATAAACTGTATGGTAATGGGCAGCTGTTTAGGGACCCCCAGCTTACTCATTTGCTTTATTAGTCATGCAACACTGGTTAGATAAAAGTTGTCTTATCAGTCAACTATAATGTAATGTTAGCACAGCTCTGTAAAGTTGTTTTCATTACTGGATGTGGGCGGGGCAAGGGCTAAGCACTAGGATACTGGCTCTTTGTTCTTTTCTTATTTTCACGTTTTTCACCAGATGTCTTTGTCACTCATTTTTTCTTCTTTTATCACTCACACACAGAGCATTTTTTATAAGATAGCTATTTATTTCTCTCACCCTCACCCTTAACACCTTTGCAACTTTCTTCTATTTTCTCTTTCTTATATCTCTGCTTCTGGATTTTCAATTAGGCAACCCCAATCACAAACTAATAATGCACTTGTGTTTATCTGTTTCTATGGTGACATGCACTTTCCAACATTAGTTTCAAAATATGGCTACTCTAAGGTTTGTCACGTGGAATGTTCATTGAGCTGGCATTAGAGAGAAAAGAGTTAAAGGGGGGGTATTATGCTAAATGGACTTTCTGAAGCTTCATATCCTGAGAACCTTTCTTTCCCTCATTAAAATATACCTTTAGTGTTGCTCTGACCCATTCATTCATGTCAGAGTAATCTTTGAGTCTCTTTTGGTCTCTGCTGGTAGTTTGGTTTGGTCTCGGGGTTGCTGAAAAGCCTGCTCCCACCTATCCCCACCTTTTCTTACCATCACCTCCTCCGACCGTAGGTACTTAGCCGAGAGCCTTGCCCCTGCAGAGGGCACTGATGATGGTACAGTGATAATTTCTTGCTGGAAAAAACGGCGAATGTTTTTATTTACACTTTTACTCTGAACTGAAAGACAGCTTTTACCAATATGTGTATCCAAAACATTCCCTAATACAGGGGGATTGCCATTTCCCATAATGCCTCTAAATAACGATATTACACCTTTAGGGATGGCATCAAGGACAACTGAAAAATCCTTTGGGGTGACAGGGATGCCAAATGTAGTGAGAAATTCAGAGTAAGAATAAAGTCGACCATCCTGATTAAACAACTGGCTAACCAAAACAATATTGCTTTCAAACCATTGTTTTAACAAAAGTGATTTGTTTTTAAACAAATTATGCTTATTGTTCCATATGTAGAATCTATGAGGGCTAAAATTGTGTTTGTAAATCATGGACCATGCCAGAAGCATTTGTTTGTGGAAAGAAGCTAGTTTGATTGTAATCTTTCTAATATTATAGTTGCACAATAAAACAAAATTAAGACCACCGAGTGATGTGAAAATATGGTGTGGGATAAAGTTCCACAGAGATGTTGGACACCGAAGAAAACGCCTAATCAATTTTATTTTAAAAGTGTGGTTCAGTGTGAAGAAATCAAAAAAATTAAGGCCACCCTTGCAGTACTTTGTTCATTAAGACCGACTTTCTCACATAATGGGTGTTTTCCATACAGTCATACAGAATCTTGTTTATAGCTTTGCATGTCTGCGTATCTACACTTAACGAGAGAGCTGCATGTGTTAATCTAGAAATCCCCTCTGCCTTAGAGAGTAAGATACTGCCCCTTAAAGTCACAAAGAAGCCATTGGTTTAATTTTGTTTTAATTTCTTCAATAATTGGGGGAAAATTAACTGAGCATCTAAGAGTATCATGTTTGTTTATAGTAAGTCCAAGATAAACTACAGATTTTTTGACAGGAATATTCATAAATGAGTCAACATTACAATCTTTAATAGCTAATAGTTCACATTTCTTCAAATTCAAATGGAGCCCAGAAGCCATTGAAAAGGATTCCATGAGGCTAATGACAATAGGAATTTGTTCTTTAGAAACAACGTGGTGTCATCCGCCAGCTGACTAATAATAATAGTTTTATTAGCTATGGTGATACCTTGCAGGGTGCTTGATTTAATGTAGATGCATAGAAGTTGGGCTGCAAGTAGAAATAAATAAGGCGAGATAGCGCATCCTTGGCGAATACCACTCTGTACATCAAATCTAGCTGAAGAGCCATGTTTAAGCTTTATAGAGCAGTTCGCATTAGTGTAGAGGGTTTTCATAGCATTACCGAAAAAGTCACCAAAACCATATTTTTTAAGAAAAAGATAAAGAAAATTGTGCTCCACGGTGTCAGAGGATTTGCGAAAATCAAAAAAAAATATCTCTTCCGAAATTAAGTCTGAGTAATCAATAAGGTCTAACACCAGCCTAATATTGTCAGAAATATGTCTGTTGGGCATAAACCCTGATTGAGCCTCATCGATAATGGATGCTAGCACAACTTTAATTCTTTTGGCAAAGATGATGGCCAATATTTTGTAATCATTGTTTAATAAGCAGATCGGGTGCCAGTTATCAATTAGAAGTAAGTTTTTATTTGGTTTTGGAATTAGGGTTATTAAACCCTGAGTCATACTCCATGGCAATACATTAGCTGATAAGCTCTCATTGAATACTTGCAACAAAAAGGGTGCCAATTCTAAAGAAAATAGCTTATAGAATTCAGAACTTTACCCATCTGTTCCCAGTGATGTATTATCTTTCAACCCATTTATACAGTTCTTAACCTCCGCTAGAGAAAGAGGGAAATCACATGCATCTTTTTCTGACTCGGAGAGTTTAGGAATATTCTGTAGAGAATCCAAGAAATTTAGCGCATCACATTCTGAGTAATTAGTTTTATATAGTGCTTTATAAAAGGTGGCCCAAAACTCTGAGATAAGCTTCGGATAATCAGTTATAGTGTCATTGATTTGAAGTTCATTAATAGTGTTCAATTTGGCCCTATACTTTTCCAAATTAAAAAAAATAAGCTGAGTTCTGCTCTCCTTGCTCTAGCCATTGTTTTCGTGATCTGATGAAAGCACCTGCAGCCCTCCTTCTATACACCCCATCCAAGTTCTCCTGCAAGTTAGATAATTCAATTTTGTTCTCTTCTGTTAGCAAGTCTGGCAACATCTGAGTAAGCAACGAAATTTTGGAAATTATATTCTGTTCCTCAGAAGCCCTAATCTTAGCAAGGTTACTTCCAAACTTCCTAAGATAATTTGAGGACTCATATTTAAAGAGATCCCAGTTTAGACAAAATTACTGCTCCTGTTTGGCTTTTGTGAAGAAATGCGTAATTAACTGAGTTATATTGGCTTTCACTTC
>OY747722.1:34250000-34345000 GCA_963556495.2 Valencia hispanica | reverse complement strand
ATACAAGTTTGTGATTTTGCAAATAAAAGATCGGGGATCTTTGCGTGATGATCCGGGATCTCACAATGAAAATCCATGGTAAAACAAAATTTGACTGGGGTTGGACTCCAAAGCGCGCAGAGGTCTGGGATCTTAATTAAAATCAATAATAAATAATATATAATAAAATAATACTAGTAATAAAAACATTATAATAAGTACATAATGATATTAATGTGTGATAAACCGGTTGTGTGACTGTGTGTGTGAATGGAGATTTCTTCCTTTCGAAGCATCTGAAGTAGGCTGAGAGGAGTCTCATGGTAAGAAAATCGAGTAAATAACACTGCAATAAGATAAATAGATCAGATAAAAGAGAAATAAAAGCTGCATTTAATTCATTAACACAGGAATGATAAATATTTAAAAATGAAGAATACAAACAGCAAAATGTAACTTATCAAAATATGGGAAAAAATAGCAAAGATTTAAAGGTGTTTATGTAAAAGAAAAGACAATACAACATTTTTTTTAAATAAATAAAAGATTATGAATTTGAAGGACAATTAATTGACGAATTTCGCGCACTTCTTGGTAGTTGCGATCTAAATTAAAAATAAAAAAATAAAAAATTGAAGAAAAGGCATTGGGCGTCTCAAACAAAGGAATTCTGCTTGAAGGAGCAAAACAAAAAGAAGAGAAAAAGGGGGGTCGTTGGGTCGTGACGGGTAATAAACGACTGATAAAAAAGCACATGTGTTTTTTAGCACCCAGGAGGATGAAAACTGTTTTAAACTTTCTGTTTTCTCCTAAAGTTCCGCCGAAAGAAAGTAAGAGAAAACTCTCACTTCCATATTTTTTTAAAATCCTAAGAGCAGCAAGGTAAACCGCTTTACCCTGATCTTAATAAATTATCTCAAACAAACGACCCCTTTTCCCCCCTTCCCCTCAAGGAAGGGCCGTTCTCATAATAAACAACACCCCTCCCTCTATCCCTCAACAATTGGTCGTTAGTCGTTCTCTTAATAAACAAACCAACTGTGGTGGGGTGCGTTAGCAACCGGTAAATGCGCTTCCTGAGGGAACAGACTTGTTTGAATTTTTATTGCTTTCCTAGCATTCCTGCACTAAAACCAGATGCTGTATCCAAAAGGTTGGGATTTCTTAAGTACAGCGGCAACTGTTAGCCTATAATAAAAAAAAAAACTTAGCTAAAATTTTGAATGATATTCATGGGATGTCTGGGAGATCTCTCATATAGTAGAAAAGAAAAGGTTTAACAATGATGGATTATGAACAGAGTGATTTTATTTTGACATTCAGACGATGTCTACAGGTCCTGTGAGGTAGCGACAGCTGGGTGGCGTGGATTTACTCTTTGTAACAAGCGGCAGCTTCAATTGCTTGCGTCTAACAATTTAATGACAGATAGATACCTATCGAAAGGAAACAATCTTTTAATGCGCTGGGTTAGAGACTGCAAAAAAGAGAGGAATTTTTCGTTACGGGATTACCGTAGTACAGAATTTAGTAACGCACTCCAAAATTCTACTTTAGTTACCGTAACACACTGAGTATAAATGCACTTCAATATATACACTCAATGGAGTTGTTACTAATTGTATAAAATTAAGGGTCTGATTAAGCAAGGAAAGATGTCTGGACCTACACCTGAAATTGGGAGAGGTTGCCGGCCCTCGCCCAATCTGAGTTGAATAATGGGACCACGTTGTGGACATCTAGCAACAGACGCTTCCACATATAATCATAATAATAAGCTAATTTGTAGAATCTTTATGAAAGAGCAGATAAGCAGAGAGCAAGGAAAGTGCTGAATTTAGAGAAGAAAGTGATTAATTTTGAGGAATTTTGTTTTCCACTAAAGAAAATGAGATTGAGTTGTTAAAAAATGAAATAAAAATAATAGATTTAGCTACAGGAAGAATCTGTAGGGGTAATTATATTATCTCCGGATTGTTTTTTAATTTGTTAGGAAGAGATTTCCTATTTCAATTTTAGATGTTCATGTTATTTGTAAGGGATACATTAATAATCCAAATTGTAGATTTTCATAAAACTCTTGAAACGGGACAGCTACCAAAGAACTGTTCTACTTGGAAAAGAAAAAATTAAAGTTTTAACTGAAGTTTGTAATCAGATACAGATAAAATAATCATATTATTGCTAACAGAAGATCCAAATTGAACCTTGCATGTTTTTGGCCAACAATGGGGAACAGGGGTATGGTGACCTCTAGTGGCAAACTAATTAGAGCATTTATTACAGAAAATTCAATTCTCAAACTGATTAGTATGTGGATATAGAAGTGTGTCAGACATGAAAAAAAAAAAAAAGCTTCTCATATAAAATTAAAAAACAGCTTTGAGGAAACAAAGGCTGTACAGAAGAAGTTCTGTTTAGTAAGAAAAGATAATTTCTCCAAATGGATTGAAATGTCACCAGTTAAACAATCAGATACACTACCTGTTGCAGAAATGTTGTTTATAGAGAAATAATGCCTAGATTTGAGATCCACAAATGATCTATAGTGGTAACGGAACACATTTTGTGAATGAAATAATTGATAAAATAGGACAAAGATTATAGATCATTTTTAAGAGACAATTGGATTCTAAAAGCAGATTAAGAAAGGCCATGGATAAGACTAAACAGAATTGGAGATACTGTTTGGTTATGATAAAGCTATATATAAATATAACACCAAGTAATTGAACGGATTTGATGAGACCTTATACCTTCCTAAAGTTTGGTATATTAAAATGAGAAGAATAATTACAAACTGATTTATGATTTTATGATAAAATGTTGCAAATTGAAAAAAAAAGGCAATGGAAGAAACGGGACAAAATTGGATATTGTCTTGATTTGGTAAATTATAAATGCATATAATACCAAATTTGAATATTGGCCTCATTATATTTGAAATAATCTATGGGGTAGATATAGAATTTCTTAGATTGGTTTACTCTCTTCTAAAGAACAATTTGATTAAGATCTGGTGGGTTTTCATGATCAAAATACTGATAATTACATGAGTTATAAATGCAAACTAATCATATGCCAGATGATCCTATATTCCTACAGGAAGAAGTGAGCTGAAAGTAGGTGACTGGATCCTGATTAAAGGCTGTAAACAGAAAATTGGTCATCACCCAGGTGGAAGGGGCCATTCCAGGTATTTTTGACCACACCAATGGCTGTAGAGACTGAGTTAGATACACTTAACCCATTGTAAAAAGCAGTGACCATTATTAGATATAGGGAAAGCAGTCTAAGAAAAGTGGGGTTAAAGACTGATTCCAAAGGGAGGTAGATACATTAGGTTCTACTTGTCTCAACCTCAGTGAAGAGAACCAGGAGATCCACTTTTCTATAGAGACTGCTTGAAGGGAGAGATAGTAACTATGAAGGTTTTTCTGCTATTTAGTACTTTTATTTTTACAGCTTTTTGGTGGTGTTAATCCATAGGAACGTTAGGACTCACAGAAAAATGACATATAGCACATGAGAATGCTGATTTAATTTCTTGGTTTACTCAGAGAAGGACACACAGAAACCCATTTGAAACTAGTGTATGGTGACAATATGCAAGATATCTAGCAAATAAATGAAGCATTATTAACCGTTTTGTTTGTTCTCAGATGCCATATTCTGTAGGACATTTACCCAGATATGTAGAAGCTTTCACTAATCTTAATGATCTGTTTCCAGATGTTACACTCCTCTCCAGGATTTTGACAAATTCTGAGCATGAAGTACATGAACGAAAGGGAAGTTATATGGGTAAAAATGTATATACTTCCATGACAAAAGTAAGGGTAAATGGGAGACTGGGACGACATGGGATTAATCTGAATAGTTAAAGCAGCACCAGTACACTTAAGACCTGACCAAAGATGTGTTTGTTTTGAACATGATAAAAATCTGACCACACTTTCATACCAATCTGGTTACATGGGAAAAATATACCGTATGTGCTCCATACTTTGAGATCGTGAATGTGATGGGAACTTTTCTATGAACGACCTGCTGATTCTCTGCGGATTTTGGCTCTAACTCCCATCACCCTCAAATGGGAGGGGTAGATGTACTTCTGTTGAGACTTAAAGAGCATTCTTTCCTTGTATTTGCAGTGGAGATCCGACACAGCAGAAGGAGGGGGCGTGATATTTCAGCCCCTCATGATCCCATCTGGGGCTCCAATATACCCCCTGAACACAAATTATGGAGTGATGGAAATAAGGTTGTATTATCTCTTTTCCCATGGACCGGGGTGGGTAAGGTCATGTTATGATTGGACACATTATAGATTCAGTGGTTTTGTTAATTCTTCTCTGGCAGGTCTAAAAGCAGCTGAGATGCAGGAATTGAGCCTAACTATAAATATACATGGAAATTAATCTACAACACAGGTGCTTATTGAACTAAAACAAATCTCTCCGTAACAGGCTGCAAATTCACACCTGATTAACAGGAGACTTTTATAATTGGATGTTTCTGAAACAGACTGGCTAAAGTTCTGTTTCAGAAAAGGGGGGAGATCCTTAGGCACAAGGGGACTTAGATTTCAATTATTTTTTTCTGAACAAAGCCTTTCAATTGGTCGCTTTAAAAGCACTTCAGATAAATAAAAAACAGCATTCAACAGTCTTTTGGTTAAATAGGTTGAAATTAGTTTTCTTTTATAAAGTATTAGGCTTCATCAGCTCAGAAAATGAATATCAATAGTCGGTGATGTGGTAAAATCTTATGAAACTATAGGTTTAATGAACTTAGGCTGTTAGCAGTGTAAATTAATAAAATTAGACTGTGATCCTCCTCTGGGGGGTTGAGCTTTAAGCAGCAAAGCATTTTTCTTTTGAGTTGTGTAACATGCTCATCATACCATTTGCACAATCCAAAAACCAGATGTTTCCTGTTTTTTCATCCTGTTTTGGCACCTTTGTGCGGTTGGTTGTTTAAGCACAACACCCATTCATCTTACCTTGTGGCCGGTTTATGCATTTAGTGCTTGTTTGGAAGTTTTTATTTACATTATAAGCCCTACTATTATATTTTGAAAAGTTCCTTATGGTCTAGGCTGTTCCAGTGTTGTTCATTTTTGATACAGGATTTTTAGAGCGCGCTTTTGTGTCAATGATGATTTCTGTAATTTCAACATAAAGCAAAAGTAATAGCTTTTTCTACAGGAAGACCTAATGTCTGTAGCAGCCTGGATAATAAGTTTGATTTTGTGTTAGTGCAGCAGATCAGCGGCACTACTTAGAACAATGGAGTGAGTGAGGGATTTTTAAAAAAGGACAAATGCATAAGAAATTAATCTCAAATTAGATACAATTATGCTAGTTAAAGCAAACAGAAAAGGCAAATTAGTTGCAAGCTGTTCTTTAAGGCTTTGTTGACCAGGTGAGAGACCAGCAGCCAACCAGACCACGATCTCTCAGGTAATCATACTAAAGAAAAAGGCTGGAGCCAATGCACTCCCACTGAGGAGCCAGGACGAATCTGACAGGACATCCAGGAGCAGCAAGCCAGAGCGGGTGCAGAACAGCGACAAGCAGACCACACAACCTACTTGAACCCTCTGCTGAGAGGTTTCCAACTTCAGCACACCTGCACCATCAGGTGGCAGGGCGGCTGGAAGCGCAGAGCTGCCCAGCTGGGGCAGCAGGGTTCGAAGGAAAAGAAGCTGAGACCCCTGCCAAAAGGGGCAGAACAATTCTCTGGTCTGCGTGCAGAGTCCCGAGAGTTGTCAAACTCAAGGCTACTGAAAAGATACACTGTTAGCTGCATTTGGGTGATGTACTGGCAACCTCTCATCTTAGGTCATAGAAGAGCGAGCCAGACGAGCACAATTCCACGCCAGAACCAAGAGGACTTGACTGCTGATCCGAGAAGTTCCAGAGAAGAAGGACTAAAAATTGATATGATTCTATAAGTGTGATGCCTGACGTTTTTCTTATAATTTATATGATGACCTCTTATTATTATAAGAGGTCAAGAGAGGGAGGTGAAGAGATAAAAATTCTGTAAATGTTTAGCGTACATTTATTTTGTGCGCAAAATTAAGTTTCTTGTCTAACAGGGGGAAACGGAAAATAAATCTGCGTGAGGAGAAATGTGATCCTTGGGGTTGTGTTCCGGCTGATAGATGAGTTGTATGTGACTTTTAAAAATTATGTTCCTGCTCAATATATGACTTGTCTAAGAGTTCATACAGAGTGAACAGGGTTGCTGTATGAGGGTTTAATTCTGTAGTGCATGTGGAAACACTCAAGAAGAATGTAGTACATAATGCGCTCCCTTAAGTGAAGAAGCTTTGACCATTATTCTGTGAACAAAGATCGATGTGGGAGGGGTTTCATGCAACTCGTGTTTCAATAAAAACTGTTAAAATGTATCATTGTTGTTTGTTGTTTCTTATTGCTCCTTTTTACAGAAATGAATGAGCACGCTTGAAGGTGAAACAAGAGCCCGAGAGAGCCATGGGGTCATAAAATTAAATGGGTGTCTGTTCCTTTAAGAGAGGCTTTAAATTAGATTGAAAACACCTTTCCAACAGAATGAACGAGTGTATTAGCATCTGACATTATTGAAATGAGCTTGTTACCTTGGCAGATATGGTAACTACCTTATCTTTTCTTCATCTCTATCCTTAGTAACTTTTTTTTTAACTGAGGCAGATATGGTAACTAGCATGCTAATGATGATTTATCTTAGTATGCTAGTTAGTTACCATATCTGGCTTAGTAAAAAGTTTTTTCCTTTAAAAAATATATATACAGACATTCGAAATACACATTTAGAGCTGTAATCATAATACCGTGAAACCGGAATTTTTTTGCCTACGGTTATCATACCGTCGGAATCTCATACTGGCCCATGCCTTTATATATATATATATATATATATATATATATATATATATATATATATATAGTGTTGTAATGTGCAGTTCACCGGAATGTTTCATTTATAAATACCGAATCTAAACGCTTAAATATGACAATTTGTTTAATTATCCAAAAAAACAAGATTTTAAACTTAGGACTATAATTAAAAACAATAATGTATTTTTTTCTAAAATGTAATGCTTTTAAGGTCTTAAATTTGACTATACTAAATTAATTGCTTTTTTAATATTTTAAGACCCCGCGGCTACCCTGATATAAATATGGTGTTTTTGTTTTTTAAAAATAGGAGCAGCTGATTAACATCTCAAAAGTACATGTAACACCTGCACTACAGCCCAGACATCCATGAGTCTGGGAAAAGAAGCAAACAGCAGAAATATTGAAGAAGTTCAAACAATCACTTCTGTCAATCAAAATGAGCAACATGAGATCCTTGGCAAACAAACTGGATGAACTTCAAGCGCAAACAAGCACACAGCCAAAGTATCAGGAATGCAGTATGTGCTTTACTAATTCATGGTTGTAGGACTACATCCAAAACCAGACGCAACATTCCAATGATTTTGTGGCAATATCTGCTGGTTTTAACCATGCCTCACTCTGCTACAATTTCAACTTTTAAACAGTTTTCCAGATACTTTATCAGTGAAAATAAAACAGATTTGTTTTGTGCATAAGCCAGTAAAACATATACATCTCCAATAAAATAAAGAACTCTGAGCGTCTTTATGAGACTGTCACACAACACGAGTGTCTTCAGTCAAGAGGCTTCATCAGAGCGGATGTATTACTGACCACCCAAAGAGATCCTTCCTGCCCACAGCAATCAGCATCTAAAGTTGTGGCCAAAAGTTTTGAGAATGACACAAATATTAGTTTTCACAAAGTTTGCTGAAAAACTACTTTTAGATCTTTGTATCAGTTGTTTCTGTGATGTACTGAAATATAATTACGAGCACTTTACACGTTTCAAAGGCTTTTATTGACAATTACATGACATTTATGCAAAGAGTCAGTATTTGCAGTATTGGCCCTTCTTTTTCAGGACCTCTGGAATTCTACTGGGCATGCTCTCAATCAACTTCTGGGCCACATCCTGACTCATAACAACTCATTCTTTCAAAATCACTTCTTGGAGTTTGTCAGAATTAGTGGGTTTTTGTTTGTCCACCTGCCTCTTGAGGACTGACCACAAGTTCTCAATGGGATTAAGATCTGGGGAGTTTCCAGGACATGGACCCAAAATTTCACCGTTTTGGTCCCCGGGCCACTTTGTTATCACTTTTGCCTTAGGGCACGGTGCTCCATCGTGCTGGAAAATGCATTGTTCTTCACCAAACTGTTGTTGGATTGTTGGAAGAAGTTGCTGTTGGAGGGTGTTTTGGTACCATTCTTTATTCATGGCTGTGTTTTTGGGCAAAATTGTAAGTGAGCCCACTCCCTTGGATGAGAAGCAACCCCACACATGAATGGTCTCAGGATGCTTTACTGTTGCCATGACACAGGACTGATTGTAGCGCTCACCTTTTCTTCTCCCGACAAGCTTTTTTCCAGATGCCCCAAACAATCGGAAAGAGGCTTCATCGGAGAATATGACTTTGCCCCAGTCCTCAGCAGTCCATTCACCATACTTTCAGGGACAGATGTTTGTTTTGGAGAGAAGTGGCTTCTTTGCTGCCCTTCTTGACACCAGGCCATCTTCCAAAAGTCTTCGCCTCACTGTGCGTGCAGATGCGCTCACACCTGCCTGCTGCCATTCCTGAGCAAGCTCTGCACTGGTGGCACTCCGATCCCGCAGCTGAATCCTCTTTAGGAGAAGATCCTGGCGCTTGCTGGACTTTCTTGGACGCCCTGAAGCCTTCTTAACAAGAATTGAACCTCTTTCCTTGAAGTTCTTGATAATCCTATAAATTGTTGATTTAGGTGCAATTTTAGTAGCCACAATATCCTTGCTTGTGAAGCCATTTTTATGCAACGCAATGATGGCTGCACACGTTTCTTTGTAGGTCACCATGGTTAACAATGGAAGAACAATGATTTCAAGCATCACCCTCCTTTTAACATGTCAAGTCTGCCATTCTAACCCAATCAGCCTGACATAATGATCTCCAGCCTTGTGCTCGTCAACATTCTCACCTGAGTTAAAAAACTTAAGCAGCAACTTTTCCAATTTCCAATATTTATGTAATTCTCAAAACCTTTGTCCACGACTGTACAACAACTCTTTGAAGAAACTTGGATAATATATGTTTCATTCAATTTCCCTTAAATTATTTTTAACTGAACTGAATGGCTGTTCCCATAACAAATATGGTAATGTAACCATCTTCTGCAAATCAATAGGACCATTTTTCCCTCATTATTAGTTTTGGATAAATATGAGTATTAATGTTAGTTTTGAACCAGGTCTGTTAAGGATTTCTCTTTTTCTTGCATTCTATGTAGGGTACTACAGTCCTACTATAAGCCTTGTTTATAAAAATAACACCTTTCTTTGGAGAATCTGCATTAGATATTACAGCTTAGAAAAAAGGCAGCACTAGTTATTAGTCAAACTATCCATAAATTATTGATTTAAAGGGGTCAAGTATTTAAGGCTTCAGAGAACTTTTTAGCTGACAGCTAAAACAAAAAAAACATCAACATAGCTTATGTTGTTAATGTACAGTCGTGGCCAAAGGTTTTGAGAATTACATAAATATTGGAAATTGGAAAAGTTGCTGCTTAAGTTTTTATAATAGCAATTTGCATATACTCCAGAATGTTATGAACAGTGATAAGATGAATTGCATAGTCCTTCTTTGCCATGAAAATTCCACTGCATTTCATTGCTGTCATTAAAGGACCTGCTGAGATCATTTCAGTAATCGTCTTGTTAACTCAGGTGAGAGTGTTGACGAGCACAAGGCTGGAGATCATTATGTCAGGCTGATTGGGTTAGAATGGCAGACTTGACATGTAAAAGGAGGGTGATGCTTGAAATCATTGTTCTTCCATTGTTAACCATGGTGAACTGCAAAGAAACGCGTGCAGCCATCATTGCGTTGCATAAAAATGGCTTCACAGGCAATGATATTGTGGCTACTAAAATTGCACCTAAATCAACAATTTATAGGATTATCAAGAACTTCAAGGAAAGAGGTTCAATTCTTGTTAAGAAGGCTTCAGGGCATCCAACAAAGTCCAGCAAGCGCCAGGATCGTCTCCTAAAGAGGATTCAGCTGCGGGATCGGAGTGCCACCAGTGCAGAGCTTGCTCAGGAATGGCTACAGGCGGGTGTGAGCGCATCTGCACGCACAGTGAGGCAAAGACTTTTGGAAGATGGCCTGGTGTCAAGAAGGGCAGCAAAGAAGTCACTTCTCTCCAAAAAAAACATCAGGGACGGATTGATCTTCTGCAGAAAGTATGGTGAATGGACTGCTGAGGACTGGGGCAAAGTCATATTCTCCGATGAAGCCTCTTTCCGATTGTTTGGGGCATCTGGAAAAAGGCTTGTCCGGAGAAGAAAAGGTGAGCTTTACCATCAGTCCTGTGTCATGCCAACAGTAAAGCATCCTGAGACCATTCATGTGTGGGGTTGCTTCTCATCCAAGGGAGTGGGCTCACTTACAATTTTGCCCAAAAACACAGCCATGAATAAAGAATGGTACCAAAACACCCTCCAACAGCAACTTCTTCCAACAATCCAACAACAGTTTGGTGAAGAACAATGCATTTTCCAGCACGATGGAGCACCGTGCCATAAGGCAAAAGTGATAACTAAGTGGCCCGGGGACCAAAACGTTGAAATTTTGGGTCCATGTCCTGGAAACTCCCCATATCCTAATCCCATTGAGAACTTGTGGTCAGTCCTCAAGAGGCAGGTGGACAAACAAAAACCCACTAATTCTGACAAACTCCAAGAAGTGATTATGAAAGAATGAGTTGCTATCAGTCAGGATTTGGCCCAGATGTTGATTGAGAGCATGCTCAGTCGAGGTCCTGAAAAAGAAGGCCAACACTGCAAATACTGACTCTTTGCATAAATGTCATGTAATTGTCAATGAAAGTCTTTGAAACGTATAAAGCGCTTGAAATTATATTTCAGCACATCACAGAAACAACTGAAACAAAGATCTAAAAGTAGTTTTTAAGCAAACTTTGTGAAAACTAATATTTGTGTCATTCTCAAAACTTTTGGCCACAACTGTACACACAAAAATGCTACAGAGAATTTTAAATAAGAAGCTAATTCCTAAATGCATAAGCACATACTCACTGTGGACAGTTATCAAGTAGACATTGAGAGAAATAAGTTTACCTTGAACTTTAGAAAGTGATGATTGTTTTTCTACAAAAGTCCAATTTGAAATTGATATTGTGTTCTTGAGAGAATCTTTGAATTAAATAAACTGCTCTGTCTGTCATTTAACCCCTTAGTATGCAAGTGCTCACTAAGACATGCTTATAAATCAAGTCTTCTAAAAGCATTTCAGGGCTTTAAATCAAATTTCTTCCACATTTAAAGGTTTGGAGTTCATCACTGTCCTGAAAGGAATTGTAAGGAATTATGAAAACAGCACAAATCATTAACTGTTCCACGCAGTTAGAAGGTTTATACTGTCAGATACCTGTGAAGTAGTCAAAGCAGTCATGCTGGAAGACCTCATACAGGACACCAAGCAGCTGCCACATCTGAGGGGAAATAGTCTGACAGGTGAGGCCGAAGGCCAGAGACAGGATCTCCTCATAGAACTCTGCAGAAAACAGGATACACACATTCATAATTCATAGTGTAAGTAATGACAAGCAGATTGGAACTAAAGGAAAACTAAACTATACAGATGGAGTTTAGGCAAAGAGCAGGGAGGTGGGTCAGTGGGCCTGAAGTACAAAAGTAAAGGGAAAATGTTAGTGACACAAAGGTTTGCTGGGAAACCATTCCTAATGGAAACACAATTACAATGATTATTACAAATATTAAGTGGATATTAAAGCCTGCACAAAAAGGTGCAAAAAAACTTTAACAACAATGGTTTGGGTTCTATCAGAGCAGTAGTCTTCAACCCTGGTGCTTGAGATCTACTTTCCTGCCAGTTTTAGATGCATCCCTGATCAAATGATTGAATGACCTTTTCAGCACGCCATCAACTTTGGCAAATACCTGGTAACAAGGTAGTTATTTGATTCAGCTGTGTTTGAGCAAGGATGCATCTAAGACTTGCAAGACAGCAGATCTCGAGGACCAGGGTTGGAGAATACTGTATTTTAAACAGCAAAGCAAAGAATGCATGTAATGCATGTATATTTCTGAGACTGATGGGTTCACTTTTACTAGTGATTACTCACATTTTATATCCCTTTAAAACACAAAGGACTGAGATGTTGGGAAGTTGTATAAAATGGGTTTGGAAGGAAAGGAGAAGAATGTTCTAGAATATTGAGCAAACAAATCTATTAGAGCAGTTAGGATACAATGTGAAACGCTGTTACACATCTAAATAAAGCAGATTGCGTAACAAAGACTTATTTGCTAAGTGCTCAGTTGGAAGAGTAAACTTGCAATCAGAGTTGTGGGTTCAATCCCACAAAGTCCATGTCTCCTTGGGCAAGCCATTTGCCTACCGCTCTGTGTACGAGTGTTTAAATGTGTGGATATTTGTGATTTCGGCTGAGAAAAAGGGGCTGTTGTGTGACAGTGTTTAGAAAGTCAATCTGACTAAAACAGCACCACATTGATCCATTTACAGTGGGTAGAATATGGACCAACTGGCATGAGTGAGATTAAGGCTACAGGTGAGTTTAGATGGATTCTGAATAAGTCTACAAGTCTAAATAAGTCTTTGCTGCCTGCTTTCACAAATCTGCTGGGGTCTCATTTATAAAACTTTGTGCAGAATCCTTCCAAAACTGTACTTAAGCTCAGCAAAATAAGTTTACTTTTGCAAAGTGCATCTAAAAATTAGATTTATAAAACCCTGACTATGCAAAAGCTGCACGCAATTCCCGCTTTATAAATCACACCTTCCTCAAAATGTGCTCAGGTGATTTTGGATCATATCCCGCCTCTTACACACCCACATTTCACCATAAATGGTCAATGGTGGGATTTGGATGTGTAGGTGCTTTAGAAGCAGTGCCTTAAAAAATCTATGCGCACAATATCCTGCATAGACTTAAGCCGGCTGATCTGTCGGATTTAACAGGTAAACATGCAACCAAGAGGTTCCATGAGACTGATATCGATGTGCTTGTGGGTGAGGTTTGAGGCATAGTAAAACATTTTATTGCAAATTAATCAATCAATTAATGTTTATCTATTTAGAATGTAGCACAGCCAAAAAAGGGACTAACGTGCTTCAAAGTAAAACACTAAAATATAGTTAGCAATAAGAAAATGTGTAACAACAACAGTAAAGAGATTAAAATCAAAAATAGCAGCAGCACAAACCATACAACAAAAAACAATAAATATAAAGTTTGAATTAAATAATTTCATGGAAAAGTTTATTTATTTCCATAATTCTATTCAAAACGTTAAACTTCTATAGATTATAGATTCAGGGCCAACGACTTAATCGATTTCAAGTATTTAGTTGTTTATCTGTACATAATTTGGGCTTCCAGCTCATAAAACTCACAAAAAACACACACTTGTGGGGTGCCACAGTTCTAAAGTCATTATACTGGCTCCCTGTAGCTCAGAGAATAGACTTCAAAATACTTTTACTATTATTCTGAAGTCTATTCAATTGAGACACATCCTCAAAGCCCTGTGTCTCAATGGGCTTTGAGGATGCTCAAAGGTTAATTACAAACTTCAGAACAAAACACTGAAATGTGACGCCTTTTTGTCACCTGTGAAACATGGCTTGTACTATTTACGATAACGATGAAAGAAAATTCAGTTTTTAAGCTTAATGCCACTTCTATCATAAGAACGACTATTGCAGTTTATAAAACAGCAGGTAGATGGCATCTTGAACACTGCATTCTTCCCTCCATGCAATGAAGTTTGGCGCATTGTTTTTGTGCCGCAGATTCCCAAAATACTTTGCGTTCACCACTGGGAATACGTAATGAGGACGTCACATTAGCTAGCCTTATAGGTAAAGCAATTTTTTAATTTGCCAACTTCGCTCCAGGGGGTTTTAGAGCCTTGGAGCCCCTGAAGTTTAAAGCTTCCCTGTATAAGTTGGCTGACTTTCCCTTAAATTGTGAAATAAACACCTGTTTCTACTGATGTCAACTAATAATGGGTTAGTAGTTTTTCTTTTGTGTTACACCTGGTGCCAGAAAATCTCTTTGCTGTTCTAGGGGCGTGTTGCAAAGTATTATGCAGGAATGTCACTGCAGTATTTATATGGTAAATGGTAAATGGACTGAACCTATATAGCGCTTTTCTAGTCATACTGACCACTCAAAGCGCTTTACATTGAAGCCACATTCACCCACTCACACTCGCATTCATACACCGACACCCAACATGGCTCGGTAGGACGATGTTTTTTGGGGTTAAGTGCCTTGCCCAGGGGCACATCGACATGTGACTGGAGGAAGCTGGAATCGAACCTACGACCCTCCGATTGCAAGCCAACTCTACCACTGAGCCACAGTCGCCCCGACTGTATTTAATATATGTATTTACTACTCAGTAATCACCTATTGCTACACACCTTATCACGATTAATGTCCTGATAAGTGCAATTGTTATATAATCTGACAATGTACGCAACCCATAAGACAGGGTAGGAGCTGACTGTTTATTTTGTTTGTGTGCGCAAGGGTCTACAAGTCTGAAAAATCTCACCGGCTGCACTGCCAGTTTCCCTGTGTCCAAAATGTGCGTAAGCAAGGATCATAGTTTGCGTAGTTTGGGCGACCGTGGCTCAGGAGGTAGGAGCTAGTCCAGTAACCGGGCAGCTGGGCTACAATGTAACTTACCATTACTAGTGTGTGAATGGGTAAATGACTAAATGTAGTGTGAAGCACTGTGGGATCCACAGGACTAGATAAAGAGCTATACAAGTACAGGCCATTTACCATTTAAAGAGTGACTTACTCCATTTTCAGACCCTATTTTGAGAGTCAGGAAGCTTTATGAATGAGGCCCCTGCTTCGTACTAGGGTACTGGGACTATCACGGGCCCAGTATTTAAGTGCCCCAAGCAAAAATATTGTGTCTCTACTTGTTTGATACTAAAACCAAGAAAAATGGCTCATTATAGATGTATAAAATAATTACAGATTTTGTGTCCTGGAGGAGTTTTCTTTAGGGAGAGCTTACTAAAACCAAAAATCCCCAAACTCTGCAAAACCTCTTCACATTAAGTGCTTATGATTACCAGTCTTTAATATTGCTGTTCAAAGTATCATCATTTTTAAGAAAAGAAAATAATACAGTGGGGTGAAAAAGTATTCAGTCAGCAACCAATAGTGCAAGTTCTCCACCTAAAAAGATGAGAGGCCAGTCATTTTCATCATAGGTATACCTCAACAATGATAGACAAAATGAGAAAAAAATACATAAAATCACATGGTCTGATTTTTAAAGAATTTATTTGAAAATTATGGTGGAAAATAACTATTTGGTCACCTACAAACAAGCAAGATTTCTGCCTCTCGCAGACCTGTAACTTCTTCTGTAAGAGGCTCCTCTGTCCTCCACTTGTTAACTGTATTAACGGTACCTGTTTAAACTCATTATTAGTGTAAAAAGACACCTGTCCACATCCTCAAACAGTTACATTCCAAACTACACTATGGCCAAGACCGAAGAGCTGTCAAAGGACACCAGAAACAAAATTGTAGACCTGCACCGGGCATGGAAGACTGAATCTGCAATAGGTAAGCAGCTTGGTGTGAAGAAATCAACTATGGGAGCAATTATTAGAAAATGGAAGGCCTACAAGACCATTGGTAATCTCCCAAGATCTGGGGCTCCACGCAAGATCTCATCTCGTGGAGTCAATATGATCACAAGAACGAAAAGCAAGAATCCCAGAAGCACACGGGGGGACTTAGTGAATGACCTGCAGAGAGCTGGGACCAAAGTAACAAAAAAAACACACCAGGCCACCAGGGACTCAAATCCTGTGGTGCCAGACGTGTCCCCCTGCTTAAGCCAGTACATGTCCAGGCCTGTCTGAAGTATGCTAGAGAGCATTTGGATGATCCAGAAGGGGATTGGGAGAATGTTAGATGAAACAAAATAGAACTTTTTGGTAAAAACTCTAATTCTAGTGTTTGGAGGAGAAAGAATGCTGAGTTGCATCCAAAGAACACCATACCTACTGTGAAGCATGGGGGTGGAAACATCATGCTTTGGGGCTTTTTTTCTGCTAAGGGACCAGGACAACTGATCCGTGAAAAAGGAAAGAATGAACGGGGCCATGTATTTCGAGATTTTGAGTGGAAACCTGCGACCATCCGCAAGGCTATTGAAGATAAAATGTGGCTGGGTCTTTCAGGGTGACAATGATTTTTTTCAATTCAAAAATACTTTATTTATCCCAGAGGGAAATTAAGTGTTGTTGTAGCTCATATAATTAATTCTTTATGGAGTTGTTGTAGATAATGATGGCTGTGGGCAGGAAGGATTTCCTGTAGCGGTCTGTATTGCAGCGAACTGCAACAAAAAAGATTGACTCGAAATGACTTGAAAGTCAGAGGTTATGACTTGGGAAATGACTTGGAATTGCCTGAATTTACTTAAGACTTGACTTGGACTTGAGGATAATGACTTGAGACTTACTTGAGACTTGTAAAACAATGACTTGGTTCCACCTCTGGTAGATAATGATGGCTGTGCGGTCTGTATTGCAGGGAAACTGAAGAAGCCTCCGACTGAAGATGCTCTGTTGTTGCAGGATAGTCTCATGAAGAGGATGATCAGGGTTGTCCATAATTTTTTTTGATTTTAGGAAGAATCCTTCTTTGCATCATCATCTCCAGTGGTTCCACAGTAGTGCCAAGAACAGAACAGCCTTTTTTATCAGGTTGTTGAGCTTTTTTAAGTACCTGGCTCTGATGCTGCTACCCCAACAGATGATGCCTGAAGAGATTACACTCTCCACAACAGACTTGTAGAAGATTTGCAGCATCTTGCTGCAAACCTTGAAGGACCTAAGCTTCCTCAAGAAGTACAGTCTGCTCTGTCCCTTCTTGTAGACGGTTTTACTGTTGTGCCTCCAGTCCAGTCTGTTGTCAAGGTGAACTCGGAGGTATTTATACTCAACCACCTCCACTTCTTCTCCCATGATGGAAATAGTGTTTGACTTATCCCTGTTTCTTCTGAAATCGACGATCATCTACTTTGTTTTATTCACATTCAAAGTAAGACGATTGTTTCCACACCATGTCACAAAGCGGTCCACCAGCTCTCTGTATTCTGACGAAGCAAATCAGGCTGAATTGTGTTAAGTACACTGCCTTCAACCCCAACTCCACGGCGATAAGCAAACTGCAGCGGGTCCTGATATGTTCTAGTTTGCTTATTCAGGTGGGCCAACAGAAGTCTCTCCAGGACTTTCATGATGTGGGATGTCAGGGCAACAGGTCTATAGTCATTGATGACTGATGGGTGAGTTTTCTTTGGTACTGGAACAAGGCAGGATGTCTTCCACAACACTGGAACCTTCTCCTGAGTTAGGCTAAGGATGAAGAGGTGCTGCAGAATCCCACAGAGCTGCTCTGCACAGGCCTTCAGGACTCTGGGGCTGACACCCTCTGGACCTGCAGCCTTGTTCTGGTTCAGTTTTTCCAGCTGCCTCTTCACCAGACTTTTGGAGACAGACAAGTGGGAAGAAGAGGCAAAGGGGGTAGCAGCATTTCCTGACTTGGTTGAAGTCAAACTTGTGGAATTAGAAGAGTCCATGGCTGAGGTGAAGGATAAAACATCTGAGGTGTAACAGGAAAGCTGTTGGTCAGAGGAGAGTGGGATATCTGTTTGGCTGGAAACAGGAGAGGAGGATGCTGAGCTAGTTCCTGAACTGAACCTGTTTAAGAATGTGTTCAGTTCATTGGCTCTGTCCAGACTTCCATCTATCCAATCCTTCCTATCATTATCATTCCTGACCAGACATCTCTGATATTGTTCCTCTGTAGTTTGTTCTCAAGCTTCTTCCTATATGCCTCTTTGTTGTCTCTGATCTTGACCTTAAGTTGCTTCTGTATACTCTGCAGTAATTCCCTGTCTCCCTCCCTGTAAGCCCTTTTTTCTTGTTTAGCAGTTCCTTCAGGTCACTGGTGATCCAGGGTTTGTTATTAGGGAAGCATCTCACTGTTCTGGTGGGGATGATGTTGTCAAATCCCCCCCCCCCCCCCCCCCCCCATCTCCCATGCACGCACACACATAACAGCAACAATAGACAAAAGCAAAACGGGCTGAGTACAGATGAGCCACACAGAAGTTTATATAGTCAGTCACACACTCAGTCATGGCATTAATGTCCTCTCCATGTCCTTGGCATCCAGTCTGTGGTTACAAAACAACCATGCAGGGTCGCAGAACAACCCTGCAGGGCTTCTTCAGCTTCCTGTGACAATTTTCCCACAGTTCTCTTTGCAACAGGTTGCCTCTGAACAAGTGGCCTATATTCTGAACAGAGAAAAAACAAGATTGTGATCTGATTGTCCCAGAGGAGGTCTTGGTTTGGACATGTATACATCTTTTACTTTTACATAAAACAAATCTAAGGTCCTGTTTTCTCTTGTAGAGCAGCTGACAAACTGTTGAAATGTTGGAAGTGTAGACAACAGCGAGACATGATTAAAATCACCAGATATTGCGGAACTGATGACTACTACCAAGAGTTTGACACATCACCCAGGTAACAAAGAAATGGCTTTGTAAGAAGCATTTCAAGGTCCTGGAGTGGCCTAGCCAGTCTCCAGATCTCAACCCCAGCTGTCGCTGTTGCCCAGCGACAGCCCCAAAACATCACTGCTTTAGAAGAGATCTGCATGAAGGAATGGGCCAAAATACCAGCAACAGTGTGTGAAAACCCTATGAAGACTTACAGAAAAGGTTTGATCTCTGTCATTGCCAACAAAGGGTATATAACAAAGTATTGAGATGAACTTTTGTTATTAACCACCAAATACTTATTTTCCACCTTAATTTGCAAATAAATTCTTTAAAAATCAGACCATGTGATTTTCTGGGTTTCTTTTCTCATTTTGCCTCTCATAGTTAAGGTCTACCTATGATTTAAAAAAAAGGCCTCTCTCATTTTTTCTGGGAGAACTTGCACGATTGGTGGCTGACAAAATACTTTTTTACCCCACTGTATATTGCAGTAGACATCATTATTATGCTTTAGATTATATTGTAAAATAGATTTGAGGCCAGACCCATCTAGAGGTCTTTCCTTTTCTCTCTCCCATACGCCCTTACTGTTTTGTTTCCACAGCTGCCTTTATTATCAGTGGATAGTGCAGAAAGGGGAGAGAAGTGAGGGAAAAGACATTATGCAAATGTCCACGGGGAAGAACTGAACCCGAGACAACTGGTTCATGGGGCGCCTGTCTTAACCACTACGCCACGCGACAAACCCCGCCCTGACTCTTGATGCCTTTTCAAGGTCATGTCCTAATACAGGTGTCTCCTAGATTTAAGATTGAGACTGAATCAAGGTGGGAGGTGGAGGCAGTGGGGGGACATCACAGGGGAGACTGGAGATCAATGTTCCCTCAAATTTTTCATGTGTCTGAGCAAACAAACAAACTCCCTGAGTGGTCAGTGGACCACTGTGAGCAACATCAGACGTGTTCACTGTGTTCATGCCAGTATTACATCCATCCAAGTTACATGGTTTATTAAAATAATCAAATTACAGCATTTAAATTAAGTGTTGACGTCGTGTCTGGTTTTAGTAGTTTATATTTTATTTGATCTTAGTCTTATTTGCATACCTATCTCTATCTTTAATCTTGACCCTGGAAAAACCTTCACTTGCAGACCACATAATGGTTTAGCTAACAAAATTCCGAACAAGTAAAAGGTGTGAAGAAAAAAGGAGGAAAATATTCTGCAGAGCATGCTGCAGTCGCTCAATTGAAAGAAATGTGACATCACTTTTTAAAACATTGCACATGTTTCGCAATTAGTACAACATATGAAAGTGACCTCGGTTGGATTTGAAAACAAAAAAAATGGAATAGTGCTGTTCATACGGTCATAAAAAATCAGATATGGCAAAAATGTCGATTTGATGCACATTTGCCTCCAGTGTGAGCACCTATCTATAAAATATGTCTCACATTTTAACACAAACTGACACAAAGCAGGAACGCCATGACAGCTATATAGTTACCGTGTTGTGTCAGTGTGTGGATCTCAGCCACGTTGATATGGAAATAACCATGGATAACTAGGTACTGGCGAGTATGTATTTTTCTAATTGGACCAGTGCAGGAGCACCCGCTGGAACTGTAAATCCATGCATATGCTCATTGACTCACATTGCATAGCACAGAATGAATAATTTGTTTATTTTATTTTCAATTCAGGTTGGATTAATTTTTTGTTTGTTTTTTTGTGCACAGTGTAGATTTTCTGTGCGTTTAGACCGTGTCAGCAGTGCGCAACTGCTCACGGGCGAAGCTTAGATGGAACAGTGCTGGAGATTAATCTTTTTTTCAAGCAATTATACATTTGTATTTTAAATACGTCATTATTATGATTACTATAATTATGATGAGCCTGATTTGTTAGTGTTCCCCTAGGCACTTGGTGCCCTATGTGCTTGTGCATGATGCGCATGGCGGAGCGCTGGCCCTGGGGACTATCACCTTCATAAGATCAAGTGGATTTTTTAGAGCTTGAAACTGTGGAGACCCAAGCATGCCAAACAAAGAGAAAAACAGAGGTTGAACTGGATCTGTGCGGTTCTAAACAAAATAAAAGCACACACCTGCCATACCTATGATGGGCTTCTGCAGCACCAGGCCGATCACCTGCAAACAGATCCCTTCCAGCTGCTGAGTAATCTGAGAGAGGAGAAAAGGTTTCAGTATTGTGATTGTATTTTACAGATACTTTCCATATCCATACTCACCACTAACTCAGCTCATTCAGTAGTGTTATTTTGAACTGATTTACTTAACTAAAATAGCAAACATTTTAATTATTCATACATCATACTAAAAAAAAGTACAAAACATTTTAGTAACTAATCACTGCAGCCTTTATACAGACAAGTCTGCAGAAAAGTGTGTGTCTCCAGACATTAAACCAGCCTTGAGAGCTTTCTGATTACCAGAAAAACAATTCAAATTAATATAAATTCAACTTAGGTATACTTTATTAATTCCTAGAGGGAGTAAATGTTGTACTCATACTATCCAAGTCGCTTCAAAGAGTTGTAGTAGATTGTGATGACTGCAGGAAGGATCCCCAGTAGAGGTCTGTATCACAGCAGATCTTAAGAAGTTTGAAGACTGTATGCCAGTCTCAAGAAGAGGATGCTCAGGGTAGTCTGTAATGTTCATTTTATGAAAATATTTACCAGAACCAACCTTTTTTTTTTAAAGGTTTTTGTGGCCACAGTGGCCTTTATTGAAAGTGGACAGGCTTACAGAAGGGGGAGAGAAGCAGGGGGAGAGACATTCGCCAAATGTCCCTGGGCCAGAATAAAACCCGGGACAACCGCATCGAGGACTAAGGGCTCTGAACATGGGGCTCCCGTCTTAACCCACTGCGCCACGCGATGCCCCAGAACCAGCCTTCTTTATCAGCTTGTGGAGTCACTGGCTCTGATACTGCTACCCCAACAGAAGATATTGTTCTTTCCAAAACACAAAGTCGAAGAAGATCTTGCTGCAAACACTGAAGAATTGAAGCTTCCTCAAGATATAGTCTGCTTTGTCCTTTTCTTCCATATAGCTTCACTGTCACTAACCCAGTCCAGTCTGTTGTCCAGGTGAACACTGAGGTATTTGTCCATCTTTGGTCACCTGAGTATTGACAGGAGTCTGACTTGTGGTAAAAGTCAGAGGTCTACTGAGTGAAAAGGAATGGTGAGAGTACAGTCTCTGTGGTACTCCTGCGCTGCAACTGTAGCCCTCAACAATGACTGTCCATGTAATTGTTGATGGCTCCATCTGTGTCTTTTGGAGTTTCTGACAAAGCAAAATAGGCTGAATTGTGGAAAATGCACTGGAAATTTTAAAGAACATGATCCTCAATTGCTGCCTGCTTTGTTCAGATGCTTTGTTCAGTGGGTTTTGTTGAAGCAGGTGTATGATGGCGTTTTTAGATCCACCTCCATCCTCATTAAATCACCCATCATACATTTTGGCACATCTAGAGATATAAGCTCTAATTCTTTTAATGTGCCCTTTATGTGATCAATCGCAGAAGATGGTTTTGCTTTAGGATAAATATAAACCAACCAAGTTGTGGAAACTCCAGGGGTAGATAAGAAGGACGCAAGGAAACCACCAGCAGTTCAGTCTATTCCTAACAACAGAAGTTGTACACCAGTGAGTATTTACTGTACATACATGCAAACTCCCCCACCATGTTGTATTTCCGTACGTTCAGAGTCCAAGTTAAGCCAAATTGGAAACCCAAAACAATCGATGTACAAGCTATCATTACAGTCATGTTCAATCAACCATGTCTCGGTGAAGGCTAGAATGGAAGCGGTTCGATACTTATATGGTTGAAATTAGCTTGCAGTTTACCAGTCTTATGACGGAGTGAGCGCATGTTGCCTAAAATGACTGAGGGAAGCGTCTGGTGTTTAACCTTATGCTTCAGTCGGGCTCTGCTCCCTGCCTTTTCCTTCCCTCTCTGTGTTACCTTCTTGTTATGATGAGATTAATCTGACAGTCCAGGAGTGAGTTTCAGTTGTATGTGCATAGGAAGATCTTCTGTGAAAACAACTTGATGGCAATGCAACTGCACCAAGAAAAAACAATATAGAATGCATAAAACAGAGATGCTCTATGAGCCACCGATAATCACAAAAGCAGTGATCAGGAAGTGGACCTCTTTTTGCTTGATGTCTGCAATGATCATTTCTGAAACTGTTCTGCTGCAGCTTGCTCTACAGCTTTTATCTGTACGCCTAATTGTTGTCTGACTTTGAGCTGCATCTGTATCTTTTTCAATAATTCTTTGTCTCCTTCCCTGAAGGTGCTTTTTTCTTGTTTAGCAATTCCTTAAAGACCATATAGCAGGTTAAATATTTTCTAAAATGCATGTAAAATTACTATTTGAAACATTTATTGAGGGTATTTTATATTTCACAATGCATAACGACACAAATTTTAATTAAAAAGTTTCATAAACTTGACCTGTGCCCTAAGAGGAGGCAATCATTTGCTTTGCGCTGCCTCAGCTCAGTAGTCAGTCATCAGGTCAAGTGGTCCTGTAATCGATAGTCAGTGTTCACTAGTTTTGGATTCAGTAAATTTTTCATAAAGGCGCACTCCGCAACATTTATACCTTAAAAACATGTGTTTTCGAAATGTTTTGGCAGCACACCAGAATTTATTATGATCATTTTGGGAGCCGTCACTGCCTGGGAGCATACCGCTGCTGAAAACCACACTATACAACCTTCTCTCCCGGGACGCCTCCCAGAACTACTGACTGAGTTTCACTTTACAGCATTACCGTTCACTCCAGATATAGGCTCTCTGGCCCCTCATCTTAATCATGCAATAAATTCCAATAAGGTCCTTCTTAGGTCCTTCAAGGTTTGCAGCAAGATGCTGCAGATCTTCTACAAGTCTGTTGTGGAGAGTGTAATCTCTTCATCCATCATCTGTTGGGGTAGGAACATCAGAGCCAGGGATTTAAAAAGGCTAAACAACCTGATAAAGAAGGCTGGTTCTGTTTCTTGGGACAACTGTGGAACCTCTGGAGATGACGATGCAAAGGATTCTTCATAAAACAAAAACAATTATGGACAACCCTGAGCATCCTCGTCATGAGACTGTCATAAAACAGAGTGTCTTCAGTCGGAGGCTTCTTCAGTTTCGCTGGAATAAAGACCGCAACAGGAAATCCTCCCTGCCCAAAACCATTATAATATACAACAACTCCTTAAAGAATTAATTATATAAGCTATACCAACACTTAATTTCCTTCTGGAATCAATAAGGTATTTTTCAATTTCAATTGAATTTACTGTGTTATATGGTCTTGCTCCATCTTATCTTTGTGAGTTTTTAAGCTTTTATCTACCTTGCAAGTCATTGCACCCCACTGGACAACACCTATTGGTGGTCCCTTGAGTGCGCTCTAAAACGTGGGGCGAGCGCTCTTTTTTGGGTCGCTGGCCCAAAGTTTTGGAATGCTCTACCTGAGCATCTTCTTAGAATAATCGATCTGGCCCGCTTCAAAACTCAACTAAACACCCATATTTTTCGTGTAGTATACCTAAAGGCTGCTTATCCCTATTACCTCTCTTTTAATGGCTATCATTAACATATAATGTATAATAGTACTACTGTTTATTCCTTCTGTCTAATTTTTTATATTATGTTTTGACTGTTTTTTGCTCATTAACTTTCTTGTATGTTTTGTGTTTTACTCTACTTAATACTGTGAAGCACTTTGATTCAGCTTATGGCTGTTGTAAAGTACTATACAAATAAAGATTGGTTGATTGATTACGTCACACGCTACCAAACGGATATAGACAAACCCCCAGTTTTGAGAATTGAGCCATGGCAGATCCACCAAAGAAACCAAAGAAGATTGTATCAGAAGAAGCGAGAGAGAAAAAAAGAGAAAGTGATAGAGCATGAGACAAGGCAAGAGTCAAAATTGGCCTGGCTTTTCCTCACTGGAGAACTCTTAGAGAAACAACGGGATGTAATACAGATGCTGAACTAGCCGTGTTGCTACTGGATTGGTAAGTAATTAATGCTTGTTCCAGGGTTATTGTGTTTAGTCAGGGCATGATGATGTAATATAGTACTAGGAAAACAGTTTAATGAATATGTGGAGGTCAAAAAACGTTGTTTGCATTTATTGCCTGGCATTAGTGCGAATGTAGCTAATGTAGTAATAACATAAATGGTAATGTAGTAATGACATTTGGGGTCTAGAAAGGCTATATATTAATGTAACTGCTCATTGCTTACTGTAAAAAGGACATGACTGTAGTGTATTCATCAACCCACATGTATAACTTTTCTATTTGTCACTGATAATGTTAGTTTTCCTTCTCATAGATCATTTCAGTTCAGACTCATCATTGGTTGACATTTTGATGGTAAATACTTGTAGTATACACAACGCTGTGGTGGAAAATTGTTATGCAATTAGGAATTAAGTGTATATTCTCTATTTAGTGAATGCATCTAGGGTAAAATGACAAGCTTATTGTTCCAGCTTAATGTTATGAGAAAGATATATGTGTCAGGTCACCTGAGAGACAGACGCCGGGGCAGTAAGATAACAGTCTGGCCTTCGGATGAGCTGCTTTATGCGTTGATATAAGACTCGCATGAAGCAGTTCTCTGGAGGCGGGACGTGAACGTTGGAGAAGACATCTACAGAGATAAACAATGATTGCTGAATACTATTTAAGCGGTTAGTTAGAAAGGTTGGTTAGGGTGATGCACGAGTAACTCTGTCTCCTCCGTGTTCTGGCCAGACATGTTTTAATTAAATACTTAAACGCCTTCTTGGACTCAAGTCTTCTTTATAATGGAAACCTTGAGATACTATTTTTTGCCATTACACTTGGCGCCCAACGCAGCCTCAGCGAACGGAATGGACTGGCAGGGACAGGGTCAAGGGAGTTGCTAGCGTCCTGGGACAGTTTCTCCCAGCCTCTTACCTCCAGTAGCTGTTTGGGAGATGGAGGCCTTGAAGCGTCTCTGTCGGCCCTGCTGTCGCCTGAGACTGGTAAGACTGAGTCCTTTAAATAAATAGTGATAACAGAATTTTATTTGCACTCTCAGGAGGTGAAATATTTGCTAGCGGTTTCGTGTTTATTTACTTACACGCGGTTGATTGATTGATTACTTAATATAATATATATTCTTATGTATAATTGTATGGTTAATTATTTAATCAAGGTTAAAGAAAGTATCGGGTTTTTGCTCCGGGTTTTACCTGGGAGCACGGCAGTTGGACAAGTGGTGAATTAATTAAATTGATTGATTATTTTCCGACGAGGTTTTTTTTTAAGCTTTTGCTTCACTCAAGGAAACTAGAAAGCGATGGGGGAGACGTCCTTCATTGGAACTGGGTACCCAGGCAGACATTCGGGTCTGTAATCTAGCAACACTTCACCTCCAGACAGTCCAATATGTCGACAGAAAGAAAAAAAAGAAAAAAAAAATTAAAAAAAATAAAAGAATTAATGGGCCCTGGGGAGGAATTTGGATAATCTGAAAGAAAATCTAAAAGTGATGTAATTTCTTTGTGGTTTATTTATGGGGTTTTGTTTATTTCTCTTTTATTTACTCTTGTTTGCTTCTTCCAGAACTGGAGTGTTTGAGCATTAAGATCATTTGTTTGATGACTTGGTATAATGTAGAATGACACACACACACACAGTTATTGTTACACATTCCATGGTAGGACTGCTGATGAGTTTCGCTGAGTTGTCCTGTGTTTTTCTCAGGCTGGTTGGGACCCCTGCCTTCGGTCCAGCGGCGCCTGGGGAGGGCCACAAGGAGCCCTAGTACCTCCCCCACCCTTGGAATAAGGGGTTTGGCAGCCATAACAAAGGCGGAGGCCGGACTCCGGCCTGAATGCGGGCTGACCAGTGGGCAGAGGGGAAAACTCTTGCTCAGGTGAGATGAGTTATTTGGGGGCTGTGGTCCCTGAAACATGGCGATTGGCTGGATCGAGGGGGGGGGGCCCTGGGCCGGCCAGCCTGCAGATGACCCAGTGAAATTCAGGCAGGACAAAAATACACACAGCTCAAATGCGATTAAGAAATGCTTGCCGACTGATGTAGCTGTATTTTATCTCTGTGACACCTGCTTATTACACACACACATACTCACTCCCTTAGGAAAGTAAATCTTGTTTTGATTTTGTTTTGTTTCTGCCAGAGGACCCTTAGAGCGAAAGGGGTCTCGATGGAAGCAGGCCATAATTTCTGATTCTTTCTATTTTCTACGTTGATCTAAATTTTGTTTTGTTATTGTGTTGTAATTTGTAAGGGAAAGTTGATGTGCAACTAAACCAAATGTGTTTGTTTTAGACAGACGGGGTAAAGCAGACAGAGAAACTGCTACGGCTCTGATAAGGTGATGATTTGTCATCCGGTGAGTTTAGTCTAATCAGAGCTTAAAGACTGTGTTGCACACAGTTATCTAGTAAATGGTCTTTTCTGTCCTAATGCTCTCTGTCAGGAGAGTCCACATTTTATTTTATTTTGGTTGAAAGTTATTTGATGGAATTGTTATTACACTAAGTACAAGTTTCCTTAGCTATCGCAGCTTGTGTGCACTAACTTAGAAACGGAAACGTTCCCATTTTATGACTAGAACAAATAGCAAAGTTGATTGGGGCATTTAGGGTAGGTTGTGAATTATACCCTGACTGACTTAAATTTTGACTAAGCTGACTGACAGTGAAAACATATTTTCCTTTCTTCCTGGGACAATTGGGGCTGAATTGTTTCCTTGTATTTTGGGGTTTGTTGTAAGAAAGTAATAAATCTTAGATCTGTGAACATTAACTAAAGTAACTTTCGCCACAGCTGTGAAGGACGAATTTTTTATCAGCTTGCAAGGCGCTAATGTAAACAATCGCGAGACTTAAAAAATAACAAGACCGTGCTGTGAGCAGCAACAGTAAAACAACATTGTTTAGGCTACAATTTGAACACAACTAAAAAATAAAACTTTAGGTTTCTGCTGGGTAACATTAAAATAAAGATGACTGGTCCTTAGGCTACTTAGGTCTTAAATAAATGGAAAAAAGGTAAATACTAATCTTATCTGGGGAACATTCAAATGTCAGAGCAGACAACAAACAGCGCAAGGGAAGAGTATACATTTCAACATCTAGTGTTGATGTAATACCCTCTGAAGTGTACTGGAAGATGCTACATAATTTCTCCTTTGTTCTGTGTTTTATCTAGAACATCCTGACCGATGACGAGACCTGTGGATGGCCGCCTCTGGGGCGAAGGGCTGTTGAAATGACATTTTGCCCACAAGAAAATGGTGTAAGAAGACCCCGTGGGTTTTCGGTCTCAATGCACAGGAGTCTCAGCAAAGTCAACGGGAAGGATCTGATATTTGTCACTGTGAGCTAATTCCATGGCCAAGCATGTCTCATGTCTGATTGTAATTTGTGTTTTGAACATTGTCTTTTTTTTTGATCAACCTACCAACCTTTTAGGGAGATTTGTGATAGCACTTTTGAATTTTCCTTTATATTTATGGTATTATTTAAGTTAATAAAAGCAGGGAATTGTGGTGGAAAATTGTTATGCAATTAGGAATTAAGTGTATATTCTCTGTTTAGTGAATGCATCTAGGGTAAAATGACAAGCTTATTGTTCCAGCTTAATGTTATGAGAAAGATATATGTGTCAGGTCACTTGAGAGACAGACGCCGGGGCAGTAAGATAACAGTCTGGCCTTCGGATGAGCTGCTTTATGCGTTGATATAAGACTCGCATGAAGCAGTTCTCTGGAGGCGGGGCGTGAACGTTGGAGAAGACATCTACAGAGATAAACAGTGATTGCTGAATACTATTTAAGCGGTCAGTTAGAAAGGTTGGTTAGGGTGATGCACGAGTAACTGTCTCCTCCGTGTTCTGGCCAGACATGTTTTAATTAAATACTTAAACGCCTTCTTGGACACAAGTCTTCTTTATAATGGAAACCCTGAGATACTATTTTTTGCCATTACAACGCATTTTTGCCATAGTTACCGTACATGCTACAGATAAGTTGATAATATTAAAATCTTAATACTGTATCTCGTCGCTCAACCTTACTGCTTGGTACTGACTGTTGACCAACTGCAGAGGTGGAAAGAGTACTAAAATATTCTACTCAAGTTAAAATACTACTACTGTGATGAAATATTACTGAAGTACAAGTAAAATTACCAGTCTAAACATTTACTCAAGTAAAAGTAAAAAGTAACTTTTCTTTGACAGTCTGTCCTGAGTAGTGCAAGAAAGACAATGGGACATAAATCTCAAAGTAGTTGTTTTTTCCCCCCAAAAAAAAAAAACTGTAATTGAAGATTAACTACAAGTTTATAAATCAAAATGGGTAACACTAGCAGGAACAAGTGCTGTGACTTTCCCCATATGACCCAAAGAAGACCAAACTGTCAGGTACCATCACAATGTTTATAAGACTAAACTATGCCATTTCGATGAGACTGTGCTATACCCGTATTTTTTGTATTGAAAAATTCTAACATCTTAATAGGTCTATAGGATGATTTTTTTTTATCCTACATATTTTAAATCACTTTAAAAATCCCCCCAAAAATCGCACACCATTAGTAGATACAGGCTTGAAGAAAAACAATAAAACCAGACAATTTAATTTATTCGTGAATCCACCCATCCACCCACCCCGGACGCGCCTCACGCTCCAGATAGGTCCAGGGGTTGGGCCCCCCAAAAACTGGTTCATTGCAGCATACATAATTATTATTAATATTATTATTATTACCATCAGGAGTGGTACACTGCAAAAACAGCACTACTTGAAATAAGCCAAATATTCTTAAAAAGGGTCAAATTTTCTTGTTTTGAGCAAAAAAAATCTGCCAATGGGGTGGGCAAAAGTTGCTTGGCTAAAATTCTTAAAACTGGTAAAGAAATCTTAGAATAAGCTTACTTTTCTTGTGCAAAACTTGCTTGTTAAGAAGATGTTTTCTCTTTAGACAAAAAAATAAGAAAACATTTCCAGAAACAAGGCTTTTTTACTTTCTTGAAAATAATTTTTTGCAATGTAGGTAGGCCTATTAGTGGTGTCTTGTTATTGGACTTCTGTGCTCGTCATGGATTGTCCATAACAAACACCATGTTCAAGCATAAAGGTGTCCATATGTGCACTTGGCACCAGGACACCTTAGGCCGCAGCTCAATGATCGACTTGGTTGTCGTCTCATCTGATCTGCGGCCGCATGTTTTGGACACTTGGGTGAAGAGAGGGGCTGAGCTGTCCACTGACCACTACCTGGTGGTGAGTCGGCTCCGATGGTGGGGGAGGACGCCGGACAGACCTGGAAGGCCCAAACGTGTTGTGAGGGTCTGCTGGGAACGTCTGGCAGAGTCTCCTGTCAGAAGGAGCTTTAACTCACACCTCCGGCAGAACTTTGAACACGTCCCGGGGGAGGCGGGGGACATTGAGTCCGAGTGGACCATGTTCCGCGCCTCCATTGCCGAGGCGGCTGACCGAAGCTGTGGCCGCAAGGTGGTCGGTGCCTGTCGCGGCGGCAACCCCCGAACCCGCTGTTGGACACCGGCGGTAAGGGATGCTGTCAGGCTGAAGAAGGAGTCCTACCGGGTCTTTTTGGCTTGTGGGACCCCTGAAGCAGCTGATACGTACCGACAGGCCAAGCGGGATGCGGCTCGGATGGTTGCTGAGGCAAAAACCTGGGCGTGGGAGGAGTTTGGAGAGGCCATGGAAAACGACTTCCGTACGGCTTCGAAGCGATTCTGGTCCACCATCCGGCGTCTCAGGGGGGGAAAGCGGTCTGCCACCAACACTGTTTACAGTGGGGATGGTGTGCTGCTGACCTCGACGCGGGACGTTTTGGGTCGGTGGATGGAATACTTCGAAGACCTCCTCAATCCCACCAGCACGCCTTCCAATCTGGAAGCAGGGTTTGGGGACTTGGGGTTGGTCTCTCCAATCTCTGGAGCTGAGGTCACCGAGGTCGTTAAAAAGCTCCTCGGTGGCAGGGCTCCGGGGGTGGATGAGATTCGGCCGGATTTCCTCAAGGCTCTGGATGTTGTGAGGCTGTGTTGGTTAACGCGGCTCGGCAATATTGCGTGGACATCGGGGGCAGTTCCCTTGGATTGGCAGACCGGGGTGGTGGTCCCCCTGTTTAAAAGGGGGGACCACAGGGTGTGTTCCAACTACAAGGGGATCACACTTCTGAGCCTCCCTGGTAAGGTCTACTCAGGGGTTCTGGAGAGGAGGAACAATGCGGTTTTCGTCCTGGCCGTGGAACACTGGACCAGCTCTACACCCTCAGCAGGGTCCTGGAGGGTGCGTGGGAGTTCACCCAACCGGTCTACATGTGTTTTGTGGACTTGGAGAAGGCGTTCGACCGTGTCCCTTGGGGGGCCCTGTGGGGGGTGCTCCGGGAGTATGGGGTACCGGGCCCCTTGATACGGGCTGTTAGGTCCCTGTACGACCGGTGCCAGAGTTTGGTTCGCATTGCCGGCAGTAAGTCGGGCTTGTTTCCAGTGAGAGTTGGACTCCGCCAAGGTTGCCCTTTGTCACCGATCCTGTTCCTAACTTTTATGGACAGGATCTCTAGGCACAGCCAAGGCGTTGAGGGGATCCGTTTTGGTGGCCTCAGGATCGGGTCTCTGCTTTTTGCAGATGACGTGGTCCTGTTGGCTTCATCGGAACGTGATCTACAGCTTTCGCTGGAGCGGTTCGCAGCCGAGTGTGAAGCGGCTGGGATGAGAATCAGCACCTCCAAATCCGAGGCCATGGTCTTGAGCCGGAAAAGGGTGGGGTGCCTTCTCCGGGTCGGGGATGGGGTCCTTCCCCAAGTGGAGGAGTTTAAGTATCTGGGGGTCTTGTTCACAAATGAGGGAAAAATAGAGCGGGAGATCGATAGATGGATTGGTGGGGCATCTGCAGTTATGCGGGCGCTTTACCGGTCTGTCGTGGTGAAGAGAGAGCTGAGCCGAAAGGCGAAGCTCTCGCTTTACCGGCCGATTTACGTTCCTACCCTCATCTATGGTCACGAACTCTGGGTGGTGACCGAAAGAACGAGATCACAGATACAAGCGGCTGAAATGAGTTTCCTCCGCAGAGTGTCTGGGCTCTCCCTTAGAGATAGGGTGAGAAGCTCAGTCATCCGGAGGGGGCTCAGAGTAGAGCCGCTGCTTCTCCACATCGAGAGGAGTCAGTTGAGGTGGCTCGGGCATCTGGTCAGGATGCCTCCTGGACGCCTCCCTGGTGAGGTGTTTCAGGCACGTCTCACCGGGAGGAGGCCCAGGGGAAGGCCCAGGACACGCTGGAGGGACTATGTTTCTCGGCTGGCCTGGGAGCGCCTTGGGGTTCCTCCCGAGAAGCTGGAACAAGTGGCTGGGGAAAGGGAAGTCTGGGTCTCTTTGATTAGGCTGCTGCCCCCGCGACCCGACCCCGGATAAGCGGAAGAAAATGGATGGATGGATACATGCTTTATTGTTGTTATTATTATCATCAGTAGGCTTATTATCATTACTAGGCTATTGCTATAATTGGGAATTGGCACCAGACCTCTGATATTAAGTTATGCTTTATTATTGTTATAATTACTAGGCGTAATAGTAGACATCATCTGCATTATTTACAGAAGCTTGCAGGTAGGTGATGGTAATGGCCGCGTTTCCCAAATACGATCGTTCTTAAGGACTTAAAAAGGCTCGTAAGAAGGGTTCGGCTAAGAAGAAGCGCTAAGATATGGGTGTTTCCCAGAAGCGTTCTTAACTGCCTTCTTAGAAGAACGTTAAGATCAAGCCTAAGAAGCTTCTTAAGAAGCTCTTAACGGGTGCTGAAACTGAATCAATCGATGCCAGGCTAATCGATCACCCACTCCTTTATCAGCGCTGAGCGCAGCGCCCAGTCACACACAGCGTTGTTTATAAGAACTTGCGATATTCATGATGAGTACAGAGTTAGTGAATTAGCTTCACATTGTGTGCTGATAACCATATATAGATTAAATAAAAACAAAAGAAAAAAGAAAAAGAAAACAACAAGTAGCCTAGTTGCGCGCCTACGCGTGTTTTTCCTGCTCAATGTGTGTGCCATCAGGTGTATCCAAGTAGTAATCAAGCCCATTAGCGCATATATACCCCCATGAATATTGGCACACACATGTGATAATGGATGAAACTGGCAGCAAAAAGAGATAGCGGGCACCGTCGTTTACCGCGGAGGAGATGGGCGTCCTAGTGGACGAGGTGTGGCAGCACCGTGAGGTTTTATTTGGAGGAACAAAAGGGGGAAAAAAACATAAGGGTTAAGAACCGTGTATGGCAGGCTATAGCGGTGAAGATGTCCCCCTCAGCCCATGTGGCCTGCGTGACTGGGGTGCTGTCAGAATGAAGTGGCAGGAGTTTCAGAGTCTGACCAAAAAGAAGAATGCCAAGGTGAGAAGGGAAGCCATGGGCACGGGTGGTGGAGCACCGGGTGGGACGACCCTCACTCCCGATGAAGAGAAAGTCCTCTCCATCATAAGGAAGACGGCCTCTGAAGGCATCACAGGGGGCATCGACCTTGAGGGGGACGAGGGCCTCTCAGAAAGTGAGGAAGAGGAGCCATTCGGGAGCGAAGTAGGGGCGTGCACGCCCACAGGAGAGGACGACCCCACACAGCCGTGCCCTGTCCTCGTGCGCCAACCAGCACGGCCCAGTGTCCGCATGCAGGGAGGCTTAACCAGGCGGCCTGCAATAACCACCTGCACCTGCAACGACACGTTGGTGCGCCTGGAGAGGGAGAAGCTGGTGGTGCTGCGGGGGATAGAGGACCAGCTCCTGAGACGCTGTCCGAGGCACAGTTCAACCGTCCCTCCATCTCCGTTCCAATCATCCTTCCCCAGGATTCAGGTACGGGACAGTTCTATTTTGTTTTATTAGCATTATGCAATGTATCCCATTCAATTTCATTAATCAATCCCCCTTCATTGCAGGTGATGCAGATACCCAGGCGGCCCAGTGAAGCCGGAGACCCCACCCCTCCTCCCTCATTATGCTTTCAATAAACTTTGGTTTCCTTTTTAACCATGTATTGTGTGTATCATTTTGCATTGAAATGAGTATTAAACCTAGCAACAAAAAGTCCGAGGCAATTTGCAATTTTAATTAAATTTTCTAAGCGTAGGTTCATGACGTGTGCGTAATGTGCGCCCTGACGCACGTGCTTCTCACTACTACTCACTACAGCACAGCATGTTTTGCCGGTAATTGCAGCCACGGTTTCTCACACACACACGGACTTTGGCCTTTATATAGAGTAGCAGGTGAAGCCTCTCTGGATTAGGTTCAGCTGAGTTCAATTACATCTGTTTCCTTGATATCTGTGAAATGCCACAGGGTGGTTGATGTTTTTTATGTGTAAACTCATATGCAGATGTGTAAAACTTAAACGTGTACTTCAATAAAATATATGTTTTCCTTCTCTACTATTAGCCTATGTTTCTTGCGCCAGTGCTCCACAGCTATGAGTGCATTTTAACATTAAACATTGTTTTATTATTTCATAAAGTGGAGGATATAAATTTCCCTGATGCAGCTTGATCACTGTAGCCTAGAAATCTAGACGCCCCTGGTGGCAGGCTATGATCACTGAGCATTTGATCGCTAAGAAGGCTGTTAAGAGTGGCTCAGATCGATCTTACGTTTCCTTCTTAGTGAAAGATCTTCTTAAGCTAAGAGCGACTCTGGTAAAACGCGTTCTTTCACAGCGTGCTTAAGAGCGCTCCAAAGAAGAATCTTAGTGCTAAAAGCTTCTTAACTCATTTGGGAAAGCCTGCTTTGCCTGGCAAAGATCCTCAATTCTTTGCTCAATGTTTGATAAACAGCCTCAAATCATCCTCGATGTGTGGACCATTGGGTATTTTGTTTTGAGTGCAGTCATTTTTGAGAATCCTGCCTCACACAAATATGTCGACGCAAAAGGAAGGAGAATCTTCAAGGCAACGTTACAGAGTTGAGGATATTCCTGCATCAATGCTGGCCAGAACGACGAAAGAGGGCAGGAGCTAAAGACTTCCTTCAGTCTACTGTCACTCTTCAGCTCAATAAGCTGTTCCTGTCTATCAATTGAAGGCTCGTTTGCTGTGCACACAAACAGATCTCGAACTCACGCAAAAGACCGATAATCCTCTTTAAAGTATGTCGCAAATTGTTTTCTCATTGCTGACAGGGGCTCAGACACTGATTGAAATAGGGAAGAGAAATCGGGTGACGTGCCTACATCAGTGATAAAGTCTACAAGGCTGGGGAACATGTCGCAGTTCCCTCGACTGATGCAGCCATGCCAGAGGTCTAGTTTTTGTGTGAAGACAGGCACTTTGTCTGCAAGTTGGAAAATATGTGTTTCGCGGCCTTGCAAAGACTGGTTAAGGCCATTCAAGCAGTCAAATATATCGACCAAATAGGACAGAGACGCAAGCCACATAGTGTCATCCAGATGCTGTCATAAACCCTTCACCTCCTCTCGCAGCTCATACAACCGCTGTAACACCCGCCCCCTGGAGAGCCAGCGAACTTCAGTGTGACTCGCCTAATAAAACGCTTATCACCTGCATTTGCACTCACTATGACAAATGAATCAACCTTGTTCAAAACTTTTTTTTTTTATCAGTCCAAACATCATTTTCTTTCAGGAGTTATGCATATACAAAACTATAACTTTTTATGACAGTAGTTTAGTGATAAAAAATTCTTTGCAAGTTTTTCTTATTCAGTTTTTTCCCCTCCCATCCTGTAACCTACTGAATCACCGAGATAGGACATAAGAAAACAGGACAGGTCCGTGAAAAAGAGGACATTTACTCGAGTCATTCTCTGATGTCTTTGATTTACTTGAACACATAGCCTTTTATTAAACTATGACTTGTAGTAATAAAAGGCAGTAGTTTAGTTTAACTTACCTCTACATGCTTCCGCAGGATTGATGTGGAATTTTTAAAAGCTCCTACCTTTGGTCTCTCTGGGCAAACACATAATAATCCTGTTGCCTTTCTTGAACTGAAGCCGAAGATGTCACTTACATATTTGGCCAAGGTTTAACATTGTTTTCTTTAACTTTATTGACGATTTCTTTGTTCACTGGATCACCGATGTCAGGTGCTTCCATCTTTATCCTTATTTGCACCAGTTCTATCCATTTTTTTGCATAGTAATGGATAGAAAGAAAATGTAGCGAAGTAGGCTACTACAATACTTGAAGAAAGCTTACTTAAGTAAAAGTAAAATTACAGATTTAAACATGACTTTAAAAAGTACAATTATACAAAAAGCCTACTCAATTACAGTAACGCAAGTAAAAAGTAATTTATTGCTTTCCACCTCTGACCAACTGACATGCCCGGTTTAGTTGATTTGGCTAGCGAGCTGTAAAACCGTCAGTACACTGGCGTCTTCAGATGCACACCATGGAGATTTGGTTTTACGACAGTGACATTTCTATGCAAGCCTTGAGGGCGACAGAGCAAATATCCGCAAAGTGCACCTTTAAAAATGTTAAATTATTGTGTTTGTGGAGGCTGTACAAACACCAGTCTGTCAGGACATTGAGTCCACAGGTCCCCCCCCCCCCCCAACAAAGAAAAGCACTATCTTCCATGTCTGAGTGCATTTTGTGCAGCTGAGACTGCACTTAACACCTCCTTTGGCTATGAAAAAAGCGGTCGTTTCGGGCGCTCACTTCAGACCTAAGGATTTAAATCCCAACAATCTGATGGAGTTTAACATGGGATACTGACGCAAAGATCAGGTGCGATTTACACCAGCCGCAGCAGTGCCTTCAGTGCTTACAATTTTATTGGGACCGCTGCCAGCGGCTGCTTTTAGACCTGCAGCAGGTGGGAGACACGTTCACAGATCGATCTGAGGCTCTATGCAGACGGGATCTGTGCAGTGTAAGTCTTCTTGTCAAACATCTGCTAATTACAGCTTTGTTGAAAGAATGATAGCAAAGATCAGAATCACTGTGATATGTGGGTTTTAAAAGAAACAGTAAAGAAATTATCTTTCTTTACTTTCCCCACGTACCCTGTACTATGGAAAAAGTGTGTTAACACGGTCAAGAGAGTGAAACCGGACTGCAGTCCAATTTAGTGAACATTTAAGTGGTAAAAATCGTTTTGACTCTTGATAAAATCAGCATTATTTTGGATATCGGAATACTTAATACGTTTAGCTTCAACCATTGTCAATATAAATGCCATTAATTGACGATGTGACCAAAAGCCATTAGCTAGTGTTGTAAATATTTTTATTAGTTAAATGCATTAAACATATAATGGAGTTTACATGTCTCTAAGCGTCTCTACAGGCCTGCTGAAATGATCAGTCACTTAGTTACTGGATCTAGGCCTGGTTAAAGTCCAGACCGATTCTGGTTAGAGTCCAGAATTAGAGACAAAGCTCCTGCTGAAGTGGTCAGTCACTTAGTGACCGTATCTAGGCCTGGTTAAAGTCCAGACCGATTGTGGTTAGAGTCCAGAATTAGACATAGCTCAGAGGGTCAGAAATAGTTTAATAGAAATCTTCTCCAACACTAGCACCAAGGGCATAGGTTTGTTAATCAATAATATGTTCGCCCCAGAAGAAGAATGTGCAACAAACAAAACAAATGCATTTCCCTTGCAACCCTTGCCGTTTTGTGCACTGTGCGCAGAAACTTCACTACAGTTCTGCTTAAAATAAATATCAACTGTGCAAAATTCCAGAGAACAGTGACAAAAAAAATCTGAAGTGCGTCCATCATTTTGACAGTTTATAATTCACATCCCTGAAAACTTGGTGCAAACGTACAGACATTTTCTACTTTACGCACAGAATTCAGGTAACTGAATCAATCAAAAAAAGATTAGAGTACTATGAGAGCATCTGACTGCTCATCATCTCAGCTGAGCTATAGCGATGCTTTGAGTGTTCAGGTCTGACAGCACCATGGAGAGTTATGGAGCAATTGGAGTGCATAGCTGCAACGGACACAGACTGATGACGGTTTTGAATCTATTTGATCTAGAGATAACTGCGGGTACCGGGTCGTGTTCAAAAATCATCTAAACAGGTGCGGGTTAGTAAAATTGGACCAGTGCAGGACTCTGCAACAGTAAACTGTATAGGCTACTTTTACTGCTATTATTTTGTATTTAACAATGCAAGAAATACAAAAACTAGATATGAAAGGATAAATTATTGAGGCAACAATATTTACTTTAATGCAAGTTTTCATAGTAATCGAAAGACATTACTTATTTAATCTTCTAAAATCTATTGGGAAAAACCCCACCCTCAGCTCCTGTTGGTTTGTTTTCACCGACGCTATCCGCCATTTTGATTTGTGACGTAACTATGACGCTACGCCGGAATTGTCAATTGATCCAGCTAACAGGACTTCCTTCTGGTACGTCACATCCGGTCTGGGGGAGGTTAAACCATAACACAAAAAGTATCCAAAAGCTAAATAATTCACGCATGAGTACATTGTTAATTGGAAACGGTTACTGAAATATTTCCCTAAACAGTGATTTAAGGGGAGCTCTAACCTGCAACCTGCACTTTAAGGTCATCACTGGTGAACAGATCAGTTACCTGAATAGGAAGCGTCTCACTGTTCAGGCGGAGATGGTTTCGTCCATACAGAAGTTTATATAGTTTGTCACACACTCTGTCATGGTATTGATTTCCTTTTCATGTGGGATCCCTGTACCAAGGTACCTGTTCTCCTCAATCCCAGTCTGTAGCACAAAATAACCCTGCAGGGCTTCTTCAGGTTCCCGTGACCATCTTCTCACAATTCTACTGATTACAGATTGCTTCTGAACAAGGGGTTTATCTTCTAAGATTAAAACAAGATTGTGATCTAATTTGCAAAGAGAAGGTCTTGCTTGTGAAATGTATGCATACTTGACATCTGCATAAAACAAATTCAATGTTTTGTTTTCTCTGGTGGAATAGTTGACACATTGTTGACAAATGCACTGAGGTGCTTAGCAACAACTGAGCTGATGACATCACATGCAGTATCAGTAACATGTGATGGTGGAATTTAAGGAGCTGTCAAATTAACAACAGTGAACTCATTTGGTAAACAATAGGGAGAGAAACTTACTGTTAACAGTTTAATATCTGGGCTGCAAAGAAAAAAAAAACTTGATGGTAACGTCTCATGGACGTTGTTAAAAAGTCCTGCTAATCCACTTCTTTTGCTTTTACCACTCTTTAAATCTTTGTCTGCACATATGGTCAGAAAACCAGGCAGAAAAATGTTGGAGTTAAGGGTATGATCCTGCACCCATGTCTCAGTAAAACACATAATGCATTCCCAATAGTATGTCTCGTTGGTCCAAGTTGGGGCTTGATTTTCATCCAGGTGGTTTACGGAAGATCTCACATTGCCCAATATGATAGATCTGCTATGATAAATCTGCTTCTTTCCAAATGCAGGACCAGTGACACAAGAACTCCTTTGTCCATAATCCAATCACCGTCTTCAACTCCTCACTTGGGGGGAGGAGGAAATAAGGAGAACAGTAGGGGAAGGAGCAGTAGCCACAGTGCTATATATATATATATATATATATATATATATAAATAAAATTTAATTAAAAGTTCTGTATATGTTTATTTATCTTCCTACACCCTTTTGTTTTCTGCTGGAAATATTAATTTCCCTGAGGGAGTCATCCCAAAGGGATTAATAAAGTTAAGTCTAAATTGGAATCCATGGTTCAAATTTCCTCTCTCTTCTCATTGCTTCTGGCTTGCATCCATGATACCTCCCTTTCAACTAATTTGGGATCTGCAGTTAAGATATTATTTGGGGAGTTTGGGAAATATTAGTCAGGTGTAAAATAGCACTTAGTTGTTATGGCTGTGCATCATCACAAGTATCAAAAAGTAAAAACGTGTGAGCAAAAATCCTTCCAGCTGCATAGCATCTAAACATAGAGGAAATAATCATCCAAAAAAATAATACTTTAGCCAGAAAATGGAGAATTGAAGATTTGAAAAAGAATACATCAGAATAAAAGTAACAGAGCTACACCAACATGGTGTCATCCTAAACAGCAAAATTCTAGAATTTTAATTTCTTACAAGGTGTGACAAGAGAATTATTTAGTTTGATGAGTTCTAAAATTCACAATCCATCCAAGAAAGACCTCTGAGAATTGGAACAGAAGCAAGATAACTTAAAACTATAAACAGATAAAATAAGTTTAAAAAAACAAATGAGGAAAACAAAGTTTCATGTTTGCATTTGCTTATGTCCTACAGTTCACTTACAAACAGGACCACTACCAACAACAGTCAATCTAGAACCATGATTTGCAATAAAACACCATCCATCCAGTTGCAGAGGTGAACGGGTCTGGAGCAAAACCTAGACAATTTTCTATAGGATCCATTCAGTAAGTTATGGGTCTGCCCCTGTAACTCCGTCGAATGAAACAAGCCTGGAAACCTCCAAAGGGAAGCACCCAGGGAATTCGGATAAGAGGCCCAAATGACTTAAGCTGACTTGTTTTGATGTGGAGGAGCAACTACTCTACTCAGAACTCCCTCCGGATGATGGAAATCTTCACTATGTCCTTACGACTGAATTCTGAACCCCTGCAGTGCAAACTAATTTCTACTGGTTGTATGAAGGATCTCGTATGATTAAGTAATTATTCGCATCTGATGATCATAGATAAGGGATAGAATGTAATGCAAGAGCTTCAGTTTTTGGGTCAACTGTGAAGCAAGTGGATGAATCCTAAGTTTTAACTGGCTGGTTAAGACGATGCTGGAACTTGGTTTGGTTCAATGTCAGAGAAACAAAGATAACTGATAACCTAGGTGAAGGACCGTCGAGATGGCAATCATTAGTTCAACAGTAAATCTAAAGAAGGAAACTTAAGTTATTCTTCAGAAAATATGTTTGTTAAATAAAAACATTTTTAGTGTCACAAATAAACATCCTTCCACAGCTTTCTTATTTTTTTTCACTGGGGTTGGTGGATGTATGAGTGTGTGGGAAAAACCTCTTTGTGGTCTTCCATGACAGTAAGAATGGTGTCTATTGTGCTAAGGATGCCCAGAGCCATGACAGTCTTGTCTTCATTCTCCTCATACTCTTCACTCTGTAGAACCCTGGTGAAGATCTCCGCCTGATGGCAAGAAACACAAAGTCATCTTTGCATCCTTTTAGAGAAAATATTGCTCAGAAAGAAAAAGGTTATCTTATGCTTTGTATGATATTTACTGGACTAAAAAAAGTGCATTGAAGAACATGTTGCTGGTTAATGAATTTATCAATAGTAGATAGTTTTGTAGTATTTAATTAATCGGGGGTGGGAGAGGAGGGGAATCAGATTTTCTGTGGAAAATTGGCAATTCCACTGATTGGCGCTGCTCCACTTCACAGACTAAAATACCTTAAAGTACTTCAAACAGTACTTGTATTTTTAGTTTTAACCTTTATTTTACCGGGATTATTCCTGGATTATTCCCACTGAGATTCAAAATATCTTTTTCAAGGGAATCCTGGCCAAGACAGCAGCTTAAACAGTTCCAAATAAAAGAAGTACAATATAAAAACAGACAACATACAACAAGGACACACAGTTTACAATCTCTCAAACATAGATACAGAGGACCTTCCTACCAGGTTTTGTGTCATGTCCACTGCTATAGCAGCCATCTCCTGGTTGTATTCGCAAATCAATTTCTGAATGACATTGGTAAGGTCATCATTCTCCGTCTCTCTGACCACATGCAGCAGCTCCTGCATCACCTGGCGAATATACGGCCTGATGTACAGCTTGGCTACACACAGACCAGAGGTTGCAGTGTAAGGACAGGATTCCTTTAATTACAAAGCTGAAAACATACAAGCTGTTGGTCAATGCACCTTGCTCCTGGTTGCTAACAAGCGTCTGCAGAGCAATGGCTGCTTCCACCTTAACAGGCATCTCTTTGTCATCTATCAGGTCTTGCCTGACTAGCTCCACGGCATTCCTAAGCACCAGCTCGTCATGGAAACGCAGGGGGCTGAGGCAGTGCAGCACCCAACACGACTGGTAGATCACAGCAGAGAAGTACAGGTTTGTACAATCCACCCCCAGGGTTTTTGAAAGACTAAGATCAGCTGTTCAAAAAAAATATAAAAAATGAGTGGGTGGGACTGTTACTCACCCTGGCTCGGAGGTAAGCCATTGGAGAGTTGAGCAGTGGGAACACATAGTTTTGCAGCATCAACTCCATCTGCTCCCTGTATATTCTCTTCTGTGTGATGAGATTTAACACAAAGAACATCAAATATGTATTAGATTTTATTCAGTCATATTTTCTAAATGAGCGCTCAGCCACAGAATTGGATTCCTTTATACCTTCAGTAGGAGCTCAGCAAGAGCTCCAATGCAGTGCAGCGCTCCATCCTTACTGCAGGGGTCAGCAGATGGGTCAACCAAGATCTTGTGGCAGAACTCCATCATCTGAGGAAGTACCTGACAAGCAGAAATCATGAACTTCAGATTGGGTTTAGAAAACATGCAAAAGTCACAACTTACTGGGCTTCTGTATTTACAGATTAGGCCAAAATTCTACATCCACTCATCATGAACATAAATTCAATATTAACTACAGCATTTTATTGATTTCAACTGTTCTTTTTCCAAGGTGGAATGGTTATACAACTATAATGACTTAAAAAACGCTGTATGTACAAGTTTAAACTTATTGTGGATTTTCTTGGATCCAACAAATACAATGATTAATAATTATAAAGGGTGCCTGTAGTGTACTTTCCATTTATCTGTGCTAATTTTTGACAGATTAGACTTGGGGTTCCTCAAAACTGCATTTATGGACCACTTTTCTTCAACATTTGTATAGATCCCTCACTCAAGTTATAGTATACAACATGTCTAACATACATATTGTGTAGGACTGAGCGATATGGCCTCAAATCTACATTGCGATATAATCTAAAGCAAGTGCTGTAACATCTATTGCGATATATTCTTTTTTTTCTATATATATATATATATATATATATATATATGACTTTTTATGAACATTCTCACTTTTCAGATACACTGCAGTAGAACATCAATAAAGTTTAGAATCCCATTTAAAGACCATTTATTATCCAGAATGAATAAAAAAAAAAAATTCACATCTTTTCCAAAAAATGCAACAGAAAGATTCTCACAACATAAATACCGATAAGGATATTTAAAATAAAATTAAAGCTAAAACACAAAGTTTAAAATTTTCGGCTTTCCTGGTTACTTATTAATACATTTAACATCGCACAAAAATAAACCTGCACATAATTTAATTCAAAATGCTTCATGTTCAATAGGTTTCTTTCCGCTAAATACAAAACAAACAATTTTAAACTTGCAATATCTAGTGTAAAGACAAACACTGAATACCAATATTTATCCGCCTTGCGTACCTGGCACAAAGTACTTTGGCACATTTCTACCTTATACCATTTATATTGCCCACTACTAGTATGGTGATTAGAATAACTTTCTCTTTCAGCATAATCACATGAGCATACTATTAGCAGTGGTCGTGAAAAACAGCTGGACAGTAGGACATTATTAGCCTGTTTCAGCATTTTCCAACAAAAAACTTAAAATAAATGGACATTTTGTCAGTCTCGTTTCTCCTCCAACCATTAAAAAAAAAGCTGCTGCTGTTATGGTTACAGCTTCCATGGAGGTGAGTCATTTGTCTGACACATGAATCTGATGATGAGGTAGAGGGGCTTTGATAATCAGAAATTTCAGACCAAAAAAAGGAAGTTGGAGGGCTTCTGTCCACTACCTTTCATACTAAAATATTAGTGCTGAAAGTGCTATGAAGTCACTATTATCTGCGTTGTATCCATGAAATTAAACATGTTTAAAGTACAGTGTAAGTTAAAGGTGCAAGCAGCCTCGAACGGCCCTCACAGCTTAGCGCCACTCAAGCCTGTGCTGCGAACACATGCACCGCTTCCTCAACTTAACCTTAATGCTTCCACTGAGCCTGCTGATCAAATCTGCATGACGAAGTGTTCAAAAGGCACAAAATGGCAGCTTTCAACCAAAATGGCTGACTTCCTGTGGGGTATGGACCCTGGCTTCAGACTTCTTTATAGGTCTTAAAAACTAAAAATACACACCAAATTTAACAATCCTAGTTGAAAGCATTGGTTGTGTTTGATTGTTTTCATGCTCCCAGGGGACGTTGTGCAGGAATTAGACCACCCCCATCAAATATTTGCATGTTAGAGATTGGACTAATATCTATTGTCAAACTTTAGGCAGATATGATAATGCATGTGGAATTCAGAGCTAAAAGTATTTCCATGGCATGATATTAGGCTTCGCCATGCTGCCACAGCCACACCCTCTTTCTAAACTTCTCAGTTCCAGAAACAACATTACACCAACTTGTTTTCAGTCACTGGCCAAAGCTAGATGTTGATTAGGTAAAAGGAGTCAAATACGGACCTTTCTAAGTAAACATTGCACTTCCTGTTCTAAGGGTGTTCTTAGGTGACATGAGCAAATGATGAATGTGTTGAGTGCTGGTATATGATGACACAGAAAATGTGGTACAGCTTTGTCCTTGTTTGTGGAAGTTGTATATACTTTGCATACTTTGAGGCTTGTCTACACCCACATGCTATGATGCAGCAAAAAATGGCCTATACTTTTATAGGGCTTTATTTAGTCCTTGAGGACCCCAAAGCGCTTCACACGACATTCAGTCATTCACCCATTCACGCACACATTCACACAATGGTGGTGGCAAGCTACGTTGTAGCCACAGCTGCCCTGGGGCACATTGACAAAGCAAGGCTGCCGAACACTGGTGCTACTGGGCCCTCTGACCACCACCAGTAGGCAGAAGGGTGAAGTGTCTTGCCCACCTCTGGAATATTGGTAAAATTTGAAATATCCTGTCCAGGGGAGTTACTGGGAATCTAGTCCATGCATTTGTTATTTCAACGCTGTACTACTGTAATTCTTGGAAGTCCACAAAATGCAATTAAAAGCAATAGAAGCTACACCTGGTCTGGTATCCTGCTTAGCTGCAATGCCCTGTTGGACGGGCGGTGTCGATGGGATGGTGCTCCCAGTAACTGAACATCCTCTCTGTCCTGTTAGCAACTTTTACATTCTTTAACAAAGAAAGTACTCTTACATAAGTTCTTTTGTTCTTTTTGTGTCTGTGTTCTGTCTTCTCGAACACCCAGACGATCGTGGCAGATAACAGCTTGTACCGAGTGAGGTTCTGCTGGAGGTTTCTTCCTGTTAAAGGGGAGTTTTTCCCATCCGCTGTTGCTACATGCTTGCTCAGTATGAGGGATTGCTGTGGTTTGAGTCTGCATGAACGAAACACAACCTTAAGTCCATTACTCAATGCTGTGGTGGGAGTCTGCATGAACGGGGCACAACCTTAAGTCAATGACTCAATGCAATCTGCTGGGATTCCTTGAATAGAAAACTTTTAAACCAATTGGAATGTTTCTATGATTGTATTGAAAAAACTTTTCTTGTAAAGTGCCTTGAGATGACATCTGTTGTGAATCGGCGCTATACACAAACTGAATTGAGATATAACAACTTTAATATTTTTGGTCAAAGTTTGAGGCCTGACCCTGCCCCTTCAACATATTCGAAAAGTCAATATGTTTGATGGTGGAGTTCAATCAAATGCAGAGACTGTACACGGAAAAATGGGGTCAAAATCGCAACTTCAATCCAAGATGGCTGACTTCCTGTACGTTTGGGACCAGAGGCGTTTTGTGTGTGTGTGTGTCTGTGGGGGGAGGGGGAGTTAAGTTGTGCTCGACAAGCAGAACTTTATATAAGAAAAACAAATTATATCACATACATGTGACACATTAACATTAGATTATTAATTAAGCAACAAGGCAGAACAGAACCAGGGCTCTATCTAGACACCAGGACTAAACCACAATTCAACCAAACCCAAAACTGATCCGGGATTAAAACAGGACTGTAACAGTTCTAAATCAGGACTACTTCAGGACTGAACCAAGACAGAACCAGAATCAAAACTAGATGATCGTAGCACTGAAAATCAAAACCTCTATTGTGGTAACATGAGACTGCATCTTCGAAGCTTGAGTTTTGCGAACCTATCAATGACATTTTCAGGGTCAATATTATTCAAGTATTCTTTCTCAGGTGTGTTTTGGTGTTCTCTGTCTTTCCTGATTTCCCCAGACCTATCTGAATGATCAGAAAGAGTCATTACTATTTAATGATACCTCTATATTCTTCTCTCTGAGCTATTAGTTTGTACCATATTATTTTTTAATTCTGCCAAAGAACTACACTATTTATATAACTATTTAGCCTAGCTGTACAAAAAAAGCCTGCATGACGTATTAAATATACAATTAGAAAAATTACAAACCTAACAAGATACACTTGTGAACATGTGTCTAGCGAGTTCTGGCAAACAACTGTCTGTGACTAACATGTCTTTCTCACCTGGATCTTGTTCCATCTCTGTTCTGTCCTCATTCTCCTCTCCCTCTCTGTTACTCTATCTCCCTCTTTGTGCTAGCAATCAAGCCAGACATCAAGAACATCAAATACACAGTTTAAACCAGATATTTACATACACTTCAGATTAGGGCTCGGCGATATGGCTTAAAAATAAAATGTACAATTTGTGTGATGCCAAATCCGATTTCCGATTTTTTATTGATTTTATTCTTTTCTCCCTTTCTTTAAAATTCTTTTAAATAACAGAAAATATTTTTAAAACTTGCTTTTATTTTAATCATCCTTTCTCAGAGTTCACCTGAATTCAAAGTCCAAATAAATGCACACTGTAAAACATGATGGTAGACCTTGGGCCATGTCAAAGAAAGAGGCTCTGTGTTTTGGGGGTCCCTTAATATGCATCCACATGTGTGCCACCAATTAACTCAAATGGACTCTATTAACCTATCAGAACCTTCTTAAGCTCAGAATGGAATCATCTGGAGTTTCCTTTTTTATTAAAGATTCAATTCTAAAATAGCGCTGCTTTGGGTTGCGGCATGTTGGAGTGGCTCTGTTGGCTATATATTAAGTTTTGGTTTTTAGTACATTGGTTCCTCTTTTTTTCTTGAGGAAGATTGCATTTTTCTGACCTGTATACTTTCTAGTTTTTGGTGCTGTGAAGCTGGAAGAAATTTTGCTGTAAATTTTTCACTTTTTGATAACTTGTTATGATGCGTAACCATGGTAACAATGGTTTACAGCCCGGAGCAGCTGATTAACATCGCAAAAGCTGAAATAATACCTCAGCTGAAGCCACAAATCCCTGATGAGTTGATAAGGAGGAGACGTGGATGCAGAGCAGGAGCACAAAGGAGACAGAGAAAGAGGAAGTTCAAGACATCTCTTCCATCGATCATAATGGGTAATGTGAGATCACTGGCTAACAAGATGGATGAACTCCAAGCCCTTACAAGGACTCAGCCAAGCCCAGAAGTATATGAGAAGTGAGCATAAGCAGCTGCTGAGATCTCGTGAGAGCTGTGCGTAAGTAATATGGCGGTAAACTGGTAAAACAAACAAACTCAGGTAAAAACAAACCAATACATTCGAGCCAAATATAGCAAACGTTTAATAATAACCATTATTTTGTATTTTTTTCCAAACTGGACGAGGAAACCTTGGACAGCCTGCAAAGCTACTTGGACGAGTGTTTTGACAACATTGTTATGGGCAAGCCACAAAAATCCACCTCTGCTATGCCGCCAAGCACACCATCACAGAAATGCACCCCTTCTGAGGCCAGCACCTCCACCATCTTGACAGAGAAAAGCCACAGCGATGTCCTGGACTCAATAGATAAGAAGCTAACCAGCCTAGACACCCGTCTGGCCCTGGTTGAGGTTCTCCACAAATAATTTCAAGCTCTAAGGGAATCTCTGGAGTTCAGCCAACAACAGGTACCATCGCTCGCTGCAGAAAACCAAACGCTGAGAGACAGTGTAAAGAAACTCACTCACAAACTCCGGGATCCCAGAACAGGCTGAGGGAGACGCTGAATCCACCGTCCGAGAATTTCTCCAAAATCAGTTCAAACTCCCAAGCGACACGGTAAAAAACATCACTTTTCAGGTAAGGAGCCCAACAACAGCCGGCCGCGACCAATTGTTGCAAATTCGAGCATTACAAGCAAAAAGAGCATGTCAGATGCCGGGGCAGAGAGCTGCGGGGAACCAATTACAGCGTTAACGATCAATATCCGAAGGATATCCGATTTGTTCCCAATCAGGAAGAAACATATCAGTGAAGGCACCAGAGCTGCAGCATTGGTAGATAAACTGTATGTTAATGGGCAGCTGTTCAGGGACCCCCAGCTTACGCCTTGGCTTTATTAGTCATGTAACACTGGTCAGATAAGAGTTGTTTTATCAGTCAACTATAATCTAATGTTAGCACAGCTCTGTAAAGTTGTTTTCATAACTTGGTATGGGCGGGGCCAGGGCTAAGCACTGGGATACTGGCTCGTTTTTGTTTTCTCATCTTCACATGTCTATCACCAAATGTCTTTGTCACTCCTTTTTTCTTCTTTTATCACTTTTTTTTCATGACATAACTATTTTTCTCTCACCCTCACCCTTAACCCCTTTGCAACTTTCTTCAATTTTTCTCTTTCTTATATCTCGGCTTTTGGATTTTCAATCAGGCAACCCCAAGCACAAACGAATAATGCACTTGTGTTTATCTGTTTCTATGGTGATATACACTTTCCAACTTTAGTCTCAAAACCATGGCTACTCTAAGGTTTGTCACATGGAATGTTCAGGGAGCTGGCTCCAGAGAGAAGAGTTAAGATTTTTAACCAGCTTAAAAGATTGAAGGCAGATGTCGTCTTATTACAAGAAACCCATAAATCTACCTCAGCTGCAGTTGATCTTAAATCCCCTGAGTTTCCTAATGTGTTTTCTGCATGCTATAACTCTAGACAAATGGGAGTAGCAATATAAATAAACATTTTAATTTTACAGTAATAGATACAGTTACAGATCCAGAGGGTAGATTTATTATAGTAAAACTATCTATACATAACCAAAAGTTATGTATTGTCAGTATATATGGTCCAAATGTTGATGACCCCTCATTCTTTCATTCCTTCTTCTCGGTGCTCCTTGAACACTTGGATTGCTGTCTTCTTCTTGGGGGCGACCTCAACTTTGGTTTAAATAAAGAAATAGACAGGCTCAGCACAGCAGGGACTCAGCGCAGCTGGAAATCTATAGATATAGTCAAACAGTACATGAGCGATTATGGACTTTGCGATGCATGGATTTCTCTTCACCCCAATGACAAAAAATATACTTTCTTCTCAAATTCTATTCATATTCTCGACTGGATTATTTGTTAGTCAGCAGCTCACTGTTGACTGACATTTCGGACACTGAGATACACCCTATAGCTGTTAGCGATCATGCTCCTGTTTCTCTAACTTTAGTAAATAAAAAAGAAATGCCTCAAAGCAAAAATTGGAGATTTACTATATCATTACTTAAAGATAAAGAATTTATTAAATATTTCGAAAAAGAGTGGGCTTCTTATTTGGAATATAATGACCTACCTGGTAAGTCGCCATCCATTCTTTGGGGGGCAGGGAAAGCTGTGATTAGAGGTAAAATAATCTCATTCTCTTATTAAATAAAAAGAAAATAGCAAAAAACGTATTCAGGAATTAGAAAAAAAAACTATTAATTAATTAGAAGCTTCCCTAGATGAGGAGAGACTAGGCAAAATCTGAAAAGCAAAGCTAGAATTCAATGAAATTATTAATAAACAGACCCAGTTCTTAATTCAAAGACTTAGGATAGAAACTTTGAACAAGGTAATAAATCAGGTAGATTTTTGGCTAACCAGCTTAAAATTAATAAAGAAAAAAACAACTATATCTGCTATTAAAGATCAGACCGGGAATACAGTATATGATCCCGGAAGAATAAACAACACCTTTAAAGAATTTTACAAATTCAATTCAAATTCAAAAATATTTTATTGATCCCAGAGGGAAATTAAGTGTTGGTATAGCTCATATAATTAATTCTTTAAGGAGTTGTTGTAGATTATGATAGCTGTGGGCAGAAAGGATTTCCTGTTGCGGTCTTTATTGCAGCGAAACTGAAGAAGCCTCCGACTGAAGACGCTCTGTTGTATGACAGTCTCATGAAGAGGACGCTCAGGGTTGTCCATAATTCTTTTGATTATATGAAGAATCCTTCTTTGCATCATCATCTCCAGATGTTCCACAGTTGTCCCAAGAACAGAACGAGCCTTCTTTATCAGGTTGTTGAGCCTTTTTAAATCCCTGGCTCTGATGCTGCTACCCCAACAGATGATGGTTTAAGAGATTAAACTCTCCACAACAGACTTGTAGAAGATCTGCAGCATCTTGCTGCAAACCTTGAAGGACCTAAGCTTCCTCAGGAAGTACAGTCTTCTCTGTCCCTTCTTGGAGACGGCTTCACTGTTCAGTCTCCAGTCCAGTCTGTTGTCAAGGTGAACTCCGAGGTATTTATACTCCTCAACCACCTCCACTTCTTCTCCCATGATGGAAACAGTGTTTGACTTATCCCTGTTTCTTCTGAAATCTACAATCATCTCCTTTGTTTTGTTCACATTCAAGGTGTGGTGCTCCTGTGCTGCTGACCACCTGGTTTGACACACAATCCTTCAGTCTCACAAATTGCGGTCTGTTGGTCAGGTAGTCATTGATCCAGGTGATTGTTGAGGGCTCCACCTGTGTCTTCAGGAGTTTCTGACAAAGCAAATTAGGCTGAATTGTGTTAAATGCACTGGAGAAATCAAAGAACATGATCCCCACACTATTGCCTACTTTGTCCAGATGACTGTGGGTTGGTTGAAGCAGGTGTATGATGGCATCTTCAACTACAACTCCACAGCGATAAGCAACCTGCAGTGGATCCTGATACGTTCTTGTTTGCTTATTCAGGTGGGCCAACAGGAGTCTCTCCAGGACCTTCATGATGTGGGATGTCAGGGCAACAGTTCTATAGTCATTGATGACTGATGGGTGAGTTATTTTTGGTACTGGAACAAGGCAGGATGTCTTCCATAACACTGGAACCTTCTCCTGAGTTAGGCTAAGGTTGAAGAGGTGCTGCAGAATCCCACAGAGCTGCTCAGCACAGGCCTTCAGGACTCTGGGGCTGACACCATCTGGACCTGCAGCCTTGTTCCGGTTCAGTTTCTCCAGCTGCCTCTTCACCTGGCTTTTGGAGACAGAGGAGTGGGAGGGGGACCCAAAGGGGGTAACAGCATTTCCTGACTTGGTTGAAGTCAAACTTGTGGAATCAGAAGAGTCCATGCCTGACGTGAAGGATAAAACGTCCGAGGTGTAACAGGAAAGCTGTTCATCAGAGGAGAGTGGGATGTCTGTTTGGCTGGGAACAGGAGAGGATGCTGAGGCAGTTCCTGAACTGAACCTGTTGAAGAATGTGTTCAGTTCATTGGCTCTGTCCAGACTTCCATCTATCCAATCCTTCCTGTCCTTAAAGCCTGTGATCTTTCTCATTCCTGACCAGACATCTCGGATACTGTCCCTCTGTAGTTTGTTCTCCAGCTTCTTCCTGTATGCCTCCTTGCTCTCTCTGATCTTGACCTTAAGTTGCTTCTGTATACTCCTCAGTAATTACCCGTCTCCCTCCCTGAAGGCTCTTTTTTTCAAGTTTAGCAGTTCCTTAAGGATACTGGTGATCCAGGGTTTGTTATTAGGGAAGCATCTCAATGTTCTGGTGGGGACGATGTTGTCCACACAGAAGTTTATATAGTTAGTCACACACTCAGTCATGGCATTGATGTCCTTTCCATGTCCTTGGCAAAGAGTCATCCAGTCTGTGGTTACAAAACAACCCTGCAGGGCTTCTTAGGCTTCCTGTGACCATTTTCTCAGTTTTCTTTGTAACAGGTTGCCTCTGAACAAGTGGTTTATATTCTGAACAGAGAAAAACAAGATTGTGATCTGATTGTCCCAAAGGAGGTCTTGGTTTGGACACGTATGCATCCTTTACATTCGCATAAAACAAATCCAAGGTCTTGTTTTCTCTTGTGGACCAGCTGACAAACTGTTGAAATGTTAGAAGTGTAGTAGAGAGCGAGGCATGATTAAAATCACCAGATATTGCCACAAATGCATTGGGGTGCTGTGTCTGTAGCTTAGCAACAACGTAACTGATGAAATCACATGCATTGCCGGAAACGGCTGAAGGTGGAATGTAAACAACTGCTCGTACAGTCAGGAAGCCTGGCAGAGAGACGGAGTTGGGGATATGTTCCAGCAGCCACGTCTCCGTAAAACACATAACACTGCATTCACGGTACTCTGGCTGAGTCCTTGTAAGGGCTTGGAGTTCCTTCATCTTGTTAGCCAATGATCTTACGTTGCCCATTATGATCGATGGAAGAGATGTCTTGAACTTCCTCTTTCTCCGTCTCCTTTTCGCTCCTGCTCTGCATCCAAGTCTCCTCCTTATCAACTCATCATGGATTTGTGGCTTCAGTTGAGGTATTATTTCAGCTTCTGCGATATTAATCAGCTGCTCCCGGCTGTAATCCACATTGTTGCCATGGTTAGGCATCATAAGTTGCCCCATAAACTAGAAAGTATACAGGTCAAAAAAATGCAATTTTCCTCAAGAAAAAAAAGAGGAACCAATGTACAAAAACCAAAACTTAATATGTAGCCAACAGAGCCACTCCAACATGCAGCCACCCAGAGCAGCGCAATTCTAGAAGGCTTTATACAACGCTTTATACTTTGTAACAAGGCTTTATACTCGGAGATAAACCCATCAGATCATAAAATAGAATTTTTTTTAGATAAAATAACACTACCTAAATTATCTGAAAGTCAAGCGATGGCCCTGGATTCACCACCAACAGCTGCTCAACTCCAGAAGGCCCTCCAAATAAAAAGGCCAGATGGATTTCCAGCAGAGTTCTATAAAGAATTCTAGAATATTCTGGCACAAACATTCCACAGAATGCTGCAGGAAACCAAGGAAAATGGCCGACTTCCACCAAATATGAATTCTGCCTACATTAGTATTCTACTAAAATCAGGTGAAGACCCTGTGTTTCCTACCAGCTATCGTCCCATATCCCTCAATGTTGATCTTAAAATAATCTGCAAAGCCCTCGCAAAAAGGATAGAGAAAGTAACCCCTCTTATAATACATCCTGATCAAACTGGTTTTATAAAAGGGAGACATTCATCCACAAATTCACGTAGATTAATAGATTTGATAGATTTTTCTTACTGTAAAAACATTGAAACTAATATATTATCTCTAGATGCAGAAAAAGCATTTAATAGAGTTAACTGGAAAGTCTTATTTGCAACCTTACATAAATTTGGCTTTGGAAATTCTTTTATAAACTGGTTGAAAATATTATACAGTTCACCAACAGCATGTATCAGGACTAATAACCAAACATCATCTAGGTTTTATCTTCAGAGAGGTACCAGGTAGGGATGTCCTCTCCCTCCCTCCCGCTATTTGCTATTTTTATTGAACCACTAGCTGCAGCAATCAGGCAAACTCACAATATTAAAGGCATGAAATGCAATAACATAGAACATAAAATCAGTCTTTATGCAGATGATGTATTACTTTTTCTACAGCATTCACAAACCTCTTTCTCTCAGGTAATCAGGTTGATAAATTCTTACTCAAACGTTTCAGATTATTCTATAAATTGGTTAAAATCTACAGTTCTTACAATCAATTGTTCTGTCCAGAATCCAACTAATACACAACTGCAGTCAGGGAATATTACTTATTTAGGTATCAATGTCTCACCAAGACTGGCAGATTTAATAAAGCTAAACTACATCCCACTTTTTAAAAAAGTGGAAGATGATCTTGCTAGATTGGAAATCCCTACCCATAACACTTATGGGAAGGGTTACTTCAGTAAAAATGATGGTTTTGCCCAGAATCAACTACTTATTCTCAATAATCCCAAGTAAACCATCACTGGATTGGTTTAGATCTCTGGACTCATGCAGACGTACACCCATCTGGAATAACCCCGACAACTTGCAAAAAAAAAATGTATGATACGTTTTCAAGACTGGAGGTGTAATGGAATTGAATACCTGGAACATATATTTGAAGGAACAGACTTAATCCCATGTAATACATTAACTACACAATATGGAATTGATAAAAAACAAATTCTTAGAATAACAACAAATTAAATCTATTATTAAAAAGGTTAATTTAGGCTCAATACAGTTGAATTACAAATTCCAGCAAGAGTTTTAGATTTTCTTAATCTCAATCCCCCCAAATTGCTGTCTAAAATATACAAAACTTTATCTACATTAGATGAATCAATAGCCATCCCTATTTCAAAATGGGAGGTGGATTTATCAGCCAGCTTTGACCAAAACGTCTGGTCTCAGATATGTTTAAGAACCTTTAAAATAACAAAAAATCCTAATTTGCAATTAATACAATACAAAATCCTTCATAGAGTACACTATACAGGTCAACGAATGTTTAGGACGTGGCCCCAACCTGGGGTTGGGCTTTGGTGGCTTTGGGTGGTAATTACTGACGGCTGCATGCGGTGCCTTAGGGGGGTCGCACTGACGGACATGGGTTACTGGCCTGGTGGCCGTGTTGCGCCTGGGTAGGGTCTGGGGTGGGCCTGGGGGTTCAGGGCTCTTGGGCGCCGCGCCCCCGAGCTGTTATCCTGGCTGGGGGTCGGCCGGCGTGGGGTCTCTGTTGCCGGTGCCACCCTGTGGGGGTTGGGGCCGGCCGGCATGTGCGGCCACCTCTCTCTTTTTCTCTGGGCCAATTGTCATCGCCGGTCCCTGTATGGCGTCTCGCCTTGTTTGCTGGTTGGGGTGCCTGGCTGCTGGTCCCGGCGGCTGGGTGGCGTTTCTGGGCCTGATCAGTCTTTTTTTCGCACTGGACTTAGCTCCTGGGTCTTGGTCTTTGTGCGCTGCGGGGCGCTGGGGTCGGGCGTTTGGCCGGGTTCGGGCGGACTTGCGGGCGTAGCGGGCGTGCAAGGCAGGTGGGTGGGGCGCTGGGTTTGGTCGCTTGCTGGGCCATTGAGCAGCAATGGTCCCTCCGCAAGGGAATGGGGCTGGTGGATGTCGGCCTGGTGGGTCGGCCGCCCGGGGCATCGGTTTGATCCTGTTCTCGGCAGGTATGTCGCTGGGATTTGTGCTGCGGGGGCCTCCGATGCGCAGGTGGCGCTGTGGGCCTCCTTTGCTGGCCTGGGAGGCTGTTGTTATCTAGCATCCAGAGGGGGAGCTGTTAAATCAGCTTCACCTCTGGTGCCGGTGCCTACTGTTAAACAACATATAGACACTGAGGGCTCGGGGTGGGGGTTGGGGGATGTGTGGCTGCCTTCCCTACATCCAACCCCTCTGTTTTAAATGCACATTATAACACGCATCAACACCATACTTGAGCGGGAGGATGGAGGCTAGGGGTCTTTTCACACCCCTGTTCGCTACGTGCCATCAGGGAATGGGGTCCGGAGGAGTAACAGGTGGTCTGGTTGCGGTCCTAGGCTGTCGGGCTGCTTTGCCACTGTGGGGCCCTTGGCGGTCTGCTTGTCTCCGTCCTAGAAGGTAGGGGGTCCACTGGTGCGTCGGTGGTCAATCTGGTTCGGACCTGGTGCATGCCTGGCCAGGCCTGGGGGACCGGTGTGTCGGTCGGCCGATGCGCTAGGCCGATGTCTTCCCTTGGTTGGTTGGGGCACCTCTTTCAGGGGTGCCAGGTTTGGGATTGTTGGGTGGTGCCTTGTCGGTCCCTGCTGGGTAGTGGGGCGTCACTGGGTCCATGGACCAGCCCTCCCTGGCGCAGCCGGTTGCCGGCGGGGCCCGTGGGCTCGTCACTGCTGTCCCCCGTCCTGCATCGTAGCCGCTGGACGTTCCCCTGGGGTTGTCCTCTGCTCCTCTCCTGGGGGATGTGGTCGGCCCCGCCCGGGTCGCCTGGGGCTCTGGCGGTCCTTTGGACGTCTTGGCTCCAATCTCCATGTCTGCATCAATTCCTGGGAGATGGATTGATGTCTGCTCACACCTGCTATCGAACACTCTTATGGAGAAATCTTATATGCACCAGCATGCTCTCCCAAAGTCAGGTGAAGAGGCAGCTGGAAATACTGAACCGGAACAAGGCTGCAGGTCCAGATGGTCCTGAAGGCCTGTGCAGAGCAGCTCTGTGGGAATCTACAGCACCTCTTCAACCTTAGCCTAACTCAGGAGAAGGTTCCAGTGTTGTGGAAGACATGCTGCATTGTTTCAGTACCAAAGAGAACTCACCCATCGGTCATCAATGACTATAGACCTGTTGCCCTGACTTCCCACATCATGAAGGTCCTGGAGAGACTCCTGTTGACACCCCTGAGTAAGCAAACAAGAACGTATCAGGACCTGCTGCAGTTTGCTTATCACTGTTGAGTTGGAGTTGAAGATGCCATCAGCCACCTGCTTCAACCAACCCACTGTCATCTGGACAAAGCAGGCAGCACTGTGAGGATAATGTTCTTTGATTTTTCCAGTGCATTTAACACAATTCAGCCTGATTTGCTTCGTCAGAAACTTCTGAAGACACAGGTGGAGCCCTCTACAATCGCGTGGATCAGTGACTACCTGACAAACAGAGCACAGTTTGTGAGACTGAAGAATTCTGTCTCAAACCAGGTGGTCAGCAGCACAGGAGCACCACAGGGGATCGCACTCTCACCATTCCTTTTCACTCTGTACACCTCAGACTTCCAGTACAAATCAGAGACCGGTCATCTGCAGAAATACTTAGATGACTCTGCAATTGTCGGGTGAATCAGAGATGGACAAGAAGCTGAATACAGAGAACCTGTGACATGGTGTGAAAACAATTGTCTTACCTTGAATGTGAACAAAACAAAGCAGATGATTGTAGATTTCAGAAGAAACAGGGATAAGTCAAACACTGTTTCCATCATGGGAGAAGAAGTGGAGGTGGTTGAGGAGTATAAATACCTCGGAGTTCACCTTGACAACAGACTGGACTGGAGACTGAACAGTGAAACAGTCTACAAGAAGGGACAGAGCAGACTGTACTTTTTGAGGAAGCGTAGGTCCTTCAAGGTTTGCAGCAAAATGCTGCAAATCTTCTACAAGTCTGTTGTGGAGAGTGTAATCTCTTTAGCTATCATCTGTTGGGGTAGCAGCATCAGAGCCAGGGATTTAAAAAGGCTAAACAACCTGATAAAGAAGGCTGGTTCTCTTCTGGGGACGACTGTGGAACCTCTGGAGATGATGATGCAAAGAAAGATTCTTCATAAAATCAAAAAAATTATGGACAACCCTGAGCATCCTCTTCATGAGACTGTCATACAACAACAGTGTCTTCAGTTGGAGGCTTCGTCAGTTTTGCTGCAATACAGACCACTACAGGAAATCATTCCTGCCCACAGCAATCATCCTCTACAACAACTCCTTAAAGAATTAATTATATGAGCTATACCAACAGCACTTAATTTCCCTCTGGGATCAATAAAGTATTTTTGAATTGGACTGAATAAACTTAGCGTATATATTCTCCTGACTTTAATGAAAGTGCTAAAAAAAATACACAACTCTCTCTTTCTTTATTCTTACATTTAACTAATTGAAAAAATTTCTAAATATGTATTTGATTATTAATTTGATGTTTAACAGTAAATACTTTTTTTTTTCTGAAGTATATTTAAGTATCTGGTTTCAAATGTGAATATACTGCTGTATTGAAATTCCTCTTGTTTTGAATAGAAATATAATGAACGGGATATAAAGCATAGTATAAAATTTATACTGAGATTTTTCTTTAAAAGAAGCCCCATATGTCCATTGTTTTGTACATCAGTACATAACTGAAACCAATTTAGAGAGTGTTTTATTTAGTTTTATTCGGGGGATAGTAACTGTAAATATGAAATAAACACACATGTAGGGTAAGCTAAAAAAAACAAACAAACAAGGAAAACAGCATTGTTGTTCGGCTTTTCATTTAGCTATTGGTTGATTAGCCCCGACAGAGCTAGCAAAAATATTTAGAGCAAGTAACATAATACGCGCAAGGTGAGCAGCGCGACATCAGTCTTTGTGATACATTGTCATATTTACCTTATTACACAGTACGAGTGATTTGCTTTGGTACCTGGTCAAACTTGAGCTCTCCTCTTTCTGCCTGCACTTCTCCTACAGCAAATTCACGGGCAGCGTCTCCCCCTCCCTCACATGCGCAAGTGCTGCGCACAAAAACATACAGTGGCGCTAGTGCCTGAACTCGGTTCATACCAAAATTAGGGGGAAATTTACAATTGTGCGCTATATTGTGTGTAGTTTTTGTTTTTTACAGTTGTCAGTCAGACATTTTACTATTAAAAATGACACACTCCAAAAGACCGGGGGCTTCTGAAAAAACAACCCAGGCTTAAGCTCAATAACCCACCCCCCCGCTCCACCGATGTTTGGGACTATGACGTTTTAAGGCTTTTAGGTAGGTCTTGGGACGTTCTACAAGTGTACCGATTTTCATGTCTGTATGTTAAAGTAAGCCAATGGAGCAGTGTGTTTTGAAATTTTCCAGGGACACTGTGGAGCCATTTCTGTTGTGACTTATGATAAATGATAAATCTTCTTCACTCTCAAGAGTTACTTGTGGAGTTCCACAGGGTTCTGTGCTTGGACCAATTCTGTTCACCATATATATGCTCCCAATTGGTAGAATCATTAGACAGCATGGGATCAATTTCCACAGCTATGCAGATGATACACAACTATATTTATCCATAAATCCTGATGAACCCAGTCAGTTAGGTAGATTACAGGCATGTCTGGAAGACATAAAAACATGGATGACCCTAAACTTTTTGCTTTTAAATTCTGACAAAACAGAAGTTGCTGTCTTTGGACCAGAAGTTCTTAAACAGAAACTGATTAGTCGATCACTTCATCTGGATGGCATTAAATTGGCCCCCAGTAATAACGTAAAGAACCTCGGCGTTATTTTTGACCGAGACTTGACATTTAAATCCCATATTAAACAGGTTTCTAGGATTTTTTTCTTTCACCTCCGGAATATTGCTAAAATTAGAAACATCCTGTCCAGAAGTGATGCTGAGAAACTAGTCCATGCATTTGTTACCTCAAGGCTGGACTACTGTAATTCTTTACTATTAGGTAGTCCACAAAATGCCATTAAAAGCCTTCAGTTGATCCAAAATGCGGCAGCAAGTGTTCTGATGAATATTAAAAAGAGAGATCACATTTCTCCTGCTTTAGCTTCCCTTCATTGGCTCCCTGTTAAATCCAGAATAGAATTTAAGATCCTTCTTCTTACATACAAAGCCCTTAATAATCAAGCTCCATCATACATCAGAGATCTAATTGTTCCTTATGTTCCTAACAGAGCCCTTCGCTCTCAGACTGCAGGTTTACTTGTAGTTCCTAGGATTTCTAAAAGTAGAATGGGAGGCAGATCTTTTAGTTATCAGGCTCCTCTCCTGTGGAACCAGCTCCCAGCTTTAGTCCGTGAGGCAGACACTCTGTTTACTTTTAAGGCCAGGCTTAAAACTTTCCTTTTTGATAAAGCTTATAGTTAGAGTGGCTAAGGTCATCCTGAGCTATCTCTGTAGTTATGCTGCTATAGGCTTAGACTGCTGGAGGACAGACTTACCAATTTTCTTCACTCTGCTACTTCCTTTTCTCCTACTACTCTCCAGTTGTATTACAGTACATTCTGTTATTTCGACTGTTAACTTTGTTTTCTCTCAGTGTTTTTCTCTCCATTGAAGATATACCTGGTCTGGTATCCTGCTTGGCTGCAATGCCCTGTTGGACGGGGGGCATCGACTGGGATGATCCCCCCAGTAACTGAACATCCACTGTGTCCTGTTATTAACTTTTTACTTTCTGTAACATAGAAAGTTCTCTTATATCAGATCTTCTGTTCCTTCTGTGTTTCTGCTCTGTCTTCTCAAACCGCCAGACGGTCGTGGCAGATGGCCGCTCCTACTGAGCCTGGTTCTGTTGCAGGTTTCTTCCTGTTAAAGGGGAGTTTTTCCTCTCCACCGTCGCTACATGCTTGCTCAGTATGAGGGATTGCTGAAGGATTGCTGTGGTTGGAAAGTCTGCCCAACCTCACGCCTATGACTGACGCAATCTGCTGGGATTCCTTAAATAGGAAACTTTTTAACTGATTGGAATGTTTGTATAAATGTATTGAAATGACTTCTTGGAAAGTGCCTTGAGATGACATCTGTTGTGAATTGGCGCTATATAAATAAACTGAATTGAATTGAATTTATGAGACCCCTTAGATACGCAAATTTCACACACGACTGATGTGTCCGCCAAATTTGGTGAGTTTTAAAATATGTTTAGGCCTCCAAAAAGCCAATTCATTTGATGGAAGAATAATAAACATTTGAATAACAATAGGCTTTTGCAGCACTTTCGCTTCTTGGGCCTAACAATATGCTAATGTCAGAGGTTAATACAATACCCACTATCAAAATAAAAACAAAGTTGTAGTATGAGAGTACATTGTCTGATGTGTTTCACAAATGTCCAGCCTGAGACACTACCCCTGCCAGTTAAATAGATTGTTAGTAACGTGATGAATCAGTGCATTCACAATATTATTTAGTGGATCGATAAGAAGTTTCTTCAGTTTCATGCAGAAAAGAGAATTGTTTTTAGTCCGAAAAAGCTCTACTCTGTAAGGCTATAATGCCATTATATACCGTATCTTTGGTATTTGTTTTAAATTTGTATTTTGATGTTTCTTCTTTTTTAATTGCTACTTAAATGTTATTATAGTTCTCTTAATATATTGTCTTTAAAAAGTGTTCTTGTTTCTTAATTTTCGAGCCGTTGTGTATGAATGGCACAATATATAAATAAGCTTGCTTTTGCCTTGAAACAGAAGCATTTCAACCCAGCTCTATTGTCTACACTGCCTTTGCAGTTCTATCCAAAACCACCGAAAATGTCCAAGAGATTCCCTTTTTTTCCAGGCCCATAACCTGTCCGGTATAATGTTTTCTTTAAAGGCACCAAATGTTCCTAACCTCCTTCCTCTTGCGGGCAGCTTTACACAGAAGGCTCTGTGCAGCGGTTGCTGGAAGGGAATGGTCATCATAGAGGTCTGCAAAAGAGAAACATACGAGACTGATCAACCAAATCATGTGCAGAGCAACACGGTCAAATGAAACAGAAAGTTGAAAAAATGCTAAATGTTTGTGCCAAAACTAACTTGTACTTGAAGTATAAGGGTGGGGGGAGCGGAGAGAGTGATGACGTCGTCAATAGATCAGCCAATCAGAGCGAGAGGTCGGGATATGTGGACGTGCCATATTTTTTTCTCCCTTTCTATACTCAATGGTCATGACGCAAGCAAGCTGGGGTGAGTTACTTCGCCAAACATTGTAAGACATGTTTGTTATGTGCTTTGAAGAGGAAATAGACCCATTTCAACTTAATATTCCACTCCGTGAAGTCCATTAATTTCTGTTAATAGACACCTCAAAGGGCATTATCCTGCTTATACCATGGTCACTTACGAAAGAAAGAAGTATTTAATCAATTAATACTTTAATGTGTTTTAGTGTTAAAATCGTGAGGGTTTTTATTTTTATAAGTCGAACGCACTATTTAATATCTCCCGTATACAGGCGTTGCCAAGCAATGTGGCTACATCGACCCGATCAGTGATCAGAGATGGGAAGTGAGATTGTGGCTTTACCTTACGTTATACAAGGTAATAATATGTTAATGTTATCAAACTCACCAAATAAGTTAAAAGAAATGATAAAATCACTCATGTTTTGTCTGTCTTGCTTTTGAGATGTGTCAACTGTGAAATAACGTTGAGTTTCCGTAGCCATGGTAACCATCTAGCGTTTGAGCCAGTGCAATAATATAGAACTGTCATCAGGCAATTTGACAGGATGCCTTTCCTAGGTGTACATTATCACTTTTTAATCTACACCCTCTAGCTAATCAAAATCGAGTATTCACCCAAACTATGGTATAAGGAAGGGATAATGCCCTTTGAGGTGTCCATTAACAGAAATTAATTGACTTCGCGGAGTGGAATATTAAGTTGACATGGGTCTATTTCCTCTTCGAAGCACATAACAAACATGTCTTACGATGTTTGGCGAAGTAACTCACCCCAGCTTGCTGCGTCTTGAGGTCATGACGGTATCGAAAGGGAGAAAAAAATAAGGCACGTCCACATATCCCGACCTCTCGCTCTGATTGGTTGATCTATTGACGCCGTCATCACTCTCTCCGCTCAACCCCCCCTCCCTCCATCGCCCCCCGCCCTTATCCTTCAAGTACAAGTTAGTTTTGGCACAAACATTTCGCAGATAGTGTGCCAAAATTCCGTGCACTGTTTTCGCCACGCTGGGATTCGTCGTAGCTAATGTGTGCGTCGTAGCAGCAGATTCGAGTGGTTGAAATCAATAACTTTAAGTTGTAACCAAAAATGTACACATAAAAAAAAATATTTATAGTAGGAAACAATTAATGATAAGCGGAGAGCTGTAATTATGCTTGTATAAAAATGAAAGCAGACATGTGAATAGGGATGCACGATATATCAGCATCGGTATCGGCCGATGTTAGGCGTTTTTTAACATGTCGGCATCGGTCCGATAAGTAACAGAGGGCCGATATTAACAACCGATGTTCATTTATTTCTATTTTTGTGACATTCCTATCTGTGTTTCGGGGGGGGGGGGGTGTTATCCATGTGGTGTTTGTTTGGTCATGTGACAGCAATAGTGATGCGGCGCAGGAATGTGGGGGTGTTTAACTCAAGCAGAGAAGCGATGTAGATGGTGTGGTTGATTTTCCACGGTGTCGAAAGTGTAGGGAAATATACCGTATACCATATCGGCCCAAATTTTCATATCGGTGCATCCCTAATATTTTTATGTGACTTTACATTCAGAACAGGTTAATTTGAAATGGTTTCTGCAGGGGAAAATCTGACACAAGTGCAATTGTTTCACACATGGTCTTACATGTTTGGGGTTTTAGTGCAATTTGAAATTCAGTTTGTGTGTGTTTTTTCCCCCTGCTGTGATGGTTCACATAGAACTTCAGATTTTTGTTGCTCAAGTTCTCAACTGCAATTCTACAAGTGTTCAGATAGATGTTTGACATATAACTTCAGATTTCTATTGCTCAAGTTCTCAAATGGTATTCTACAAGTGCTCACATCACAAGCTACAACTGCATGCGTTTTGGCACATATCTACCCTCATACTAATCACATGCCACTAATTAAGCTTGATGGTAGGTTTAAATAGGCAAAATGATTAGATATCATCATGTCGAGATCACTCACTGAACTTCATCCGGATGTACTCGTATGGGTCTTCCTGCCACAGCCTCTCATCCTCATCTCTGTAGCACATTAGAGGGAAGATAACCTCTTGGCTTATAGTCTGAAAAAGACAAAAGTTGTTATGGAGCCTTACTAAACTCTGCATTCAGAACAAAAAGGGTGGTCTCAAATAAGATTTGGGCAACAAGATTGTTCCAGAGTTATTCAATACATATTATTGTAGAAGCTTTAGCCAAACAGCCATAGCATAGTTTCAATTTTCAGAATACTTCAAATAAAAAAACCACCAAAAGTATAAAAACAACCCATGAGTCAGGGACTTGTACCTGCATATGTGGCTTTATCTGTTTCCACGTCAGTGAGTGTGACAAGCCCTGGTTGAGGTAGTTGAGGCACTGTTGCAAAACCCGAGGAGCAACATACTGACTCTGCCGGTGCTGGTCGACCACTTTCAGCAGGACCTGCATGATAAAAGAAAACCAAAACCATCCTAGTCTAAACCAGTGTTTCCCCAACCCTGCTCAGCAAGGCACACTGCCCTGCAGGTTTGTGACGTTTCCATGCTTCAACACAACAGATTTCAATTTATGGCAGATTAATAGGCTTTTGCTGAACTGCAGTGATCTGAAGCAGGTGTGTTAAAGCAGGTAAACATCTAAAAACATGCAGGGCAGTGCCTTGACGACAATGATTGGGAAACACTGGTCTAAACAGTCAAGTTACGCTTCTGTGTTAAAGCAAATTTCCATAAAAAAACGTCATAGCAGCAAGCAGTGGTTGATCATTTTGAATATTTGTGACATTTTGTGCCGTTTCACCGATACTGATGCATAGAGATGCAACAAGAAATCGGCTATTGAGTGACGATTTCCAGCTTGACCAAAATCAAAAATCCAAATGCTCATTGGGAAATTAATAGCCAATCACCCAGAATAGTATATTACTATAAAAAATAATGAATGAATTCAGATGTCAAGATAAATGTGAGATAAAATATAGTATTTTCAATGGTTTTAATTATTGACTTTAGAAGCAAAGTGGAGATTTTTATGTAGCTTAGCCGGTTTAGGCTAATCTCACAGTTTATGACGACAATTCTAAAATACATTTTAAAAAGAGAAATTTGAGCTACATTTATTCAAATGAAAAACCCAGTGGCACAAAACGTCCAAAGGATCTCTTAAGGGTCAAAGCATCTCAGGTGACACAAGCTAACCTGTTGTATGCCCACTGCATATGTCTTCAGGAAAAAGTCTGCAAACTCCTGGTACTCCTTGGTCACATTGCAGGGGCTTCCATACCTGTGGTTAAAGTCAAAAGAGTGAGGATGACTCTGAACTCTAACTCTGCTTCGTTGCTCCTAAACTCACCGCTCAAACAGTCTGTTGATGATGCGCAACGCCCACTTCTTACACTTCCACCACGCCAGCTCCGGACGGTCATCCTCATCAACTTCTAAAGTCTCCTAGCAAACACAGGCCTTAGTTAGTTCAAGTTAGAAGACCTGAAAACTCTTCATTACATGACTTCTTGCTGATATAGAAAGGTCTTTCTATCTTTGCATTCTGGTAAAAGAATCGTGATCAACTTTCCTGTTGTTACAAAAACACCCAACAAAAAACAACAACATTAACTAAAAAAAGCACTCAGAAAGCTCACTCATTACCCTGATCACCATGTAATGATCTAATTCTAACTTTCAGTACTTTGCCAATAAAATGTCTGTTAATGAGATGCATAGCTGTATTCATGCTGTCGTGCTCTTCCAGCAGAGGGGAGATTCGCGCATGGGTGATTAATTTGCAGTCGGGCTACTGCGCAAGATGAGCCTCTCATGAGCTCTCTGACAAGGGAGAGGAGTGGAGGTTAGCACCGCTGGTCGGTGGGTGGATACAAGCTTCATGTCGGATCAACTCCAAATTTGTTCAATTGTTCCTGGTCCCATTGCGGACATTTCCTGAAAATTTAATCGAAATCCGTCCATAGCTTTTTGAGCTATGTTGCTAACAGAGAGAGAGACAGATGGGCACGAAAACATTACCTCAAAGGCTGACTGACATTAACATAGATGTTTGTGTTTTATTGGAATTATAGGGTTAAACACCAACATTCCACTTCTACAGTGACTTATTTAGCCATTCAGATTTATTATTGATATTGTGTGTAGGCCTGGGGCGGTAACCGGATTACCGCGGTCACGTGACGCCCACCGTGGGTCTGAGCGTCTCATCGTCATCACCGCCCCCCCAAAAAAGCCCTGCACACTTGTGTGTGAGCGCAATTTTTTGTGATGCTTAATAACATTTCATGTGTGTTTCAAGCCTCATCCTATGATCTGTGTAGCCTAATGTTTTGTAGCCTACTTTTGGATTTAATATGCACACATGAAAGCATAACATGTTCGACGCACAGCGTGTCAGAACTCCCGAAAGCGGAGCCACAGGTGAAAACAAAAAGAAAAGCAACCGCCCTGAGCAGGCGAGGTGCAGGCATTTTTGAGCCGTGGTTCCCAGACCTGGCCACGGTGCAGGCGCAGAGGGAATGTTCAAACCGGAGAATTGGGACCGCCTAGCCGTGGATGCATGCACAAATAAAGTCAGTCGCCCAGTAGAGAAGACAAAATTTATATATGGGGGCCGAAGCCTTCTCTGTGCGTAAAAGTGCCGAAGCAGGAGCTACAGTGCGTTCCTCTCCTGGAGAAGTTGTTGCGGGACTCGCTCTGCCTTTACCACAGACAGAGCCGTCTTTGACACATAGGCGCGGACGTAGTTTGGCCTCAAGGTACAGCTCGTTATGCACACGAACAGGGTACAGCCGTGGTGCAGCGGCAGGTAGATATAAATATATATATGTTTATGGGTATATCGCAAAACCGTGGGAATTTGTTGATTACCGACCGCGGTAAGAAAAAATCTAAACCGGCACAGCCCTAATTTTGTGTACAGATTTTGTGCTCATCCTGAGCTATCTCTGCTGCTATAGACTTAGAAGCTACATCTGGTATGGTGCTCTGTTCTGCACCTTGTTGGAGAGGGGCATGCTGAAGCTACCAGAAACTGAACTTTCTGTGTGCCGTTATCAACTTTTAAAGAAAGTGTCTTTAACATGGAAAGTACTCTTACATCAGTTCTTTTGTTATTTTTGTGTCTCTGTTCTGTCTTCTTGAACACCTAGACCAGGGGTCCCCAAACTACGGCCCGCGGGCCTCATCCGGCCCGCCTAAACATTTGGAGTGGCCCACTTGACATCCCTAACAATCCCTCTAAACATGGCATATTTTTTTATTTGTATTTTCCTGTTATAAATAAATATCGGCACGATTTGTAGTTGCCAATTTTAACCAGACACACTCAATGGTATATTCCGACGTGACTTTGCTCGTGATCAAGCATCAAGTGCGTGAGGGCGAGGCTAGCTAACAAACCGGCAAACAAAATGACGAAACGGAAAATAGATTCGGAGTGTAGGGTTTTTAAAGAGCAGTGGACGGATGACTATTTTTTTGTCCAGTGTAAGGAAAAGGCAGTTTGCCTTATCTGCAAGGAGACAGTGGCAGTATTCAAAGAGTTCAACATTCGCCGGCACTATGACACCCGCCACAAGTGCAGTATTCTAACTTTCAGGGTCAAGTGAGGAGAGATAAGGTGGCTCGGCTAAAAAGTGGATTAGCTGCCCAGCAGAGTACAATGCTATGCCAAACACAGATTAACTTGTCATCCGTTCGGGCCAGCTTCAAGGTAGCAAAACTGATAGCAAGCTTTGGAAAGTCATTTAGTGATGAGGAGTTCATTAAGAAGTATCTGAATGCTGTCGCGGAGGAGGTGTGTCCGGATTAGAAAGAGGCCCTGAACACGGTGAGTCTGTCCGCATCTACAGTCACCAGGGGAATTGAAGAAATGGGAAATAATGTACATGTCCAGCTGAAATAAAAAGCTAAAGATTTTGAATATTTTGCACTGGCAATGGATGAGAGCAATGACGTTAAGGACACAGCACACCTGCTTATTTTTATTCGGGTAGTTGATTCAAACTTTGAACTTTCCGAGGAGCTGGCAGCTGTACAAAGTCTCACGGATACTATGACAGGAGAGGATATTTTTTGTACGCCAAACGATGGAAGAGTTGGGTTTAGACTGGTCTAAGCTGGCTAGTATCACAACAGACGCTGCTCCGAGTATGATTGGTGCGTCGAGGGGGCTAGTGGGGTGCATTAAAATTGAAATGCAGGGAAGAGGTCTCACCCCCCCCCCACTACAAGTCCACTGCATGATTCACCAACAAGCGCTGTGCAGCAAAGTTCTGAAGTGGGAATCTGTCATGAAGGTGGTTGTGTCCTGCATAAACTTCATCAGAGCAAACGGACTTAAACACAGGCAGTTCCAAGCTTGTCTCTCCGAGCTGGAGTCTGCTCATGGAGACGTGCTTTACCACACTGAGGTCCGATGGTTAAGCCGGGGCAGAGTTTTGAAGCGTTTTTACGACTTGCTACCCGAAACTAACCCCTTTCTCCTGACAAAGGGTCCCAGAGCTGATTGACGCAGGATGGAAATGCGACCTCGCCTTTTTAACAGATGTGACAGAACATTTAAACGGCCTCAATTTACAGCTGCAGGGCAAGGGAAAATTAATCTTCGACATGTATTCCCATGTCAAAGCATTTGAGGTTAAACTGGCGCTGCTTGTTGGACAAGTGCAAAAACAAGACTTCACCAATCTCCCTGCAACTCGAAGCCTCTCAGCTGAGAAGCCAGTGGTCCCGTTCCCAATCGAGAAGTGCAAAGAAGCACTAGAAATGCTGAGGGCGGAGTTCAGTGTGAGGTTCCGTGAGCTTCATGAACACGTTAAAGAAATTCGCGTATTCCAGAACCCGTTTGCTATCGACATTAACGATACCCTGCCTTCTCTTCAATTTGAACTGGCTGAGTTGCAAACCTGTGATGTGCTGAAAGATGCATTCAACCCCAGCAGTCTCATTGAGTACTATGCTTCCCTCCCAAACGAGACCTACTCCAGCATAAGGAAGCATGCAATGAAGATGTCCACAGTTTTTGGGAGCACATATATCTGTGAGCAAACATTTTCTCGAATGAAGCTGATAAAAAATTTGATGAGATCAAGACTCTCAGATCAACACCTGCATCAGTCTCTGAGGCTGGGTGTAACTGGAATAGAACCTGACATCGATATCCTCACCAGTCAGAAGCAAGCCCACAGCTCACACTGATATGGTAAGCCTGCTGATTTAAATAAATATGAATATAAAAAAATGTCAGTATAGTAATGCTCTTTTTATAGCCATGTTTATTGACCAGTGATGTCACAGAGAAAATGAGACTGCAGCATCTACTGATGGGCTGCTTGTGTTTTTTTATCTGCCTTTCTTGAAGGGCCTGCATGCTTACAGGACGATCAGTGAGGAGGAGAGATTGTGGTTGACCGCTCCCTCCCTCGAGCCAGGATCTTCATCATCACAGCATAAAAACCTAATCTAAGAGTCATGTAAATACAAAATCAGATCACCTTATATATCTGTTTATTACAATTATTCTCTGAATGAATGTTACTTCACTGTAGCGTTAGTAAACAAATATACCTGTGTAGACAAATTACTTAACTATTGTTAACTCACCTTTATGGTACTCTGTACATACAAAGTCAGCACACCTAGATAAGACTACTTCACCTAATTTTGACTATTACTCTGTAATAATATTATTTCACTACCTGTAAAGAGAAAATACCTACCAAGTGTTAACCCACCTGTACCTGTTACAAATTCACATCACCTCATTGTTACCTGGCATCAGCTTGTCTTTTTATTTTCTATAAATAAAATGAGTATCTGTGGTACTTCAAATAAACACGTGAATTTTTTATCACTTTTTTTCGCAAACCAACAGGTGGCGCCAAGGCCAAGCAAAGTGCAGTTGCAACAAATGATCATTATAATCTCCACAATAATACTGGTTGTCACTTTGGTCCATATAATTTCCTGTTACATACTGACCCCGGCCCCCCATCACAGAAAGGAATGTGAATGTGGCCACCACCGAAAAAAGTTTGGGGACCCCTGATCTAGACGGTCGTGGCAGATGACAGCTTGTACTGAGTTAGGTTCTGCTGGAGGTTTCTTCTTCCTGTTAAAGGGGAGTTTTTCCTCTACACTGTCGCTACATGCTTGCTCAGTATGAGGGATTGCTGTGAAGTCAACGACCCAATGCAGACAACTGTCTGCTGTCGCTACATGTTCGTTCAGGAGGAGTGAATGCTGCAAGTCAATGACTCAATGCAATCTGCTGAGTTTCCTTAAAGTGTAACTGAACCCCCTGAAAAATCATAACCCCGCCCCCAGACAACATTAAAAAAAAAATTCTACAAAGTGGGCGGTGCCAGGAAGAACGGAGGGGTATGGCCAAGTTTGGAGGATGAGTGGAGGGGGGGACGTGGGGGTGTGTTCAGGAGGACAGTGACAGCTACATTAATCTGACACTGAAACATGGACAGTGACCAAAGCGACGTTGGCAGCGACTGATCGATCTGATCAACATTCATCTGTTTTGAACGTTAGACTATGTAAGCATTACCACTCAGAGACTGGACTCCTCCTGTCTCCCTCTGCCTCAGCAGCACCGAGCTCCCTGAACCAGCGGATCTCCTCCGTCGTCACCGGAGATAGAGGAGTAGAGGGATGCTTTATGGAGCTCAGCGGCCGTGAGCCGTATCAATTCGAGCCGCTGGCTCGGGGCGCTGGGTCAGCGCTGCCCGAGGCTGCTGAGGGAGAGAGAGAGACAGGAGGAGACCAGTCTCTGAGTGGTAATGATAACATAGTCTATTGTACCTATTGGAATGTATGTATGATTGAATTGAAATTACTTTTCTTGTAGAGTGCCTTGAGATGACATGTTAATTAGCAGTAAATAAACTGAATTGAATTAATAGATCAATATAAAGTACAGTATAATTTACAGTTTAAAGATAAAGTTTTAAGCTTCTTCCTTTGTCTTACAGCAGGAACGTCTCGGTCCATGATGGCTCGCAGGATTTCCATCCACTGCGTCATCACCGCGTTGCTGATCAGCTGGAGAGGCAGTGAGTACTGTGGGACAGCATCAAGGTTAATACTGGGATCTTAATCCTCAAAACAATAGACATTTCTTGTTTCAAAAATGTTGTGCCAGCCATTCCTATTTAACCCCACTAAAAATATTCAATGTCCCAACGTTTCTGGGGGCCGAGTGATAAGGGAGATTGCATTAATTGAGGTGGGCCATGTCATTGGACTGGACACACAAACCTACCTGGACAAGGGCATGGAAGATCTTGAGGACCTGTTTCTGGATGAGGACAGAGAAAATGGTGGCATCGGCTAGCAGCTGGCTGATGAGCTGTTGGATCCTGGGCAGGAAAATCTGCATGGCTGCCAGCAGTGGGTCCCTCTCATCCGCCTTCCTGTACCTGAAGACAACAAACACAGCAGAGACATCGGTTAACCTCAGATTCCCTCTGAAATCAGCCCTGTAACTGAAATACAACATTATGTCTTAATTGTTCTTTCATAAATTAAATTTTCTTGTAGATACAGTGGAGGGGGGGGAATAGTACCCTGCAGCTACTATTTTTTTAAGGTTACTTACTTTAGGGTAAGCTGAGCATAATCATACCCTGTCCTAGGGCTGGGCGAAATGGCAAAAAAAGAAATTCTCTTTTTTTATTTTTTTTATTAGTGTATATCGAAGTATATCACAATATAAAACAGATCACAATTTTTGTCATTTAAAATTTCCTGGTATTATTTAAAAACATCAGAAGGTTATTTTTTATTTTTTTAATTATTTTCAAAAGTTAAACATGTTCTTATCAGACATTATACAACTATTACGGAAAGATTAAAGGAGGTTAGGCCTGGATGATATGGATTAAAAATAAAACTTCAGATTTTTTTTTGTCAGATTCGATTTTTTATATGTATTGATTTTTTTTCTCCCTTTCTATTCTTCAACTCACCCACTCTACCAGAGACTAACTCTGCCCACATTTCCTGTTTGAAAAATGCTCCAAAAGGAGGTGTTGCCTGGAGAACCGGTGAACGCTGGGGGGGACTGGGCTGGGTTCTGTGGATGGACGTGGATGAGACTCGGCTTCTTTTATACCCCACCACAGCATGATAGCTGACGTCAGCTGTCACCAGCTGACGTCAGCCATTACCGCAGAGTGAAAAGCAAATACAGATTCAAATTCAAGTGCAGTGTAGAGTTTTAACCTGAAGAGGGCAACAAATTCTTACTTTCCTCAGTGTCTAAGAGTAACACAGTGGAGGGCAACAATTCCATTTCTAACCCTTCAGAAATTCATGGTCTGGTTCCTCATTGTGTTTAGCATTAGATAGTGTAGCCATAGGAGGCTGACTCCCTGGTTTAATGCAGAGCTGCGTACTTTAAAGCAGAATACTAGGAAATTGGAGAGAAAATGCCGCTTTACACACCTAGAGGATTCTTATTTAATTTACATGGAAAAACAGTCTACTGCTATATAAAAAGACAGTTCGACAAGCTAGAACAGCATATTTTTTATTATTAATAGAGGCGAATAAGAGCAATCTTAGGTTTCTTTTTAGTACAGTTGCCAAACTTAAAGAGTCATAGCTATGTTGAGCCAACTAATCTCCCAGCTCTTAGTAGTGATGACTTTATGGGATTCTTAATAAATAAAATTAATTATAATAAAAATAAAACCATTGGCATCCTCCCAAACATGATTACTTCTTTCTCAGTAAGTGAGGTAGCATCGGAGAGAACTGTAGAACCTTATCCGTGTTTGGACTGTTTTGATTCAGTCTGAGCTTATTAGCCTCATCTAAACCTTCAATTTGTATTTTGGACCCAATCCCAACCAAATTATTTAAATAAGTGTTCTATTTGGTTCCTGGCCCCATTTTAGATATGATGAATCTTAGCGCTGTCATGAGATTAAAAAAACTTTGAGATTAATTAATTATGATCTGTAATTAATTAATTAAATTAATCTCTTTTTCTTAATCTCACCTAATAATTGCTGAGAAAAGCCCTCATCTTGAGGTATTTTTTTTAATTCATTACATTCATGTGGTAGAACAAGTTTGATACATGTAATAAAAAAAATCTGGCTTTATGAAGTTGCAGTAAGTAACTTGAATAAAAGTAACTTTTTGTGATATTTCCTAAAACTGTCCATATGTCCTGAAAGTAGGAAATGTTATTTGTAATCTGTTAAAAAAAGCAGCCCAAATGGACACGCCTACAGCCCCTACTGTGATTTGCAAGAATCCACGGTGCCCGATAGAAAACACCCAATCAGAGCCAGAGCAGCGTCTGAAGGTGTCTGACATCTGTCTATCACTCCTCACACACACACACACACACACCACGACCCGCCCCTCGCTCCGCTACACAACCGGCTGCAACAGCCACCTAAAGAGAAACTGCCCGTACCGCCACTGCCAACAAAAAGGATGAGCGAGGAGGACAAAAAAGCTAAGAAAAAATAAGTTGACTGAGCCCGAGATAAAACGAGGGTAAATATTGGCGTAGCCTTTGAGAAGTGGAGGGAGCTACGGGACCTGAAAGCGTTTAAAAACTATTCAGAGTTGGCAACGTTTCTGCTTGACAGGTAATTACCCTTGCTTGATTAATATTTGTTTTGTTTTTTTGGTGGTGGTATTACAGTAAACCTCCGCAGCACGTGCGATCATCCGTGCACTCACAGCTAATGTCATATGTGGTTTACTGTTAGGAAATATTCACGAAAGTTTGTTTTCTAAGTCGCGTCAGCTGATTATATTTGGCAGTTGTTATGCCAGTAGCGCAGCCGAAACGGGGAGGAGGGCATTGGAGGCAGGGCTTGAGTGCATCGGAGAGGGAGGGGGAGTGATGTGAAGCTTGTTTGGGTTTAAATTTTCAAGCAAAGTCTGCTCTCCTCTCAGAGTTACCTACTGCAGCTTTAACAGACTTGAACAGATGCAGTCCCAGCCATTTACATTCTGCTGTTTTTGTGACTAGTCCCAAGTGGTGCCTTCAATCTTCCGCTTCGAGCATGTGCAATTCATTAGCGTTCTAGACGCAGTGGAGTAAATATCTTCTGAGTCCAGCTGTATTTATGGGTTAAAACGACACGTAATATGCGCATTATTTTTGATACCGATGGCTTGCCATACCGGTGGACCTGAGCGGCCGGGTGGAGGCGAGCTGCAGTGTGCGGTGCTTCATAGTTGCTTGCTGTGAACTCTACGGGAGAGCACCCCCGCTGCTCGGTGAGAAGAGTAACAGCGTTACATGCTTCACCCTAAAGTTTCCAATAATCCCATAAAAATTGGCTAGATTTGCCGCTAGTTGTTCTTTTGTTTTGAGAAAGAATTGCTAAAGAGGTCTAAAAACTCGCCAAATGTAGCAAAGTTGGCAACACTGTCGGCAACTCACTGTTCCTCCTCACCTCGCCCTCCCCACCACGATGGAAGGTAGTCATCTTCTGATGAGTTTACAGCCAACGGATGTCCACTTCAGGGTGTGGTTAACCGCGAACAACTCAAGCACAAGAAGCCCAGTGCATAAAACAGGTTTTATTTAAAGGGAACTCGCATGCAGAAACTGTAAATTTAAAGATTAAAAGTTAGATCAACGCGATTAAAAAACATACCGCTAAATATGGCTGTAATTAATTGATCGCAATTAACACGATAATTTGACACACCTATCTATCCTTTGTAAATGGATACGTACCACAGAAATTTAAAATTGCTGTAATTAAACTCTTTGGTATATTCTTTCTGAGTGTTGGATTATCATATTTTCCATTCTTAGTAAACTCAGGATTGTAGGAAGATGTTTGTTTACCTGTTGCTGACATGTTTCGGCACGTCACTTCCGCCTTCTTCAGAGCCTTCGGGTGTCATTGACGCTGCTTCCATTTATACATGGGCAGCAGGGGACGATATCGCCCGCTGCTGCCCGCCTCGTCCCTGGTGATGATGCAGTCCCAAGTGTGGTCCAACATGTAGACTCCTTCATCCCGGTTTAAGGTGGTGTGTCCACGTCTTCTTATTTCTATCGCTTCTTTTATCCATCTTTTATATTTTGTTCTGTGTTAATGATCCTTATGTTGCTCCAATCCATTATAAATTATATAAACAAGAAGCAGAAGCTACAATAAAGAAATCAGCCGTAACGGACCACTGCACACGAGAAAACCATATAAGGGATTGGAGCAGCATAAGGATCATTAACACAGAACAACAAAAATATAAAAGATGGATTGTCCCCTGCTGCCCATGTTTAAATGGAAGAAGCGTCAATGACACCTGACGGCTCTGAAGAAGGCGGAATTGACACGCCGAAACATGTCAGCAACAGGTACACATCCTACAATCCTTCCTACAATCCCGAGTTTACTAAGAATGGAAAATGTGATGTAATTAAACCTTTACTTGAAACCTTCCCTTGATCAAGATGACTTGGTTAATTACAGACCTATATCTAACCATCCTTTCTTATACAAAATCCTTGAGAAAATAGTTGCTAAACAAGTATGTGAGCATCTAAACAGTAATGACCTGTTTGAAGAGTATCAGTCAGGTTTTAGAGCTCATCATAGCACTGAAACAGCACTGGTAAAGGTTACTAATGATATTTTCATGGCTTCAGATAATGGACTTGTGACTGTTCAGGGGTCTCATTTACAAACATTGCGTACGCACAAAACGGGGCCTGAAACTGGCTTACGCAACTTTCAAAGCAAAAGTTGTCATTTATAAAAAACAGACTTGACGGGAAAATGTGCGCACCTGTACGCCAACTATGACCCGTGCGTACAGACATTTTGGAGACGGGGGGAATCGACGACGCAGTTGGTGAGGTGGTGAACTGCAGCCAGACTGCATATTACTCCTCTCACACATATCACTTCACCTCACAACAAACATTAATTATGGATTCATGTTATTATAAACATCCAAACCAGCAATGATATCTATATTGTAGCTTTGCAGTGAGCTATAGCTCTTCTAAAAAACATTTTTCAATATTAAAATAAATGCATAAAATTTATCTCAAAACCTTAAACTCAGATAAAAGGGCCGGGACTGTATGCCAATTAATAAATTTAATCATCTCTACCATATATCATTGATTGGCACGTTCATTGTGCCAAGGAAGGAAGCAATCAGTCTTATTGCTGCCAATAGAAATACCCCAACTACTTTCAAGCGTAATATTTGAGATGGATGCACTGGCGTTGCTAGAAGATTTTGCAAATGGAAGGATTAGGAGAGAACGCGTGTTCAGGGATCATGCGGACCTCCTTGCCCATGATGATGACTGGCTAATAAGCAGATTTAGATTCCCTGGAGCTGTGCTCTTGGATCTCTGTGCTGAATTGGGCCCGGTTTTGGAGAGCCCGTCCAGGCGGAACCGTGCCATTCCGGTCCAGCTGCAGGTGCTCACCACTCTGGGGATTCTTGGGGGAGCAGGCCGAAATTAAGATGCAATTTGTAGCAATGTCCGATTTCCCAAACATAATCGGCGCAATTGACTGCACCCATATTGCTATAAGGGCCCCGTCCGAGGATGAATTTGTTTTCGTCAATCGGAAACATGTACACAGTATTAATGTGCAAATCATATGTGATTCACACATGATGATCACTAATATGGTGGCACGATGGTCTGGGTCAACACACGACTCCTTTATCTTGACACAGCAGTGTAGGGAACAGACTGCAGGCAGGCGCTGTGCGTGATGGCTGGCTGCCCGGTAAGTCCTTGCAGTCATTAGAAATGCTGGTTGTTGACGCCTGAATTAAACATGTTATCACTTGCAGGTGATAGTGGCTACCCTCTCAGGAGCTGGCTTCTGACCCGGTTCCCAGACCCACAGACAGCAGAGGAAATGCGCTACAACTCCTGTCACAAGCGTGCGTGCTCAGTCGTGGAGCGTGCCATAGGCCGGCCGCCACGCGCCACCACCACCCTGGGCCAATCCCCACCACCAACATCCCAGCGCCCCACCCCTGCCCCACGTCGGGGCGCCCCACCGATAGCCGTAGCGGATGGACAGGCCAAGCTCAGCCAGCACCTGGACACCAAGTTGTACCAGCTCCCGAGTCCTGATCCCGCGCAACGTAGAGCGCCGAGACCAGGCATCCAACAAAGTCCAGGGCCGGTCCAACCCGCCAATGAACCGACCACGCACGGTGCACACAGAACAGGTGATCGAACGAGCAGAGACGCCGGATCTGTATCCCGCCGAGCCACCGAGCAGGCACCACCCAACAATCCCAAACCTGGCACCCCTAAAAGAGGTGCCCCAACCAACCAAAGGAAGATAACGGCCCAGCGCATCGACCGACCGACCGACACACTGGCCCCCCAGGCCCGGCCAGCACGCACCAGGTCCGAACCGGATTGACCACCGACGCACCAGTGGGCAGGGGCATCCGTCACTGGGGGGAGTGACGGAAGGGAAATAGGCCCCCCATTAAATGTAAGGCCTGAGGTGCGCCAGGCAAGAGGGCAGCCCAAGACCCAACCTGACAGACAGACAAAGACATACAGACACAGTCATACATTCCCTCCCTCTTAAACACATACATTCTCACTAACTCACCAAGACACCCAAGAAATGACTCTGTACCCTCACTCACACACCCCATACACACTTCATGCTCCCAGGTCCAGGTACAGAAGCCCCAGTAGAGCTACCAGCCCCCGGACCAGGGAGATGGACCCCTACCGTCTAGGACTGAGACAAGCAGACCGCCAAGGGCCCCACAGTGGCGAGGCAGCCCGACAGCCCAGGACCCCGACCAGACCACCTGTTCCTCCTCCAGACCCCAACCCCTGATGCCCGGTAGCGAACAGGGGTGTGAGAAGACCCCTAGCCTCTATAATACCGCTCGAGTATGGTGTTGATGCGTGTTGTTATAATGTGCATTTAAAACAGAGGGGTGGGATGTGGGGAAGGCAGCCACACATCCCCCTACCCCCACCCCGAGCCCTTAGTGTCTATATGTGGTTTAACAGTGGGCGCCGGCACCAGAGGTGAAGCTGATTGAACCGCTCCCCCTCTGGATGCCGAAAAGTGTGCCCACCCCAAAGTCCCTACATGTGTGTCGCATTAAAATGTTATAAGTGGGAGGGTCTAAGTTGTATATTAAAATTGGGACCCAGGACGCCACGGGATAGCGACGAGGAAAACCCCTCCTCGCACCCCAGTGATGTGCCCATGCCCCAACACCCTATATGAGTGGTAAAGTGATGGAGCGGGTGGACAGAGGAGTTCGGGGATGGGGAGCGAAGGACTGGGAGACAAAATGTCTTCTCAGTGAGCCAGCTCCCCCACTGACCCCAATAGGCACTGCTGTTCACCGGGATCCACCAGGGGAGGGAGGGCATGGCACGTTCAACCCGGGGCCCACGGCCACAGCACCACCAAGCCCCACGGACCCCAAGGCAGTCCCCCCAGCCCCATCCCAGAAGGAGAACTAAACCCACCCTGACATTCGCTCTACTATCAGAACACAAAAGACACTAGACACCCAGGTTGAGTCCGCCCCCCTCCCTCCAGCACACCCCTCCCCCCCCGTCCAAGTGCCCTCGTAGGGGGAGAGCACCTGTCGCTAGTTAGCAATAGCCTCCACGCCAGCAAAGGAGGCCCCCAGCGCCACCTGCGCATCGGAGGCCCCCGCAGTCCAAACCCTCAGGCGACGTACCTGCCCATACCAGGAGCAAACCGATGCCCCGGGCGGTCGACCCACCAGGCCGACATCCACCAGCCCCATTCCCTTGAGGAGCGCCACTGCTGCTCAATGGCCCGGCAGGCGACCAAACCCAGCGCCCCACCCACCTGCCCTGCACGCCCACTACCCGGCCAGTCCACCCGCTGGTCCGACCGAACCCGGGCAAACGCCCGACCCCAGCGCACAAAGACCAAGACCCAGGAGCCAAGTCCAGTGCAAAAAAGGAGTCATCAGGCCCAGAAATGCCACCCAGCCGCCGCGACCAGCAGCCAGGCACCCCAACCAGCAAACAAGGTGAGACGCCATACAGGGACCGGCGATGACAATCGGAGAAAAAGAGAGGCGGCTGCACATGCCAGCCGACCCCCACAGGCAACAGAGACCCCACGCCGGCCGACCCCGGCCAGGACCACAGCTAGGGGGTGCGGTGCCCCTGAGCCCCGAATCCCCAGGCCCACCCCAGACCCTACCCAGGCGCAGCAAGGCCACCAGGCCAGTAACCCATGTCCGTCAGTACAACCCCCCTAAGGCGACGCATGCAGCCATCAGGATTTACCACCCAAAGCCACCAAAGCCCAACCCCAGGTTGGGGCCACGACGTCCAGCACCCAGTCCGCCCAGTGATCCCACCCCCAGGATTACCCCCCAGATGCCTCCAACCCCAAACCGCCCCCCCCCCCGTCAGCAACAGTATCCCAAACGACAAAACCAATGCCCCCCACCCCTACTAGGTGATGGAGTGAATCAAAGGAGCCCAGAGAGATTGATTAGATATGGAGCCAGAGGCCGTCTCAAGACCAATATGGTCCAACAAGAGATTTCTATACTGATTAATATTAAGAGCCTTTTTATTTTTCCAGTTCAGGAGGATAGTTTTCTTAGCGATGCATAAGACAATATGAACCATTAGAACTGACTTTGTGTCCATTGTGACATCATTTAAATCTCCTAACTGGCAAACTGAGGGAGATGGTGGAATGTTACATTTCAGACACTTTGATAATTCCTCACATATCTGGCACCAGAATTTCTTAACGGGTAGAACCAAAGCGCATGAATATAAGTATCTGGGATATTGCTTGTGCATTGTAAGCAGGTATTAGATGACGTAAAACCCATCCTAAACATCCGTTGACCTGTATAGTGTACTCTATGAAGGATTTTGTATTGTATTAATTGCAAATTAGGATTTTTTGTTATTTTAAAGGTTCCTAAACATATCTGAGACCAGACGTTTTGTCCAAAGCTGGCTGATAAATCCACCTCCCATTTTGAAATAGGGATGGCTATTGATTCATCTAATGTAGATAAAGTTTTGTATATTTTAGACAGCAATTTGGGGGGGTTGAGATTAAGAAAATCTAAAACTCTTGCTGGAATTTGTAATTTAACTGTATTGAGCCTAAATTTACCTTTAATAATAGATTTAATTTGTTCGATATTCTAAGAATTTGTTTTTATCAATTCCATATTGTGGTATTAATGTATTAAATGGGATAAAGTCTGTTCCTTCAAATATGTGTTCCAGGTATTCAATTCCATTACACCTCCAGTCTGGAAAACTTATACATTTTTTTGCAAGATGTCGGGGTTATTCCAGATGGGTGTACGTCTGCATGGGATTATTGTGGACTCTGTCATTTTTAGAAACTCCCACCATGCTGTCAGAGAGGAGCTGATATTTATGCTTTTAAAGCATTCATGTCGTTTTATATTTGAGCTGATAAATGGTAGGTCTGAAAGTTTTATCTTATTGCATAGTGTCTGTTCTACGTCTATCCAGGACTAATCTAGGTAGCTATGCTTTAACCATCTTGAGATGTATTGGAGCCTGTTGGCTAAGAAATAATGATGCAAGTTTGGTAGATCTAGACCTCCTTTTTCTTTGGTCTTCTGCAGAGTTTTTAAGCTGATACGTGGGGGTTTATCTTTCCAAAGAAATTTAGAGACAGAGGAGTCCAGAGATCTAAACCATTCTAGTGAGGGTTTACTTGGGATCATTGAGAATAAGTAGTTGATTCTGGGCAAAACCATCATTTTTACTGAAGCAACCCTTCCCATAAGTGTTATGGGCAGGGATTTCCATCTAGCAAGATCATCTTCCACTTTTTTTAAAAGTTGGATGTAGTTTAGCTTTATTAAATCTGCCAGTCTTGGTGAGACATTGATACCTAAATAAGTAATATTCCCTGACTGCAGTTGCGTATTAGTTGGATTCTGGACAGAACAATTGATTGTAAGAACTGTAGATTTTAACCAATTTATAGAACAATCTGAAACGTTTGAGTAAAAGTTTATCAACCCAATTACCTGAGAGACAGAAGTTTGTGAATGCTGGAGAAAAAGTAATACATCATCTGCATAAAGACTGATTTTATGTTCTATGTTATTGCATTTTATGCCTTTAATATTGTGAGTTTGCCTGATTGCTGCAGCTAGTGGTTCAATAAAAATAGCAAACAGGGAGGGAGAGAGAGGACATCCCTGCCTGGTACCTCTCTGAAGATAAAACGAAAAAAGGTAGGTGCTTTTTGAGAAATAAAAGTCGTTAAGGGGGTCTAAAAAGTCGTTAGAAATCGCGACAAAGTCGCTAAATTGGCAGCACTGGCTGTGACTGTAAGTAAGTGAGACGTGGAATGACAATTAAGTGCAGCAACTAAACCGAGAGGGAAGTTGTTCTTCGTATCACACAAAGAGAGAGAGAGTACATGACTGCTACAATGGTGCCTCGTCTCGGAAGTTGTTCAGTGTGGGTTAGGTTTTTGAGTGATATTTTATATGTGGCCGCTAGCCGCTGATTTTGAAGAATTTTTTTAGGGGGTGTTGTTTTGTTTCGGGTTTGGGTTTTTGATAAGGTTGTCTTTTGTACCTGTATTTGCTTTTGTTTCCCTGCCTTTATTTTGTCATGATGGATGGAGCACATTTTTCTGGTGTTGGAAGGGGTCGGACGCTGTGGTTCAACTCCCCGCTGCATAAGGTAGGTGGGCTAGCTGGGGCAAAACCTGTGACCTCTACTCCTCAATGCCCTATGTTGTTTCATGAGGAATGTGATGATTCACATGATAGTGTTGAGGTTGTGTGTGATCCCCCAGCTGCCCTTCCTGTGGGTCAGGATGCTGGACATGTCCCTGTGTGTTCTCACTGATTTGGTGAAACAGATTGGTGCTAGTATTGGGGAAAACATTGTCTCCTGCCTCAAAACTATCCCAGCCAGTGATGCCAGTCTGACCCATTCCAATACTGTAGACCTGTCTAAGGTTAACCGAACTGTCAGCAATCATGGTTATGAGCCTCAGTTTTTTAGAGGGGATTACAGCGTTTCAGTTGCTGAATCGGAGGAGTCAGTTACTGTATATTTGGCAAAAAGGGGTATCGAATTGTGCGACCAAGCTGATGAAGTCCTACGTAAGCTGAGGGGGTAATGGAGAAGTTTTACGTAGTCACGTTCAGGCTGTAGTTGGTCCGACACCACCTGCCCATCCTACCGCTGCTGTTACTGTTGGTCCGCTGCAAGGTGAAACCCAGTCCCTTGAACATGTTATTAATCTCCTTGAGCGCTTGTTGCAGCAACAGTCTCTTCAGCAGTCCAGGTCTACTAGGTTCAGACACATTGGCCGCCCCAGACCTCAGGGACCGTGTGACATTTGTGGAGATAGTGGTCACAATTCTGTGACTCACTGTCGGAGAGACCGCCTGTGTTTCCGCTGCCACGCTGCTGGACACCAGGCTGTAGTGTGTCCTGCTGATTCGGTTCCTGACTCTCCGGTTGCTCGTGCTGTGAATTCTTCACCGCAGGGAAACTAGATGGCCCACAGGATTAGGGGATGAGGGATGGGCCAGCTAATGTGTCCCCAAAAGTTGACATTGACTTTGAGGCAATTTATTCACAGTGTTGTGCTTCTACTTATGTGTCGACAGTAGTATTTCAGAACACGCAAAGACTGACGGCTTCTAGTAATCTCTTCTTCACTGATGTATTGATTAATGACACAGTAGAAGTTCATACTATGATAGACCAGTATGCTTCCATATAGGGATGGGTACCGAAACCCGGTATTAAATTAGCCCCGGGGCTGATTCTGACGGCCAACCCGGACCGATAAGCTTCAGCCTTATCTGTCCTCTTAACGGTAAAATTAAGGTCGTATTCATGTTTTGCGGGAGATATAAACAGCCAAACACTGTATTGCAGCCCACTCCTCCTTAACAAGCACACAAGCTGCGGGGACGGAGTGGCGACTGCTGCGCGCTCACATGTGTGTTCGCCTTACAGATACGATGGCAGAGCGAACGAAAAGATCCAAAATTTGGCTTCATTTTACAGAAATAGATTCCGACAACAATGCACACTGTCACATGTGTAATAAAAGCTTTGCTTGCAAAGGCGGGAACACAAATAATTTGACCAAACACCTTGCCAAAATACACCAACTACAAACCAAAAGATGCACGGGTGTTTGACCGCCTGAGTGCTGCAGCAACAACCCCTGAATCAGATGCAACAGGTATGTATGTTTGTGTGCAAAGCAAACACGTGAAGAATGGACATAAGTTTGCCATTTCATTCTTACAATTAATAAATGCTGGATATTTTAAACAACAGCTTCCTTCTTATCCAAGTTAAAAAAAATATTTCTCAAACTACAGTTAACCTGCTATTTTATTCTTACAATTAATAAATGCTGGATATTTTTGAACAACAGCTTGCTTCTTATTTTAGTTACTTTTTTTTCTTAAACTACAGTTCATCATTTGTGTTTCTACCCTTTTGTTTTAGTCTTTCAAAAAAAAAAGTACCGATAAGGATACCGATAAAGTACCGGATCGATAAGGAGTATCGTTAAGAGTAGTAGTATCGATAAATCCTTAAAGTGCCCCTGGCATGAAATTCCCCGCGACGTTTGGGCCCTTTTTAGTCACACTTTAAGTACCTTTACCTTTAATACTGTGTCAAAGGATTGTTAGCCGTAGCTCAGCTTTGTTGTAGAATTGCAGCCCCTACAAGTTGGCCCTTCTTTTAGCATTAGCAGAGAATGACACAGTTTTGGTGGGCGGGGCACAGGCCATGCGCCTCTATTGTCAATTGAGTCTCTAACGTCCGCATCTGATGAAACATTGACAGACATGCATTTGCGCACCACAAATTGCCCAAATTCCAATATTACCCTATGTATGAAATGTAATTAGGTTTAGGCCTAATTATATTGTGTTGAACAATAATCTGTTTACAAATTACAGGCCTAATAAAATATTTGATCATCCATTCACACATCCATCCGTCCTCATTATGTCTCTAGCTTCACCCCGACACTAATGGCTCAGTTATCGGCTACTGTTATGGCGACTGTAAGGGAAGGGGGTGTGTGTGTGTGTGTGTGTGTGTGCGAGAGACGCGTAAGTGACAGAGACGAAAAGAGAGGAGGGAATGAATGCGCTGCGTGTTTTAAATAGCGTAAAAAAGAAACGCAATATGTGACGGTCGGTGTTGATTTTTTTTCTTCCTTTGGTCGGTGTTTAATCTGTGGCGGTCGGAGTTTAATCTGTGGCGCACCACCACAGATTCGTCTGTGTGGAAAACACTGGTATAAAACAGCTGAAGGACATTATTGGGGAGATATAGGCTACTTGTATAGGGATATTTGTTGGTTCACGGAGGGTTGGTAATGATCCTGGTAAAAGTTTAAGACGATCTGCGAATCCACTGCTGTATTGTCCCAAGTTAATAAAACATTGGTCAGAGAAATGACGACCAGGTGCTTCGGGAGCCGGTCGGGTACATTCCCTGCATAAATAAAGTCCATCCACAAGCTTTTCAGTGGCTCGGAAGAGGGGAGGACAGTGTCGATGCGGTCTGGACTCCATGTTGTCGGTTAGTTGTTTGCCTTTTACCGTAGCTCTTGTTGTTTAGGTTGTAATAAAGGTTGTAATGTAAGCTGATAGTGGATGGTCAAAGTGATGACTTGATTCTGGGTTGCAATGTCATAATACACCTCATCCGTGTGCTGAAGGCGCCAGGTGTGTCTGGCGAGGTTGCCTCCCATTCTGGGTAGTAAAATGAGGGGGACCTGTTACAGATGCTGTCCTGCGTTGAGAGCTGGAAGGGTGGGGAGGTCCCTGACAAAGTTGGTACCTTCAAGATAAAACATGCTGTGGTTTTGGAGCCGGTTGTCTAGCCATGCACGCCTGTCTCCTGGTAGCACAGTTGTCTCCTGGTAGCACAGTTGTTGTGGAGCCGAGTGTGTCTGCTACAATGCCCGAGGGCGGTTTTGGTGGGAAGGCTTCTGACACCATCGTGGGGTGATGGTTGGCTTCCAATAAGAGTCATTAGCCCTTCTCATAAGCCGGTTACTTTACGACGCAATTGCAAAATTGCTGATGTTTCGCCATGTGTGGCAGTTGAGGACTTTGATGGTGACCACTTGTATTTGGCTGACTCTCCTAGCAATCTGAAGTGCACTGTGGTCAGAACTGTTGACCGGACTGACACACGAAGTGAGAAGAGTTTGACTGTTGACTCCGAGTGTAGTGCACAACGGCCTGGCAGTTCCTTGCTGCATGATTTGGGCCTACAAGACATTGAACTTTGGACTGTGGGAAAGCCAAGGATTTTGTCCACCGCATCCGGTTGAGTGACAGCAGGCCGTTAAGGCTGCCGTATCGCCGTCTTTCTCCTTCTCACTATGAGAAGCTGAGAACAGCATTGACAGAGATGGAGGAACAGGATACTATAAGAAAATCAGTGAGTATGCGTCACCACTTGTTTTGGTTTGGAAAAAGAATGGAGACCTCTGTCTCTGCACTGACATTCGGTGGCTGAATGCGCGTCCTGTCAAGGATGCGCATCCCCTGCCGCACCAGGCTGATGCCTTGGCGGCTCTTTGGGGAAATGCTTTCTTTTCAACAATGGACTTGACTTTGGGATATTACAATGTGGAAGTGCATGAGGATGACAGGAACTTTACAGCGTTTGCTACTCCTTTTGGACTATATGAGTTCAACAGGCTTCCACAAGGACTCTAACAGTCCCGCCACGTTTATGAGGATGATTATGATGGCAATCTTTGGTCATCAAAACTTCATGAGCCTTCTTTGCTATCTTGATGACATCCTTGTCTTTGCTCCTCACGAACATCTTGCTTTGCAAAGGTTGGAGATGGTGTTTCAGAGGCTAAAGGCTCACAACTTAAAGTTGTCCCCAAAAAAGTGCCACCTCATGAAGTCACGCTATCCCGCTCACAGGCTGGAATATCTGCCGTTGAAATAGGCCGTCTGTGACAAATTTTACCATTGGTTGAGAGGTCACACGTTTACTGTTTGGACTGATAGCAACCCGTTGACTTACATTCTCAGTAAGCCCAGGCTTGACGCATGTGAGCAGAGGTGGGTGGCGAAATTGGCCCCATTTGACTTCGAAATCAAATACATCTCTGGCTCCCGAAATGTGGTCGCGGATGCTATAAGTCAAGAGCCCTTTGTGCGACCTTGTGTGCTCCATCGTCTCACGAAGATCCCATATGGTGCTCTTTTGGAAGAGGCAAATGCTGTGAAACCTTGATGGTGTGCAGGACGTTTTTCGGCACTCTTGTGATCCCCCAGCTGACCTGCAGGTAGGTCGGTGTTCTGCTGAGGCCCACAATGCGTTGCCACCTGGTCTTTCAATCTCTGTTCCGGCAGTGTCTGCTGTCTTGGAGCAGTCTTTAGGCCTGGAGTGCGTGCCAAACCAAGCTTCTCTCTTGCCTCAACTGGTTCAGTCCATTCAGCCAAGTGAGTTTTTCGGATCTCTGTCCTTTTCCGAAGGACAAGCTTAAGTCTGGTTTGTTATATCGTGTCTAAAAAGATGGAGTCACGCAGAATAAGAGCTTCCAATAAGTCGTGCTATCAGCTCTGAAGGAGAGGGTCCCTCCAACAAATCCCTTGATGTGCTTGTGGTCACAGACCATTTTACAAAGTTGGCTCAGGCTTATCTTTGTCCCAACCACTCAGCCAAGGCTGTAGCTCACCAGCTTTGGCAGAACTTTTGTGTGTGTATGGCTTCCCTGCGTGGGTGCACTCAGGCCAGGGTGCTAATTTTGAGAGCAGTCTGATTGCGGAGATGCTGGAGATTGCCGGTGTTCAGAAGTCACATACAGCTCTTTACCATCCCATGGGTAACGGAGTTGTTGAGAGGTTTAATCGCACACTGGGGAACATGATCAGAGCTCTTCCACCCAGAGCCAAGCAGAGGTGGCCTCAGATGCTGAGGTCTCTGACTTTTGCTTATAATGCCACAGTGCATCAGACCACAGGGTTTGCTCCTTTTCAGTTAATGTTTGGCAGGACTCCACGGCTTCCTGTGGATATGCTTTTTCGTTCTGTGCTTCTCAATGACCAGGTGGTGGACTATGACACCTACGTGCAAAGTCTTCGGCGTGACTTGGCTGACACAATGAGAACTGCTCAGATCTCTGCATCACACCATCAGCAGCAGCAAGCTGACTTTTATAACAGGAAAATAAAGGGAGCTCCTGTGGATGTTGGAGACCGAGTCCTGTTAGCAAACAAAGGGGAACGTGGGAGAAGAAAACTGGCTGATCGTTGGGAGAACCAACCTTATGTTGTTGTGGAGAAACATGAGGTTACTCACACTTTTCAGATCGAGAACTGTGCTTCAGGTCAGAAGAAAGTGGTCCACCGCAATCTCCTAATGCCTGTGAATTTCCTACCTGTTCCAACAGAGTGTCCTGATGAGAATTTCAGTCTTAGTGTTGCGGCTTCGGGTGCTTCTGATGTTTCCCTGCCAGCCATTGATGTTGGCGGTTCAGCTAAGTTGCCTGATGGTGGGCCAGAGGACAGGACTGTTTCATGGGTCTCTCAGATTCCCACTGTTGTTGGGGGTTCGCTGGTTCCTTCTCTGGGGGTTCTCACTGGTGTTGCCTTGACTGAGCCTCCTGACCATGTTTCAGCAGCTCCTAGTGATTCACTTGATGTTGACCTACTTGACTTACAGTCTGTTGTTGCAATCACTGTTGGTGACACTAATACTGTTGTTGAAGGCTCTGCGGCCGAGTCAGGTGCCACTAGCACTCTACAGAGTAGTGTACGTGATAATGCTCAGTTGGTGATGACTTCTAGGTGTGGCCTCATAGTGAGACCTGTTAGGCTTATTCAACAAATGCGCCAGAAGGTTATTACAAGGGTCTGATGGTTTTGTGTTTCTTAGTAGTTTTCTTTTCTTTCTCTAATGTACTTTGTTGTGGTAGGTGAGGGTTTCTTTTGAGGTTGTATGTACACTTGTATGGGGCTGCTTGTGGAGCGGGGTCGGGGATTCCGAGATTGTGCTGTCTGTGCTATATGATGCCGGGGGGTTGAACATGTATAAGAGCATGTTTTCTAGGAGTGTTGACAGGATTAGCTAACCTGTTTTCGCTCTGATTCTTCAGGAATAGTCTCTGACTAGTTTCTTTGGTGTCATGAATTTTTTTTGGGCAGTATGGTGTACATTGCACTTTATTTTTTTTTATTCCTCTCTTCTGTGTAGTGTTCTATGTGACTGGTATGTTGGCAATATGACATTCTCGGACTGCATTGTGTTTGGTGAATTGCTGTTGTTTTTTTCTTGTTTTTTTTTTCTCTCATTGGCAAGTGGAGATCAGTATGTGGTAATGTAACGGGTAATAACTTCATTTAGATTCCACTTGCCAGGGATTATTATTATTTTTCATGTATTGTTTGACTTGTATGGTTTTCCCATGGGACAGTGTGAGTTAGCGCCCCCTAGTGAGCCCTTGCAGACTTGACAAGGGACTCCCCATTCAACAACTGTTTTATTGTTTGAAGTTCATTTTCTGTTATGGTGGTTTAATAGATATTATGTGGGCAATATTGATTGTTGTGAATGTTTCCTTTTATTTCTGGTCGTTATAAACTCAGCAGAAAAAGAAACGTCCCTTTTTCAGGACTGTGTATTTCAACAATAATGTTGTAAAAATCCAAATAACTTTAAAGATCTTCATTGTAAAGCGTTTAAACAATGTTTTCCATGCATGTTCAATTAACTATAATCAATTAATTAACATGCACCAGTGGAATGGTCGTTAAGACCTTAACAGCTTACAGAAAGTAGGCATTTAAGGTCACAGTTCTAAAAACGCAGGACACTAAAAAGACTGGTCTACTGACTGTGAAAAACACCCAAAGAAAGATGCCCAGGGTCCCTGCTCATCTGCGTGAACGTGCATTAGGCATGCTGCAGGGAGGCATGAGGACTGATGATGGGGCTAGGACAATAAATTGCCATGTCCGCACTCTGAGACTCCTAAGACAGCGCTACAGGGAGACAGGAAGGACAGCTGATCATCCTCGCAGTGGAAGACCACGTATAACAACACCTGCACAGGATCGGTACATCCGAATATCACACCTATAGGATGGCCACAACAACTGCCCGAGTCACACCAGGAACACACAATCCCTCCATCAGTGCTCAGACTGTCCGCAATAGGCTGAGAGAGGCTGGACTGAGGGCTTGTAGGCCTGTTGTAAGGCAGGTTCTTACCAGACATCACCAGCAACAACGCCGCCTATGGGCACAAACCCACCTTCGCTGGACCAGACAGGAGTGGCAAAAGTGCTCTTCACTGATGAATCACGGTTTTGTCTCACCAGGGGTGATGGACGGATTCGTGTTTATCGTCAAAGGAATGAGCGTTACACCGAGCCCTGTAACCTGGAGTGGGATCGATTTGGAGGTGGGGGGTCCGTCATGGTCTGGGGCGGTATATCACATCACCTTCGGACTGAGCTTGTTGTCATTGCAGGCAATCACAATCCCTTGCGGTACAGGGAAGACATCCTCCTCCCTCATGTGGTACCCTTTATGCATTCTCATCCGCACATGATCCTCCAGCAGGACAATGCCACCAGCCATACTGCTCGTTCTGTGCGTGAGTTTCTGCATGACAGCAATTTCAGTGTTCTGCCATGGCCAGCGAAGAGCCCGGATCTCAATCCCATTGAGCACGTCTGGGACCTGTTGGATCGCAGGGTGAGGGCTAGGGCCATTCCCCCCAGAAATGTCCAGGAACTTGCAAGTGCCTTGGTGGAAGAGTGGGGTAACATCTCACAGCAAGAACTGACAAATGCTAATTCTACGCCCGTGCCTCCTCCTTACATATAAAGCCCTTAATAATCAAGCTCCATCAAACAATCAGAGATCTGATTGTTCCATATGTTCCTAACAGAGCACTTCACTCTCAGACTGCAGGTTTACTTGTAGTTCCTAGGATTTATAAAAGTAGAATGGGAGACAGACCTTTTAGTTATCAGGCTCCTCTCCTGTCGAATCAGCTCCCAGTTTTAGTCCGTGAGGCAGAGACTCTGTCTACTTTTAAGGCCAGGCTTAAAACTTTCCTTTTTGATAAAGAGTGTTTAGGTCAGTAGTTCTCAACCTGTGGAACACGCCCACCCGAGAGAGTGGGGGGGCCCGTGGGAGTAGAGTAGGCTACAGGACGGGAGGGGAAAAAACATTGCACATTTTATTAAACACTAAACTGCTGTCATAAACAGTTATAATTTTGTATATACATAACTTCTGAATAAAAATGTAAAATTTGTTTGGACTGATAAAAAAAAAAAGTCGTTAACAAATTTGATCTGTTTGACGACAGTGAGCGCAAATGCAGGTGATAAGCAGTTTTATTAAGCGAGTCACACTGAAGTTCGCTGGCTCTCCAGGGGACGGGTGTTACAGCGGTTGTATGAGCTGCGAAAGGAGGTGAATTGGTTTTTGACAGAAATCAAATCAGATCTGCCAAAGCAGGATGACACTATCTTTCCTATTTGGTCAATATATTTGACCGCTTGAATGGCCTTAACCTGTCTTTGCAAGGCCGCAAAACACATATTTTCCAACTTGCAGACAAAGTGCCTGTCTTCACACAAAAACTAGACCTCTGGCATGGCCCCATCAGTCGAGGGAACTGAGACATGTTCCCCAGCCTTGAAGACTTTATCACTGATGCAGGCACGTCACCTGATTTCTCTTCCCTATTTCATTCAGCGTCTAAGCACCTGTTGGCAATGAGAAAACAATTTGGGACGTACTTTAAAGATGATTATCACTCTTTTGCGTGGGTTCAAGATCCGTTTGTGTGCACAGCAAACTAGCCTTCAATTGATTGGCAGGAACAGCTTATTGAGCTGAAGAGCGACAGTAGACTGAAAGAACTCTTTGGCTCCTACCCTCTTTCGTCATTCTGGCCAGCATTGATGGAGGAACACCCTCAACTTTTGTGAAGTCACTTTGAAGATTCTCCTTCCTTTCACGTCGACAAATTTGTGTGAGGCAGGATTCTCAAAAATGACTGCATAAAAAAAAAAATGCAATCGTGCACACATCGAGGATGATTTGAGGCTATGTTTATCAAACATTGAGCAAAGAATTGAGGATCTTTGCCAGGCAAAACAGGCTCAGGTCTCCCATTACCATCACCTACCTGCAAGCTTCTGTAAATAATGCAGATGATGCCTACTATTAGGCCTAGTAATAACAATAATAAAGCATGAATTAATATCAGAGGTCTAGTGCCAATTCCAAATTATAGCAATAGCCTAGTAATAATGGGCCTACTGATGATAATAATAACAAAGCATCCATCCATCCAACCATTTTCTTCCGCTTATCCGGGGTCAGGTCGCGGGGGCAGCAGCCTAAGCAAAGAGACCCAGACTTCCCTCTCCCCAGCCACTTGTTCCAGCTCCTCGGGAGGAACCCCAAGGCGCTCCCAGGCCAGCCGAGAAACATAGTCCCTCCAGCGTGTCCTGGGCCTTCCCCTGGGCCTCCTCCCGGTGAGACCTGCCTGAAACACCTCACCAGGGAGGCGTCCAGGAGGCATCCTGACCAGATGCCCGAGCCACCTCAACTGACTCCTCTCGATGTGGAGAAGCAGCGGCTCTACTCTGAGCCCCCTCCGGATGACTGAGATTCTCACCCTATCTCTAAGGGAAAGCCCAGACACTCTGCGGAGGAAACTCATTTCAGCCGCTTGTATCCGTGATCTCGTTCTTTCGGTCACCACCCAGAGTTCGTGACCATAGATGAGGGTAGGAACGTAGATCGACCGGTAAATCGAGAGCTTCGCCTTTTGGCTCAGCTCTCTCTTCACCACGACAGACCGGTAGAGCGCCCGCATAACTGCAGATGCCCCACCAATCCGTCTATCGATCTCCCGCTCCATTTTTCCCTCATTCGTGAACAAGACCCCCAGATACTTAAACTCCTCCACTTGGGGAAGGACCCCATCCCCGACCCGGAGGAGGCACCCCACCCTTTTCCGGCTCAAGACCATGGCCTCGGATTTGGAGGTGCTGATTCTCATCCCAGCCGCTTCACACTCGGCTGCGAACAGCTCCAGCGAAAGCTGTAGATCACGCTCCGATGAAGCCAACAGGACCCCCTCAACGCCTTGGCTGCGCCTAGAGATCCTGTCCATAAAAGTTAGGAACAGGATCGGTAACAAAGGGAAACCTTGGCGGAGTCCAACTCTCACTGGAAACAAGCCTGACTTACTGCCGGCAATGCGAACCAAACTCTGGCACCGGTCTTACAGGGACCTAAAAGCCCGTATCAAGGGGCCCGGTACCCCATACTCCCGGAGCACCCCCCACAGGGCCCCCCGAGGGACACGGTCGAACGCCTTCTCCAAGTCCACAAAACACATGTAGACCGGTTGGGCGAACTCCCACGTACCCTCCAGGACCCTGCTGAGGGTGTAGAGCTGGTCCAGTGTTCCACGGCAAGGACGAAAACCGCATTGTTCCTCCTGGATCCGAGGTTCGACTATCCGTCGGACCCTCCTCTCCAGAACCCCTGAATAGACCTTACCAGGGAGGCTCAGAAGTGTGATCCCCCTGTAGTTGGAACACACCCTGTGGTCCCCCTTTTTAAACAGGGGGACCACCACCCCGGTCTGCCAATCCAAGGGAACTGCCCCCGATGTCCACGCAATATTGCAGAGCCGCGTTAACCAACACAGCCCCACAACATCCAGAGCCTTGAGGAACTCCGGTCGAATCTCATCCATCCCCGGAGCCTTGCCACCGAGAAGCTTTTTAACGACCTCGGTGACCTCAGCAACAGAGATTGGAGAGCCCGACCCCAAGTCCCCAAACCCTGCTTCCAGATTGGAAGGCGTGCTGGTGGGATTGAGGAGGTCTTCGAAGTATTCCATCCACCGACCCAAAAGATCCCGCGTCGAGGTCAGCAGCACACCATCCCCACTGTAAACAGTGTTGGTGGCAGACCGCTTTCCCCCCCTGAGACGCCGGATGGTGGACCAGAATCGCTTCGAAGCCGTACGGAAGTCGTTTTCCATGGTCTCTCCAAACTCCTCCCACGCCCGAGTTTTTGCCTCAGCAACCATCCGAGCCGCATCCCGCTTGGCCTGTCGGTAAATGGTAAATGGACTGAACTTATATAGCGCTTTTCTAGTCATACTGACCACTCAAAGCGCTTTACATTGAAGCCACATTCACCCACTCACACTCCCATTCATACACCGACACCCAACATGGCTCGGTAGGACGATGTTATTTTGGGGTTAAGTGCCTTGCCCAGGGGCACATCGACATGTGACTGGAGGAAGCTGGAATCGAACCTACGACCCTCTGATTGCAAGCCAACTCTACTCTACCACTGAGCCACAGTCGCCCATCAGCGGCTTCAGGGGTCCCACAAGCCAAAAAGACCCGGTAGGACTCCTTCTTCAGCCTGACAGCATCCCTTACCGCCGGTGTCCACCAGCGGGTTCGGGGGTTGCCGCCGCGACAGGCACCGACCACCTTGCGGCCACAGCTTCGGTCAGCCGCCTCGGCAATGGAGGCGCGGAACATGGTCCACTCGGACTCGATGTCCCCCGCCTCCCCCGGGACGTGTTCAAAGTTCTGCCGGAGGTGTGAGTTAAAGCTCCTTCTGACAGGAGACTCTGCCAGACGTTCCCAGCAGACCCTCACAACACGTTTGGGCCTTCCAGGTCTGTCCGGCGTCCTCCCCCACCATCGGAGCCGACTCACCACCAGGTAGTGGTCAGTGGACAGCTCTGCCCCTCTCTTCACCCGAGTGTCCAAAACATGCGGCCGCAGATCAGATGAGACGACAACCAAGTCGATCATTGAGCTGCGGGCTAAGGTGTCCTGGTGCCAAGTGCACATATGGACACCTTTATGCTTGAACATGGTGTTTGTTATGGACAATCCATGACGAGCACAGAAGTCCAATAACAAGACACCACTCGGGTTTAGATCGGGGGGGCCATTCCGCCCAACCACACCCCTCCAGGTCTCACTGTCATTGCCCACGTGAGCGTTGAAGTCCCCCAGCAGAACAAGGGAGTCCCCAGGAGGAGCACTCTCCAGCACCCCCTCCAAAGACTCCAAGAAGGGTGGGTAATCTAATCTGCTGTTTGGCACGTAAGCACAAACAACAGTCAGGACCCGTCCCCCCACCCGAAGGCGGAGGGAGGCTACCCTCTCGTTCACCGGGGTAAACCCCAACGTACAAAGCATGTAACCTCATATTTATATACCAATACACTAGTAATGATAATAGACCTACTCATGATGATGATATTAATAACAACAACAAAGCATGTAACCTCATAAATATATAGCAATAGCCTAGTGATGATGATAGGCCTACTACTACTCATAATAATAATAATATTGCCTGTAAGCTCACATTAGAGTTCTGGTGCTACTGCAAATTATAACAAAAGCCTAGTAATAATAATAGGCCTACCTACCGCTACTAATGATAATAATAATAATAATAATGTGGGCTGCAATTAACCAGCTTTGGGGGGGAGGGGGGGGGGGGTGGGGGGGGGGGGGGGGGGGGCAAAAGGTTGAGAACCCCTGGCATAGGTTATCCTGAGCTATCTTTGTAGTTATGCTGCTATAGGCTTTGAGTAGTTGAAAAGAAAGTAGCAGAGTGAAGAAAAGTGGTCAGTCTGTCCTCCAGCAGTCTAAGTCTCTTAGTCTCTCTCCAGTTGTATTATATGCTTTTATTTTGACTGTTAACTTTGTTTTCTCTCAGTGTTTTTCTCTCCAGGGGTACACCTGGTCTGGTATCCTGCTTAACTGCAATGCCTTGTTGGATGCGGTCGTCGACTGGGATGATGATCTTGGTGGCTGAAGATCCCCCCTGTCCTGTTATCAACCTTTTACTTTCTTTAATATAGAAAGTACTCCTATCAAATCTTCTGTTCTCTGTCTCTGCTCCGTCTTCTCAAACGCCCAGACGGTCGTGGCAGATGGGCGCTTTTACTGAGCCAAGTTCTGCTGGAGGTTTCTTCCTGTTCAAGGGGAGTTTTTCCTCTACACTGTCGCTACATGCTAGCTCAGTATGAGGGATTGCTGTGGTTTAAAGTCTGCATCAACAGGACGCAACCTCAAGTCAATGACTCGATGCAATCTGCTGGGATTCCTTAGAACACTTCAAAACCGATTGGAATGTTTGTATGATTGCATTGAAATAACTTTTCTTGTAAAGTGCCTTGAAATGGCATCTGTTGTGAATCGGCGCTGTATAAATAAACTGAATTGAAAGTGAAGACAAAAAAGGAATGCTAAGCAAATGTTTCCAAATGTATATATATATGACTTACTCATATGTTTTGACGAGCTGGTAAAGAGCCAGCAAGCTGCCATACCAACTGCCGCTGTTCTGAGACTGCAGATACATGCCAAGCTTGTCTACGATAGCGGTCCAGCGGCCCGGGAAGTCATGTTTGATGATGGACCTGAGACACATGGTCAGCTGTGCTCTATGGGCGCATAGAGACAAAAAAGCGGACATTATTAATATTAAACAAGTAACTAGGGATGTCCTATTTTTGTTTGAGTATATAGAATAAACAGAACTCTAATAATAAAAAAACTTTATTTATAAAGTGCTTTTCATACAGAGGAATTGCAGTTCAAAGTGCTTTACAGAATAAAAATCCCCACACCAGTTTAAGCATGAACACAATTATACTCCCCTCCCCCCAATCCTATCCCCATGTGCAAACACGCTC
>OY747722.1:34182500-34245000 GCA_963556495.2 Valencia hispanica | reverse complement strand
TTCAACTCCAACTCCACGACGATAAGCAAACTGCTGCAGGTCCTGATATGTTCTTGTTTACTTATTCAGGGGTGCCAACAGGAGTCTCTCCAGAACCTTCATGATGTGGGATTTCAGGGCAACAGGTCTACAGTCATTGATGACTGATGGTGAATTTTCTTTGGTACTGGAACAAGGCAGGATGTTTTCCACAACACTGGAACCTTCTCCTGAGTTAAGCTAAGGTTGAAGAGGTGCTGCAGAATCCCACAGAGCTGCTCTGCACAGGCCTTCAGGACTCTGGGGCTGACACCATCTGGACCTGCAGCCTTGTTCCGGTTCAGTTTCTCCAGCTGCCTCTTCACCTGACTTTTGGAGACAGACAAGTGGGAGGGGGAGGCAAAGGGGGTAGCAGCATTTCCTGACTTGATTGAAGTCAAACTTGTGGAATTAGAAGAGTCCATGGCTGAGGTGAAGGATAAAACATCCGAGGTGTAACAGGAAAGCTGTTGATCAGAGGATAGTGGGATGTCTGTTTGGCTGGGAACAGGAGAGGGGGATGCTGAGGTAGTTCCAGAACTGAACCTGTTGAAGAATATGTTCAGTTCATTGGCTCTGTCCAGACTTCCATCTATCCAATCTTTCCTGTCCTTAAAACCTGTGATCTTTCTCATTCCTGACCAGACATCTCTGATATTGTTCCTCTGTAGTTTGTTCTCCAGCTTCTTCCTGTATGCCTCCTTGCTGTCTCTGATCTTGACCTTAAGTTGCTTCTGTATACTCCTCAGTAATTGCCTGTCTCCCTCCCTGAAGGCTCTTTTTTTCTTGTTTAGCAGCTCCTTCAGGTCACTGGTGATCCAGGGTTTGTTATTAGGGAAGCATCTCACTGTTCTGGTGGGGATGATGTTGTCCACACAGAAGTTTATATAGTCAGTCACACACTCAGTCATGTCATTGATGTCCTCTCCATGTGCTTTGCAAAGAGTCATCCAGTCTGTGGTTGCAAAACAATCCTGCAGGGCTTCTTCAGCTTCCTGTGACCATTTTCTCACAGTTCGTTTTGTCACAGGTTGCCTCTGAACAAGTGGTTTATATTCTGAACAGAGAAAAACAAGATTGTGATCTGATTGTCCCAGAGGAGGTCTTGGTTTGGACGTGTATGAATCCTTTACATTTGCATAAAACAAATCCAAGGTCCTATTTTCTCTTGTAGAGCAGCTGACAAATTGTTGAAATGTTGGAAGTGTAGTAGAGAGCGAGGCATGATTAAAATCACCAGATATTGCCACAAATGGATTGGGGTGCTGTGTCTGTAGCTTAGCAACAATGGAACTGATGACATCACATGCATTGTCGGCAACGGCTGAAGGTGGAATGTAAACAACTGCCAAAATTACACTGGTGAACTCTCTTGGCAAATAATATGGACGAAAACTCACTGCCAAGAGTTCGAGATCTGGGCTGCAGAGACGACACTTCACAGTAACATGTCCTGGATGACACCATCTGTTATTTACAAGCACTGCTACTCCACCACCTTTCCTTTTTCTGCTCGTCTTCAGATCTCTGTCTGCTCGTACAGTCAGGAAGCCTGGCAGAAAGACGTTGGAGTCGGGGATATGATCCAGCAGCCACGTCTCCGTAAAACACATAACACTGCATTCACGGTACTCTGGCTGAGTCCTTGTAAGGGCTTGGAGTTCATCCATCTTGTTAGCCAGTGATCTTACGTTACCCATTATGATCGATGGAAGAGATGGCTTGAACTTCCTCTTTCTCTGTCTCCTTTTCGCTCCTGCTCTGCATCCACGTCTCCTTATCAACTCATCGGGGATTTGTGGTTTCAGTTGAGGTATTATTTCAGCTTTTGCGATGTTAATCAGCTGCTCCCGGCTGTAAACCACATTGTTGCCATGTTTACGCATCATAACAAATTGTGAAAAAGGGAAAAATTTACAGCAAAAATCCTTCCAGCTTCACAGCACCAAAAACTAGAAAGTGTACAGGTCAAAAAAATGCAATCTTCTTTAAGAAAAAAGAGGAACCAATGTACAAAAAAACAAAACTTAATATGTAGCCAACAGAGCCACTCCAACATGGAGCCACCCAGAGCAGCGCAATTCTAGAATTGCCTGTGATCCATTTTATTTTAAAAGCCTGTGATCCATTTTATTTTTATTTATTGCATGCTTAGAAGTGTTTATCTTATGTTTGCACAAAGTACCGCAGCAATTTCCTAATGTGAACCTCTTCACACATATGGCAATAAAACCTGATTCTGATAAATGTTGATCGATCGATTGATTGAAATAAAACTGTTTTCCCTCCGTCCTTCAGTCTCTGTGGAATTGTGCTTTCTCCAACTCTTGGTTGCCATGGTTAACTGTGAACCGCTCAAAGAGCAAACTTCGCCGGCCAAATGTGAAGCCGATGCGGGAGTAACAAAAATTGTAGTTCCCCCCTCATCTGTTAGAGGCTGGCTGCAGAAAGAAGCAAGTTCCCATTGACTCCCATGTTAATGTCAACTTCACAGCAGAAATAAACATGTTTACAGCTTGGTTCAAAAAAATCATTGTAGGTTTAAATCACCTGAGCACATTTCTAGAGAGAACGTGATTTATAAAGTGCAAATTGCATGTAGCTGTGCATACTCCAAGTCTGTCTGATCTAAAACTTATTAGGTGTAAGAAAATTTTTTTTGCTGAGTTTAAGTACGGTTTAAGGAAGAATTCCTCGCAAAGTTTTATAAATGAGACCCCCAGGTCTTCAAAAGGTCCGAAAATAAGGCCAGATTTAAATAAATGTTTTTAATTCAGCTCAACCTCTGTTTAAACCAACGGCTGGTGGGAAATGATAGAAAAAGTTGAACAATAGACAGCTGAAGAGTTTAAGATCTCACCTGCTTGGCGGACAGGAAACTCTACCTGCTCCGACACGATGATCTGAAGCAGGGTGGGAGCAAAGTTGATGATCTTATAGGACTGAAACAGAGAGAGGATGGCAGTTTGAGCTTTTAGCTCAGATTTAACAATTTAATCCATGTTCAATCAAATATTTCAAAGAAAATAACCGTCCATTTATTAATTCTTACCTTAAACTAAGCTGTACAAAAGGAATGAGGACTATGCATTGAACTGGTGAAAAATAAAATCCTTCAGTTTATTAGCGGACACTTTTCTTTTCCTCCATTAACTGCTCTGCACACACTGCTACTCTTCAAATTTGAAAAGTTCTCTCAAATATGGACTAAAAAGATAACAGATTCTTTCACGAGACAGATTTGACTTACCAAAATAATTACTCCTCGTTAATATTAATTTCTGTTGTGTGTTTCACATGACTGAAATTTTCACAAACCTCAATGTGTTTTATTGGATTTTTATGTGTTACAAATAGAAATCTGAAAAGTGTGGCATCCATTTCCATTCACCCCCTTCACCTTTATAACAACTCTATTTAATCCTGTCCAACTCGCTTATGAACTCATCTGATCAGTAATCCAGTCCATCAGTCTTTAATTTAATCTAAACCCAACAGTTCCGGATCTGGTCTCAAAGGTTAGTTGAAGAACATTAGAGAACAAACACAGCAGACAGGTCAGGAAGGAAGTTGTGGAGAAGTTTAAAGCAGTGTTGGCTTCTAAAACAGTCCTGACCCACTGCAATATGGATCCCATTAGAACCATCAAGGTGTCATGTGGTATCCGTTACAGCAGAACCTTTAGGTCTTTAGGCCCACTGCCCTGCTTGTTTAAGGTGTTTCCCTGCTTCAGCACACCTGATTTCAATTGATGCCCGATTCACATGCTTTTGCTGGATGCATTCATCTGAAGCAGGACATGTAAAACATGCAGGGCAGTTTGCCTTGAGGACCAGGGTTGGGAAATACTAGTTAAACATCACAACTTAGCCCTCATCAAATCAAATGCCTCATCAATGCTAAGGCTTGGCCTTTCTTTCTGCTTCAACACATCAACTTTAAAGGACAAAATGTTTACCAGATGTCAACATGTGGTTCTCATTTGTGTCAGTTTTAGATGATCATGCAGAGATGCATATCATTGACAGGTTTATTATTTTAAAAAGTTTAACATAGAAAATACACTGTAGAACCAGAAAAAAAACACTTCAGGAAAATCAAGAATGTCCATCAAGGGGTGCACGGGGGCGTAGCTAGTAGGTCAAGTCACAGCTAGAAGGTCCCGGGTTTGATTACCGCCGGGGACATGCACTAGTCCTATATACTGCCTCCTCCTGGCCGGCCGGGGCGCCTGAAGGGTTGGGGAGGATCTGGCTGGAATAACGTGGTCCTTCCACGCACTACGTCCAGCTGGGGAAACCCCACCCCATCAGGTGAAAAGAAGGGCCTGCCCACTCCCCAAGCATGAAGGAGGCTTGGGTTTCAGTGCAGGGCCCTCACAGGGCTGGCAGAGGAAGAGCGGAACCCCAGGGCTAAGGTAGGAGCACTGGGGAGATAAATAATGGGAAAAAACCGTGAAAAAAAAAAAAAAAAAAAAAGAGGAATGGCCAACAAGTGCCAGGACCATCTCCTCCTGAATTGTGTTGCCACCAGTATCAAGCTTGTTCATCACTGACTAATTCATCCATATGAGTGAGGTCAAGTTTTTGAGACAACAGCCTTACTGGCACCAAAGACGCCACATTTGTTTAAGAACTTCAGGTCTGGAGATGCAAGGATGGATATTAGAAAACTGGTGCAAAGTTATATTATCCCTGATCTTCTGATTATCTGGAGAAGAATGGGTGAGAGATACTATGATTCATTTGTGGTGCCATCAGTGAAATATCTCAGATGTGGGAATGCTTCTCCTACAAGGTAGCGGGCCTCCTCACAATTCTGCCAAACAACATTGGCATGAAGAAAGAGAATCATCACCTAGGAGCAACTTCCTCCAAAAATCTAGGTCCAATTAGTTGATCCATGGATTACCAGCATACTGCAGCACTGTGGCACAAGGAGTAACTCGTTCAGTGACTCAAAAACTAGATTACTCAGCCAAACCTCAATCCTGTTTGTAATATGTGGTCAGATTTCAAACACGGGCACGAAGATGATAAGAATGGGTCAACATCGATTAGGATTTAGCCCAGATAGTGATACACAGCGTGTGAAAGATAATTAAACAAGTTCTGAAGTCGCATCTGCAGCTACACTGAAAATATTGATACTTTTACAGATTCAGTTCGAGCAGGGATCTATTGGTGAGTGAGCTCAGTCTTCTACCTAATATTCAAACTAGAAGAAGAATGGTTTAGACTCTGCATTACTTGTATGGCTGCATGATTGGCTGGAATTTAAATACTCTATTCAGAACCTTTCCTGCCAACTGTGTTGCGTTGTTCCTAGAGCATGTCAGCAGCTGGGGAACCCCAAGGCTTAGCGCCGGGGCCAATGCTGCATGTCATACAGACTCTGCATCGTTTGTTCCCACTGCCTGTGAACAGTTTAGTTGTTTTTGTCAGGCCTGATAACAGAGAGATAAGACTAACAGTAGCAGCAACCCTCATGAGCCAGAACGCTTCGGAAACGCTGAAAAAAGCAGAACCAGCCTTAGCTTTTCCCCCACCTGATTGAGCTCATTCTCCGCAGCTATCCTCAGATTGGGGTCAATGGTCCCCTTTAGAGCTTGGATAATCCGGTTCGGGTCCATGTGAGATCGCTTCGCTCACCCTGCAGGTTTTACTTGAACATAGACTCAGCGTTAGCTAAGGCTACTGCACGACTTTTTCCTCTTTCTCCAGTCAGAAACAAAACAAAAAGAAAACTTCCGGCGGTGAGTGTATAGCTTCCGACCTTTCCATTCAAAGTAAAACACGGAGCTAGCCTGGGCTAGTAGTGATGCAGCATATTACCGGAGCAGACTTTCACTAGCCTTCTCACTGCAGCAAAGTAAATAAAACCGAACGACTCTTTTTTTATTGTTCTTGGTTGTTGTTCCTCCCAGACCTCATTTTGAAATGTGCTGAATTTCAGCAGGACCGAGCGCTTGTGTCCCCGACTGTTAATCTGGAAGTTTCCACAAGACAGGTTGCTTGTAGTTACCACCAAATGTAGCAGAATGCCAGCAGACATTGGTAGATCCATCAAATACTAGTTGATGCCACCAGATTACATGGATACCAAAAGCCTAGATTTCACACATGCCACAAGATCATAGCAGCTGCAATCTGATGGCCATAAATGTCACAAAGTCCACTTTATAGTCTGGCATTTAATTACATATATCCATCCATTTACTAAAAATATAATAAACATAATTTAAGTCAGAATTTCAGATCTATTTATGAACGAAAAATGATTTTAAGAATATCAAGTTTTTTTTTTTTTTTTGATCAGGCAGCTGTATTTAGCCCGAGACCTTAGATGCAGAATCTGTGAGAATTCTCTGAACGACAATGGTAAAAGATTAATTAATGCTTTTATAATTCTTCAAATGCAATCAAAAGGTTGTGATTTTTTGTGGTAGACTTACACAGAGGAGTGCCTAATGTGGACCAGCCACTGTCAGTGGTGTACCATAGGCCTACTGCATATTTTGGTATCGATCTGATACCAAGTAAATACGGGCCAGTATCGCTGATAGGCCTACAGATACTTTTCAATAAATATGGTGGATGCGTCATTGAAGTGTTAAATCTCAATTAAATCTCATGACCATATGTTTTTTTGTGATGTTTGTTTTTTTATTATTTAATTGTTACCCAGGAGAGAATTAGGACAAAGTATATAATTAGATAGAAAATGTCATACATTTCTTCAAACTTAAATAGTGCACACAAACTAGTAAAGTAAACAAAAACAAAACAAAAAAAACAAGTACGGGAGTCACATGACAGCGCAGCATTAAAACAAGAGGAGGAGCATGTGTGTGCCAACTCTGCGCTGACACAGGAGCGGTAAGTCCAGGGACTTTGTTTCCTCTTTGCCAGTACCATGGCTTTGCAAAAAAGAGCGGAACTAAAAGTAAAGAATCGATCTTACTAAGCTAGTTTTGATCCGATATCGATATTTGGTTCGATCCGCCCACCACTTGCTGTCAGGCAGGGTCACTCACAGTAGGCTGTAACAGGTGTTTGGCTAGAGAGTCCTTTATTTTTCAGTTTATACCATTTACCATCATTCACTCCAGAATAAACCTGTATTTTTATTGCAAAACATTTCCGCACCTTTTCAATAGCCTCTGCTAGTGACACATTTTTACTTTGTCCATGACATTTGAGCCAACACGTCAGTTCTGGCAATCGAATATAAGAAGGTTCGCCATCAGAAAAAGCCCCAAGTCTGTCTTTTTCCATCAAAACAACCTCTTCCATTTTATATTAGATCGTCAGTGAGATGCATTTAAATTTCTGCCTTCACAGACGTCCAAGCACTCTGTTTTTTCAATTGGTAAATGCGGTTTGTTTGTCTAGCATTAGCACCCAGCAGCACATGGCTAAATTGTGAAGCTATTGTGAAGGAAATCTGCACGTGTTTTTAAATCTTTCTAGCAGTCATTTTTAAAAGTGAGTTCTGAAAAAAAGAAGGCTCATTGATTGTTTTTAATTGTAAAAACTAATTATTTTACTGGTTTACTGTAACATGACAATTCTTTGACAATTTTTTTTTGAGTTTTTGTGAATTAAATCATTGCTCTTAAGCATACTTAAAGTAAAGTAGGGAGTAAAGTAAATAAAGTTAAGTCTAAGTCTACTTATTCACCTCAAATAACTTGATTTTAGTTTATAGTAACTATGTGCTACACAAATTCTGGCTGCAGAAGAAATAGGATTGGGTGTCTTCAGGAGGACATTGCCACACTCACCCGTGAACATCCAGGGACAGGACATTGAAATGGTGGAGAGTTTCAAGTACCTGGGTGTTCACCTCAACAATAAACTGGACTGGTCCCACAACTCTGGAGGTGGGTGAGGGGAGGTTCTTGTCCAAATTCGCTTCCATCATGGACAACACCTCTCACCCACTGCACCAGACTATGGAGAAGGTGAGCAGCTTTTAGTGGCCGACAGGGACCCCCTTAGTGCAAGGAGGAGCATTACCGCTGGTCCTTCATCCCCACTCCTGTCAGAATGTTTAACTCTGCTTTATAACTGTGTTGCAAATCTGCAAAACCCTGCCAGTACCAGTGGGCTCATTCAAACTTGCAATTATTGCCACCTTAATATTTTTCACTGCTTGTTTCTGATATTTAATCTTACCATTTAACTTCAATTAGTTATTTTAATTGTACATAGGAGGCCTTTGTTTGTACTTTTATTACTTATTATTGAACCTAGTTATTTTACACCCCCTCACTGTGTATTATTTAAGCTGTTGTAACTAATTAATTTCTCCACTGAGTTCAATAAAGTTTTATGTCATCTCTTATCTTTGTGTCTCTTCCCAGTGGGACGTGCCCAGAACACCTCACCAGAGAGGTGTCCAGGAGTTACTATTTTTTTTTTTTTTTATCCCACAGTTTTTTCCCATTATTTATCACCCAGTGCTCCTACCTAGTTCCAGTCCTGGGGTTCTGCTCTCCCTCTGCCAGCCCCAGGAGGGCCCAGCACTGAAACCCAAGCCTCCTTCATGCTTGGGCAGTGAGCAGGCCCTTTTCATCTGATGGGGCGGGGTTTCTCCGGCTAGACGTAGCTTGTGGAAGGATCACATTATTCCAGCCAGATCATCCCTATCCCTTCGGGCGCCCCGGCCGGCCAGGAGGAGGCAGTATATAGCCCCAGGACTAGTGCATGGTTTTGTGGGAGTAGCTGCTCACATTAGCTGCTCAAGGGAACACGGGGAGAACATGCAAACTCCACAGAGAAAGGCCCTTTGGCCCACCCCACCCAGGGTGTAATGCGGGGGAACAAACACACCCTCAGCACCCACAGCTTCCCCGGCGGTAATTGAACCCTGGACCTTCTAGCTGTGAGGTGAGCTGCTCTACCAGCTGCGCCACCATGCACCCACCAGGAGCTACTATTATGGTTCAAGAGCTTTAATTCGGCTTGTTGATCAGCAACGAGTCCAGCACATACAGAGCATATACTGGGGCCCATTTCACAAAGCGGGTTTAGTGAAAACTCTGAGTTAGTTAACCCTGAGATGAGGGAAACTGAGTTCTCGGTTTCAGAAAGCCAGTTTAGCGTAACTCTGAGTCAGTTACCTGGGCAACACACTCCGCTAGCAGGTTTGCTTCAAATAACTGAGTTTCTCCTGCTCTGAAGTTGAAGCTGCAGTCTGAAATTAGTGGCAGACATGGCGTGTCCGTTTCTTGAAGAGCCTGTTGATGTAGAAGCACAGATTCCGGAATTGCGCCGCTCAAGGTGGCAGCATGTTTGAGTAGCTCTGTTACTTTGGTTCATATTTTTTTCTTTTTTTAAACTTTGATTCTTCCATTTTTGGTAGAAACATTGTTTTTGTGGACAATTGTTCTCTCTGGTTTTGAATGCTGTGCAGCTGGAAGGATTTTTGCTGATACTTTTTATTTTTTGACATTTGTTATGATGCATAACCATGGCAACAAGGTGGTTTACAACTGGCAGCAGCTGATTAACATCACAAAAGCTCAAATAATACCTCAACTACAGCCACAAAACCCTGATGAGTTGAAAAGTAGATGCCATATATCCAGAGTATCCTCTACATCAGACAACTACAGAGCGTCTTCAGTCAGAGGCTTCTTCAGATCTGCAGAGCACTACAAGAGATCATCCCTACCCACAGCAATCAGCATCTACAACAAATCTTTGAAGGAACTTGCATAATGAGTTACAACAACATTTAATTTCCCTTTGGGATTAATAAAGTAATTTTGAATTGAATACTCCGCAGAAATCTGCGTCGGGAGAGGATTATCAGACCCCGAGTGGATATTTTATCACTCCATGATGAGTACCTCTGAACGTTTCCGTTTTTCTTGACCATCAATAGTTTAAACAATATCCTTGGCCCACACATTTCTCACATGACTCATCGTGGAAGAGCCCTCTGCTCTGAACAAAGTCTTTGTATTGCGCTACGTTTTTTGCGAACGGCAGTTTTTTGTACAATATCGGTGATGCGGAGCATGTATCCAAGGCAACTGTCTTGTTGGGCTGTGAGAAATGTGACCCTTGCACTTAAACAGTTACTGTACACGTTTGTAGTGTTTCCAGGTCACAAAACCACCAGACATCTCAAGGAAGCATTCCACAGAATTGCAGGTATCAGTGTAAGCAATGAATAATGTCAAGCAATTAAAAATGTTGAGACTGGAAGAACTCAATTTGATATATTTAAGGGTTTCCAGGTGTGATTGGCTGCATTGATGGGACTCACATTCCTATCATATCTCCTTCAATAAATGGAGATTATGTGAATAGGAAATCTGTCCATAGCATTAATGTACAGGTAAGCCTAAATAATAGCTTTCACCATTCCAAATGAAATGTACACGTCACAATACAGCAACTGCCACTAATTATTGTTCTCCACTGTGAAGATCATAAGTGATGCAGAATACATCATCAGTAATGTGGAAGCAAAGTGGCCTGGGTCTGTACATGACTCTTGAATTTTCCGTGAGTCCACACTGAGTGACAGATTTGCCCGTGGTGAGTTTATATACAGTATAGGTATATAGCCTACTGTGATCAATATGGTATATCCTTCTATTGCAACTGAAACATTACATTTTATCATCATAGGGGAGTTTGATGGTTACCTTCTGGGTGACAGGGGGTACCCCTGCCAGCGCCATCTGCTGACCTCTTACCCTGTTCCTGAGCCACAGCAACGCTACAACATAGCTCACTGCAGGACGCGAGCCAGGGTGGAAATGACTATTGGGATGCTCAAGGCCCGATTCCAGTGCCTGCGTATGCTCAGGGTCTCCCCAGAAAGGGCATGTGACATCATTGTGGCATGTGTAATTCTGCACAATATTGCCATGATCAGAGGGGAAAAATGTCCCACCCTTTCCCCTGATGATGTAGATGATTATCCCAACCCCGCTGCTGATGCACAAGATGGGAGAGCTGTTCGAGACATTGTCTGCCAGAATCATTTCCAACAGCAATAATTAATAAACCTCTGCTTATTGTAAAACAGGTAGCTAATCCAGTCTACATTTTTAATAATGGTAGGCCACAGAAAAATGGAGTAACCCTGCCAGAACCTGATTCCTGGCCTTAAATTCATCCGGAACTCCACGTGGCACCCCAATGGCATTGATGTAAACGTGGTTATCAAAGCTCCCCGGAACGGGTGCCCTACTCCTGGCCACACGACGGCAGGGAGGCCCCAAAGGATTAATTGCAATAGAAACATCATAGGCCATAATCACATGAGCACACATCCCTGACCATCCTGTGGGGAGTTTAGATCTTAACTGCCCGTCCCCACACACCCAAAAATCATCAGGAGCTGGCTTTTCCTCCTTCATTATCCACTTACACAGGTTGAGATTACTCACACAGGTCCAATAGTCTTAAATTCTCTCATCTTGTAGCCTGTCAGACGTCCAACACTTAGAGAAAGAGTCCTCATCATTTAGGTGAAACAATCTAGAGCATTTTCCCTGAAACTGACATAACTCAACCTGTAGCCCTGACCTGGTGACATCAAAACACACATAAAATGCCCCAGGTGCGGGCTTCAAAAGCTGGATTATTTCTGGAGCTTTTGCCCAGGTTAATCTCCTTGTAAGCCAGTGTGTAGCAAGAAGGTCAAACATTCCCCCTTTTGACACATGATCCAATCCATGGCTCAATTTAGCAAAAATGGAAAGAAATGTTTTGGATGACATGGCTTGTGATCGGTGGAATACCACACCCCCTCTACTTTATTACATCCTGCCTTTTTCCAGGCAGATGTTTCAGAGATGGTGGCAAAGCTCCGAACAGCAGTCAGGTTTCCACTTTATTACTGCTATTCTGGACGGCAAAGAAATTGCATCCAGGAAAGCAGCAATCTGAGATGAATTCAAAATGGGCTTACCGTCCGATTTGAGAAATTTTCTGTTTCCACAATGCTCCATAGTCATGCACGACCCCAAACGCATACCTACTGTTGCAGTAAATGTTGACAGCCTTATCTTTAGCAAGCGAGCACGCACGCCTCAGTCAAAGCAATCAACTCTGCTGTCTGAGCAGAGTAATGGGATGGCAGCGGACCTGCAGAAAGAACAGTGGTCAGAACAAACGGCATACCCCACATGATTTCTTCCCGTAGCATCTCTGGATGGTGACCCATCAACATACAGGACCATGTCAGGATTTTGAAGGGGTATGTCTGTTAAGTCAGGTCTTTGGGTACTCGTCACGTCTAATACCGCCTGGTAGTCATGTGGCTCTGTCATCCTCTGTAGGAAGCAAACTGGTAGTGTTAAGAACATTACACCTTTTCACAGATATGTTTGGTAAGTCTAGCAAAACTGTGGTATATCTCAACCATCTACAGTGGCTTGCAAAAGTATTCGGCCCCCTTGAACTTTTCCACATTTTGTCACATTAAAGCCACATGCATGAATCAATTTTATTGGAATTCCACATCCAAGACCAATACAAAGTGGTGTACACGTGAGAAGTGGAACGAAAATCATACATGATTCCAAACATTTTTTACAAATAAATAACTGAGAAGTGGGGTGTGCGTAATTATTCAGCCCCCTTAATCAATACTTTGTAGAACCACCTTTTGCTGCAATTACAGTTGCCAGTCTTTTAGGGTATGTCTCTACCAGCTTTGCACATCTACAGACTGAAATTCTTGCCCATTCTTCTTTGCAAAACAGCTCCAACTCAGTCAGATTAGATTGACAGCATTTGTGACCAGCAGTTTTCAGATCTTGCCACATATTCTCGATTGGATTTAGATCTGGACTTTGACTGGGCCATTCTAATACATGGATATGTTTTGTTTTAAACCATTCCATTGTTACCCTGGCTTTATGTTTAGGGTCGTTGTCCTGCTGGAAGGTGAACCTCCGCCCCAGTCTCAAGTCTTTTGCAGACTCCAAGAGGTTTTCTTCCAAGATTGCCCTGTATTTGGCTCCATCCATCTTCCCATCAACTCTGACCAGCTTCCCTGTCCCTGCTGAAGAGAAGCACCCCCAGAGCATGATGCTGCCACCACCATATTTGACAGTGGGGATGGTGTGTTCAGAGTGATGTGGAGTGTTAGTTTTCCGCCACACATTGCGTTTTGCATTTTGGCAATAAGGTCCATTTTGGTCTCATCTGACCAGAGCACCTTCTTTCACATGTTTGCTGTGTCCCCCACATGGCTTGTGGCAAACTGCAAACGGGACTTCTTATGGTTTTCTTCTTGCCACTCTTCCATAAAGGCCAACTTTGTGCAGTGCACGACTAATAGTTGTCCTATGGACAGATTCCCCCACCTGAGCTGTAGATCTCTGCAGCTCGTCCAGAGTCACCATGGGCCTCTTGGCTGCATTTCTGATCAGCGCTCTCCTTGTTCGGCTTGTGAGTTTAGGTGGACGGCCTTGTCTTGGTAGGTTAACAGTTGTGCCATACTCCTTCCATTTCTGAAGGATCGCTTGAATAGTGCTCCATGGGATGTTCAAGGCTTGGGAAATCTTTTTGTAGCCTAAGCCTGCCTCAAATTCCTCAACTTTATCCCTGACCTGTCTGGTGTGTTCTTTGGACTTCATGGTGTTGTTGCTCCCAACATTCTCTTAGACAACCTCTGAGGCCGTCACAGGGCAGCTGTATTTGTACTGACATTAGATTACACACAGGTGCACTCTATTTAGTCATTAGCACTCATCAGGCAATGTCTATGGGCAACTGACTGCATTCAGACCATAATTACGCACACCCCACTTTTCAGTTATTTGTAAAAAATGTTTGGAATCATGTATGATTTTTGTTCCACTTCTCATGTGTACACCACTTTGTATTAGTCTTTCACGTGGAATTCCAATAAAATTGATTCATGTTTGTGGCTGTAATGTGACAAAATGTGGAAAAGTTTAAGGGGGCCGAATACTTTTGCAAGCCACTGTAGCTGCTGACAGGTGAGAAGTTCTTTGTTACAACATTATGACCGAGAGAGTGTGGTACCAATACCGTCAAAGGAGGGTATGGCAATGTCTCTTAAAGCCAGGGCAGGCTTTTTTGCATCTGCAACAACTCTCAAACACCCTGGGAGACCAGCCACAACGGGGTCAAGTTTTGCTAAGAAATAACCCACGGGCCGTTTCTTACCCCCATGATCCTGAAGGACTGAAAGCATGTACCCCTTTTTCTCAACCATTTGAACAAACCAGGACTCCACTGGATGGCGTCAGAGGCCGCCATCCCTTTCCCATGAATCAGAGCAGACAATGGTGCCTCCAACACAGAATAGTTTGGAATGAAATTCCTGCATTAAGAGGTCAGACCTAAATATGACATTTTTTTGGTAATGGATTTAGGAATCTGTTGGACTGCTCTAACCCTCTTTGTGGACAAAGATTTTGACCCCTTTGAAATAACATGACAGGGGAAGGTAACCTCCTCCTTCACAAACTGCTGCTTTGACAGGCTGGCTTTGGTCCAAAAGCATGCAAATGTTTCAATAGTGCAACAGTGTCCTCCTCACTCTTGTTTGATTCAGAGCACAACAACAAATCAACATACTTAACTAACACAGAACCTAGAGAGAGTCTCCAAACTCTCTTTCAGAGTCATGTTGAAAATGGTGGGTGACTCACAATACCCCTGACATAGCCATGTGAAGATATAAAGTCGACCCTTGAACTCAAAAGCAAACCAGAATTGACTGTCCGGTTCTACAGGTACAGGAAAAAAGCATTGCTGAGGTCCACTACAGAGAAGTAAGATGCCGACACTGGGACCTGAGACAAGATGGTGCACGGATACGGGGAAATTGACCATCTGGGTCACAGAGCTTTTGACCCTGGTCAAATCTTGCACAAAGCGCCACTCTTCCCCAGTTTCTGACTTTTTTTTTTTTTTACTGGAAATGGCGGACTGTGAATTGAAGAGTCTGCACACTCAACGATCACCCCTGATTTTAACAGGGATTCAAATAGTGGCGTAATCCAACGCACAGCTTCTGGTCTCAATGGATACTGGCATTGCACTGGTTGGAAGGAAGATTTGGGGGTTATTTTTACTGCCGCACATCCCTTGATTAACCCCACATCGTGAATTTTTTGCCCAAAGATCTGATGGAACCTGCTGGAGGGGCATTTCTGACTGGCTTGCTGTAGCTTCCTCATGGAGTAAAGACTGAGTCAGCATTTCATCCGAGTCCTCAATCAAGTGGACTGTGCTGGTGGCGTGCACGGAAATGAACACTTAAAAATGTGTGCCGATTTAATGCAATTCAATTCAGTTTATTTATATAGCGCCAATTCACAACAGATGTCATCTCAAGGCACTTAAGTCTTTTCAATACATTTATACAAACATTCCAATCAGTAAAAAAGTTTCCTATGTAAGGAATCCCAGCAGATTGCGTCAGTCATTGGCGTGAGGTTGGGCAGACTTTCCAACCACAGCAATCCTTCAGCAATCCCTCATACTGAGCAAGCATGTAGCGACGGTGGAGAGGAAAAACTCCCCTTTAACAGGAAGAAACCTCCAACAGAACCAGGCTCAGTAGGAGCAACCATCTGCCACGACCGTCTGGGGGTTTGAGAAGACAGAGCAGAGAAACAGAAGATCTGATATAAGAGTACTTTCTATGTTACAGAAAGCAAAAAGTTGATAACAGGACACAGTGGATGTTCAGCCACTGGGAGCACCATCCTAGTCGATGCCCCCCATCCAACAGGGCATTGCAGCCAAGCAGGATACCAGACCAGGTATATCTTCTATGGAGAGAAAAACGGAGAACACAAAGTTAACAGTTGAAATAGCAGAATGTACTGTAATACAACAGGAGAGTAGTAGTAGAAAAGGAAGTAGCAGAGTGAAGAAAAATGGCAAGTCTGTCCTCCAGCAGTCTAAGCCTATAGCAGCATAACTACAGAGATAGCTCAGGATGACTTAAGCCACTCTAACTATAAGCTTTATCAAAAACGAAAGTTTTAAGCCTGGCCTTAAAAGTAAACAGAGTGTCTGCCTCACGGACTAAAGCTGGGAGCTGGTTCCACAGGAGAGGAGCCTGATAACTAAAAGATCTGCCTCCCATTCTACTTTTAGAAATCCTAGGAACTACAAGTAAACCTGCAGTCTGAGAGCCAAGTACTCTGTTGGGAACATATGAAACAATTAGATCTCTGATGTATGATGGAGCTTGATTAAGGGCTTTGTATGTAAGAAGAAGGATCTTTAACAGGGAGCCAATGAAGGGAAGCTAAAACAGGAGAAATGTGATCTCTCTTTTTAATATTCATCAGAACTCTTGCTGCCGCATTTTGGATCAACTGAAGGCTTTTAATGGCATTTTGTGGACTACCTGATAGTAAAGAATTACAGTAGTCCAGCCTTGAGGTAACAAATGCATGGACTAGTTTCTCAGCATCACTCCTGGACAGGACGTTTCTAATTTTAGCAATATTCCAGAGGTGGTTTTAGAACAAACAATTGAAGTGTCCTGCTGTGTTTAGTAAACAGAGCTTAATGTGTTTCAGATTGGATCCAATGATCCCAAATCTTTCCACTCCCCGCAGGCGAGGTTTGAGAGGGAAATATGTGGAACATACTCATAAGATATCTCCAATGTTTTCTGCTCAGGTGTGAGACACACAACCAGCGCTGCCGAGTGTGTCCCAGACCATTGAGGCCACAGACAGCTTTTCTGTCGAGACACGGAACCATGCTTTCTCATAATCATCTGGCCCTGTAGAAATGTTTGATCTGCATGCAGATCTTCCTCTGGCATAAAAATAGATGCAGGACTCACCAAATCCTTAGATTTGAGGAGGGATTTTAAGGAGGTACCTACTGCCAATTTCTATTCATATGCCTAATTGAGGTTGTGAGAGCTGTACTTTACTGCCCTCAGGACTGGGGTCTCGAATGGGTACAATTTGGATGCCTTCTGGTGAGGAGACGAGAAATATTGAGTTTGCACATCAGATCTCTTCCTAACAAGTTTGCAGGACACTGTCGAGAAACAAAAAATTAAGTTTGAATGTAGGCCCTTCTCCCAAGTGGCAGTGAAGATGCAGACAAAAAACATGGTTACCGCTCATTTTTGGCATGGTTTTTAATGCAGTGTGTTTCATAACGCCATGAGTGGTACCTGAGTCGACAGCTGTCCCTGAAACAGTCAGGGTTAGTATAGACAAAACTTTGTAAGCATAAGATGTGAAATGGGCATTTGTGCCCGTTGGTGTTGATTTTTGTCTTTCTAAATGTGTTATAGCATCTGTGAGCAATGTGTGTGGTTAGGTGCACCAAGCAGATTCTTCATTGCAGTTTTGTGTGCAAGACTTGAGTTTTCACTTCCCTGTTTTTGTGCGTCAGAACCCTTCCTCCTTTTCCCGCCCGGAAGTCCACCCCTCCAGTCAGTTGGCCTGGTCTCTGCCTCCGCGGGGTGCCCGGGGAGGAAGCTGGCATTAGTCTCTCCAATGTCCAAACACGTTGCAGTTGTAGCAACGGCCCTCATTTCTGCGGCGGTTTGGTCCTCTCCGTTCAGTTCCCCTGCCCCAAGCATGATGTCCGTACTTGCCCTTGCCGTGACAAATTGTCTGACGTCATGGCTGAATACATGGCTAGGGCTGTTTTATGCAGGTCAGCCTCCTGCTTTGTCTTCACATGTACTGCCATTTTTCTCACCACCTCCTTGGCATGTATGGCGTGGTGGCGCAGGTCGTTGAGGGCAATGCCTTGGTTGATGCCCACATATCGTTCAGGGCAATGCCTTGGTTGATGCCCACATATCGTTCAGTCACCTCAGCTAGCAGCTCTGGGCGGAGTCCGGCGAGTATGCAATCACCTAGCAGCTGCTCCCACACTGAGCCTTTGGCCTAGAAGAGAACAGTTGGGACAGGACCTTGTCCCCAACCCAGAAAATAGGACCAGCATTTTTTGGCTCAAGAGGTGCTGATTCTCATCCTGACCACTTCACTCTGCCGTGAACCCATCCATCTGTTATCCATGCCTATCCATCCTCTGCAGGGTTGCGGGGAGGGGCTGGTCAAGTTATCGCAGGGCAACAGACACACAGGACCAACAAACATGCAAGCACACATACCCAAGGGCAATTTGAGAGACCAATTAACCTACGTCATGTTTTTTGGACTGTGGGAGGAAGTCTGAGTACCAGGAGGGAACCCACGCAGTTGAAGTCAACAGAACCACATATGCAAAAAGTTCCTCAACCCTGAAGTGACCAAAATGGATTCTCTCAATACCTTGGGTGCACCTAGAAATTATGGTTATGAACAGAATCAGTGACAAAGGTCAACTTTGACAGATCAAATCACTCCAACTTACTGCCAGCCATGTGGACCAAGCTCTGACAACGGTCGTACAGGGACTGAACAGCCCTCATTTAAGGGGACTGGTACCCCATACTCACGATGTACCCCCCACAGCACTCCCCAAAGGACATGGACTGTCAGGATTTCTGCCTTTGGCAACTGCCCACTTTACATAGCACCTGAACCCTTTGACCACTCAAGTATTGAACCCGTGGGGAGGGACACATTTTCTCCAGGTCTTGTTATGCAAACCCCATTACTTTTAATACACAAAAAAATCCCGCATTTTGTTTACAGTGGCATTTGACTTTTCTCCTCTGCTGGGAAACGGTCTAGTACTACACATGCAATCTGGAACTGTAAGCACATGATTGGGGACAGATAATTTGGTCAAGGACCAGCTGTTAACTTTGTTAGATCCACTTGTATACAGAAATATTCAATCAATTCAGTGCTATCTTAAAACAAAATAATTAAGGCTCTCTAATGGAAGTGGTACCCTTTAATTTTGGGAAGGACAGACAAGTATTTTATCAAGACTGATGCATTTTTTTAAATACAATTTAAGTGATTCAATTTTTTTAAAAAAAGGGCCCCGAGTCGGAGTCATCTTTCCACTTTAGTTGTAAATCAAAGTTGTGAAAAGGTTCTTTTTATCCATAAATCCTTACCATCAAAAGCTTTAAAATGAAGCAAAACTTCCTGGTCATTTACACCTGCATAACATTAAAAACGCACTGCTTCTAAGACTTTGTTCAGTTTTTAAATGTGGACATACATGCCATTATGTCATCTAAATTTTATAAGACTGACGAGACAGTTTCCAGATATGGAAAGCGTTTAAATGATGACCAGTTTCCATGGCAGCATGGATAAAAAAGGAGCAAGGCTCCACACCCTTAGAAGACAACTGGCAACTCAAAAGTTACTGCTCATATTTTATTCAGGGACCTCTTGCGTTACACAAAAGTCATGTCAGTGCTACTTTTTAGTCTTGTGTACAACAGCATACCCACCACCAACAACACAAATTTCACCCCTCCTTAGCTTTATGTTTTCACAGCTGTAGGACAGAATTGTTTAGAGCAGGATCAAGCCGAACGCTGCTAGTAATGAACCTGATGAGGTAGCCATTCACTCAACATAGTCTGCAAGTCTTCTAAAAGCCATTCAAAAAAAAAAAAAAAAGGCACAGATTTAGAACATTGCATAGGAGTTACAGATGTTAAACTCATAGGCTGAGCAAGTAAAGAATTATAAAGTGATTTACAGCTGGGTCCAGTTGAACCAGTATCAGTCAAAAGGAACATCTGACAGTGACTGCATAGTATTATGGTATCATGCCAACCAATTAACTTGCCAAATGAAAATGGCTTTGTGTGGACAGCACCATGTACTCCACAGTTTGAGCTATATACAGAAAAAAAAGCAGCAGCATACTGCCTGACCAGTCCTAAAATGAAAGCTGTAAAACCATGCTGGAGGAAGGTGGGCATTTAGTCTTCACCAGTTCAGTCCTGATAAAGCAAGAAGCCTGAAAATGTGCTGTACTTCCATGTGCTTCCATAGATGGCGCCGCGGTGCAGCCTGAGCCACACCTGGTCTCCTTGGAAGAGAGGCAGAATGGCATGGTTGCTGGCAGTCTCATGATCAGGGGCTCCATCATTGGCATATGCAGATACCATCACCTCCTCATTGCGCATAAGGTTAACATAGAGGGGAACATTGATGGCAAGCTTTAGGATATGAAAGATGAAAACGTACGTTCCGTTCACAGGACAGGTGAACCGACCAATGTGGGTGTCATACATCTCCCCCAGATTACTATGCAATTGGTCAAACACAATGGGCTGGTCAAGGTTGCCGGGCGCAAAGTTGGCAGTGCGAGAGGCAGTGAAGGCCACACGCAGTGGCTGCGAGTGTGGGTAGAGCGGCATAGGGAGTAAGGCTGTAGGCGGATGGCTGTGCGGGGTCAGTGGAACCTCCACTGTCGATGCAGATAAGGAATCCCCATGACCCGAGTCCACAACAGTAAAAGTTCCCTCCCGATCTGGGGTGCTCACCTGGGAAGAGTCACTCCAGGCTGCTGCACAAAAAGAAAGATTGTTTTAGAATCCATGAAAACTGCAGCATGTCGACGGTGCCTTCAGATAAACATTTGTTCATGTTCTTAAATTCAACTGCCCATTTAAGTAATGTTGCAACTCATGCAGAAACAGTGTCAATGAATATGGTAGTGTCAGTTTAAATGAAATGAAAATGAAACCTCACAGCTTTTATACTTTTTCTCCATAACCACAAGTGCTTCTTAGCAAATTAGAATATTTCTATAAGATTTAAATTGATTCAATTCAAAAAGTAACCCCAGATCCATTACACAGTAATAACTCAGCTTCTGATGTGGCCTCCAGCAAATAAAATATTCAGTTTCTCAGAAAATTCTAATATTAAAAACAGATAAACGTGTCTTAATACATAAGCATTACGTTCAGGCCTACCCATTTCTGGGAAGACTGCTGACTTTGCAGTCGTACAGCACACTCAGACACCCTCCACATGGAAGACGAGCTATAAAATGTCATTGAACAACCAGCCTTTTCAGCAAAGTGCTGCATTCCAGCATAATAATGGAAAGTTAAGGGGAAGAAAAAAAATCCAAGCAACACAGTTAACTGCATCCCAGGGATTATTGTGATGCTCAACTCCTTCCAAAGGTTTGTAGGACGTTCAAATGGTCAGGACTGCTGCTTGAAGTCAGGCCTTTAAGAGGAGTCATACACAAGGCATCGGCTACAACACGCATTGCTTTAGTTAAAGGGGACATATTAGGGGTTCCGGTGTTCACTTCAGACTGACCAAACTACAGATAAAAGTTAACCCTTAAGTTATACATGCAGTTTCAATTTAGCATATTTGGAGGCAAGCTTGTTACAGTAATGTCTGGCCAAGATACGTCAGATGGAACAGATAGACCACCGAGAAATACCCGCCGCCCAGCCAACATTGAGGCTACCTTCAAAGATGGAGACACGTCGGAGGCCAATTCTTGTGACCTTAACCCGTGTACTCATGGGGACTTTGTTGGCTATTTTTGCAATTCGAAAATGCAACAGAGGAAAAGATGGGGGTGTTGTCTAACAAGCTTGATGACAAACTCGATACAATCTCATCTAAGACAATGTATCAGGGTGACTGGATGAGGCTGAGTGCTGCATCTCTAACACAGGACAGTTTAGCAGAGCTGGAGGCTAAGCTAACAAACACTGAAAAAAAGCTAGCCAGCATTACCAATAGACTGGATGACCAAGAAGCAAGGGCCTGTAGAGACAGTTTTTGGCGTCCAAGGAATAGAGGGAAGTAACGAACTGGCTTTTTTTTTATTTATCATGGCTTCCCAAATGGCTGAATTTTGAGACAGCCAGAAGTCTTATTACATTGGATAGTTGCCACAGGTACCTAGATCCCTAGAACAGTAATAATGAAGCTTCACTACTTGGACAAAATGAAGATAATGGCTCTATGTGCAAAATGTAATTTTGAATACAAAGGATCTACCATTACTCTACACCATGATGTCCCTCAGAAAGTCATCATACAGCGGCGATTTTTAACAGCGTCTGCGAGAAGCTTCTTGCCAAAAACGGGAGGTTCACAATGAGCTCCCCTGTGACCCTGATCTTCACTTACAAGAAAGAATAGTGCGGCTGCGGTTATTGTGGGTGGGAGAGGATATCTGTGTAAATGTACAAGTCCAGTTGTACCTTTTACTATGGTAATGCTATGGTATAAAGACCGGACTATGATTACAGTTTGTCATTTTCGCGCTATGCTCTTTTCTGCGTGGGACATTCCTCCCCCCCCCCCCATCTTTGCAGCGTTATTTTGTTATTGTTTTTTAGTGAGTACATGTTTTTGGTATTCATGTGTATTGAATACTCTCATGGAGACACTGAGCAGACTTACTCTAATGATCATTTGCTATTATCTGGGGCAGTGTTGCTAATGATGCACTGTACACTGAACTGTTTATGTGAAGGCTTGTGTGCAACTAAATACATTTTAATGTCAAGAGTATCAATAATTCAATTAAGCACAAGAAATTAACCTGGCTTAAAAAAAAAAAAGAAAAAAAAAAAGGCCAATTTTGTCCTATTACAAGAAACCCATCTTGATCATGAGCGTGATAAACTGAGGAAAGACTGGGTTGGGCAAGTCTTACTTTACATTCTCAACAAGCAAGCAAGGTGTGGTTATTTTAATACATTCCATTTACCCGAGAAAAGTGTGTGAAAGACATTCAGGGTCGATGTGTTCCCATTACAGGCTTCTTATGTGCTGAACATATTTTTATAGGCTGCGTCTATGCCCCTAATGTCTGCCAAAAGTCTAGAATAAAACTGATTTTGATAGATACTTCAGCTATGGCCCTTCAATTTACCATACTGGGAGGTGACAAAATGCACATTGAACCCAGAGGTAGATCAGGCTTCATCAGCGCGATTAACCAACTCTAAAATGAGAGAAACTACTAAACTCTGATGTGGATTAGAAAAGTATAATCTTTTTCCTCAGGATTAATTATTCTCCACATCTAACAATTGTAGGTCAATGCAGAGTTATTCTAGAATTGACTCCCCCCAAAGGGCTGTCTTGTATAGAGTTGAAAGATGTAAAAATAGGAGCCAGGTTGCCATCTGGTCATGCAGAAGTTTCAATTGTGATTGAAACTTGGGACAAGCCAGGCCTTTAGCTGCTGACATAAGGGCCATCTCTACCTTACAAGGAAAGATTGGGGGGAACAAAAGTCTGAGACTAAGAAATTAGTACAGTTTATGAAAGTATTTTACACAAAATTTTAAAAAGTTCAGAGCTTAAAACCTCAGCAGAAGCCAGGGCCAGCCTATTGCCAACATATGGCACCAACGCCACCCCAGGCCAATCTCCATAGCCAACATCCCAATGGCCCTCCCGCCCCATACCTGGGGACCACACCAATAGCCCCAGCAGACAGACAATGCCCAAAGCGACCCCTACCAAAGAGGTGCCCCGGCACAGTGGCCGACTGATACCCAGCTCCTCCCATATAGGCACCAGGGATGAACCGCCATGTCCCCCAAGCACCAAGCCCCGGACACAGAGTCACCAACAGGCAGAGGCTTCAGTAACCGGCAGGGAGTGACTGAGGAAAAATGGGCCCCTCATGGTGGGGGGCATGAGATGCACCAGGCCACGGCACCCAGGACTCGATCCACCTAGCGATCCCACCTCCAAGGACCTCCCCCGGTGTCCCTAACCCCAAAAACGCCCACATCAGCAACAATCTCCCATATGACCAAACCAAAGGCCCCCCATCCTTACTAGGTGATGGAGCCAATAAAAGGAGCCCAGAGAGATTGATCAGATGTGGAGGCAGAGGCTGTCTCAAGACCAATGTGGTCCAACAAGAAATCTCGATATTGATTAATATTAAGAGCATTTTTATTGTTCAAGTTCAGGATATCCATCTTTAACCCTTAGGCAATGTAAACCATTTGAACTAACTTTGTGTTCATGCAGACACCATCTAAGTTTCCCACCAAGCAAACTGAGGGAGATAATATTAAGTTGCAAACAGGTTTTTATTTTACAAAATTGTGCTTTGTGATAGCTATTCAGAAATGGGAAGAAGATTTTCATTGCAATTATAATAACGGCAGAGGAGTCTTCATTCTGTATTTCTATGTAACAAGTTCAGGGAAATTCAGTTTAGAATTTTCCATAAACACAGGACCCCCATGTCAGACAAAATTGACCTTAACAGAAACCCTTCATGTTTGAAGTTTGACCAGTCACCTGCTACATATAATCATTGTTTTTTGTCCTGTCCTAAAATATCCAGATTCTGGTCTTTTATAACTAAAGAGCCAAGTGCCATTTTTAAATACAAAGTTTGTAAGGATCCAGGTCAGTTTTTGTTGGATATACCAGCAAGAAAGATCTACCCAAACGCTATATTGTTAAAAATCTTGTTAGCCAGAAAATGTATATTGAATAGCTGGAGCAGGAATAAACAGTCACAGATTGGTACACTGAAACCTTTCAAATTTCACCAATGGAACGCAAAAGTGCTAAACCTAGAGATGATAATCCATTTACAGACATGTGGCAGCAGTTATTCACTAGTTTCCTGAAATCTGACAAACATTTTTGTCTGCTGTCTGTCCACATTATGCCCCCAGCTTTATGTTGCTGTACTTTCATGTAACGTAAATTCCTCCTATAATTTTTATTATTGGATTGTGTTCTTTACACTCGTCTTCTGTGTTTTATATTGAATTTTTTGATATATAAAGTTAATAAAATATATAAAAAGGGGATATATAGTCCTGATCAAAAGTTTAAGACTACTTGATAAAACAGCACAAAAATAATTTTGCATGATTGGATGTCAAGGATGCAGGTAGAGCTTCAACATGCAACAAGATTGGAATAAGAAAACATTTTTGAGCATGCAATTTATTGAAAACGCTTAGTGGTACAGGCTGTTTTAAAGCCGATCAAAAGCTTAAGACCACATGCCTTTAAAATGCTTTTCAAAAACCTGTAAAAACAGCCCGTTTCAGTTCAAACGTAGTTTTCAACAAATTGCATGCTCAAAAGATTTTTTGTCTCATTCCCATTTCTTCTTCTGCGTTTCATGAGTTAAATAGGTTCCAAACAATGACCAACCGCTTTGGTGTTTTTTCAGTCTGGTTTCCAAGCTCAAAGCACAAAGACTGCCCTCAAAGTTTTCAAGGACATCTGCACAAATACTGACAGTGCTGGTTCTGTTGGACCTCAGTGCAGCATTTCACACTGGTCGTTCTAATAGTACATCATGATCAACCGAGAGATTGGTCGGACTCTCTGGTACAGTACTTAGCTGGTTTAAGTCTTACCTAAAGAACAGGGACTTCTTTGTTTCATTAGGAAACTTTTTCAGAATGAACAGAAATATTTAATATTTATTTAATATCTACATGCTTCTGCTAGCCCGGATTATAACAACCCATAAGATCAACTACCATAACTATGCAGATGATACTCAGCTTTCCATTACAATGTCACCAAGTGACTTTGAACCCACCCAAACCTTAAGAAAATGCACAGAGGAAACCAATGCCTGGATGTGCTATAATTTTCTCCAGCTGAACAGAAACAAAACTAAAAGTAATCACTTATGTACCTAAAGAAAAATGCTCAAGAGTCAGGCCATAGCTTCAGTTAATACAGCTAGAAACTACTGATAAGACCCGAAAGTTAGGTGTAGTGATGGACTCAGACCTGATCCGCCAGGGTCACAAAAACAATAATGTCAGCATTTTCTCACCTGAAGAAAATTTCTAGGATTAAAGGACTAATGTCGCAATGGGACCTTGAAAACTCATCCGTGCATTTATCTTTTTGTCGGACTGATTACTGCAACAGTGTCCTCACAGGTCTGCCTAAAAAGTCAATTAGACAGCTGCAGCTGATCCAGAATGCTGCTGTACGCGTTCTCACTAGAACCAGGAAAGTAGAGCACATCACCCCAGTTCTAAAGTCCTTACACTGTCTCCCTGTAGCTCAGAGAATAGACTTCAAAAATAATTTTACTAGTTTATAAAAAATGAATGGCTTAGCACTAAGGTATATTGAAGATCTACTCTCACCAACTCCCTAGACCACTCAGGTCCTCTAATTCCAGTCTACTTAACATCCCTAGAATTGGAACCCAACATTGAGAAGCAGCTTTCAGTTTCTATGCTCCCCTCATCTCGAACAAACTTCCAGACAACTGCAAAGCTGCTGAAACAGTTCTTTTAAAATCAAGGCTAAAAAGCCTTCTGTTTAGAGCTGCCTTTGAGTAATGTTTTCATATATAATATCTTGTGTGCGTTTCATGCATTATTATAGACTTTGTGTCATATGCACTGTGTATGCTTTGTTGTTTTTACTTTATCACCTAGTAATGTAAAGCACCTTCAATTAGCCTGTTAAAGTGTGCAATACAAATAAAATTGCCTTGCGGCATACTGAAGTTTTACTCAGAACCTTGTTAAGATCCAAGCATGCAAGACACTTTGACCACTTGAAAAATGGCAAAAAAGTTATAACATTTCCCCTAAACCAGAAACCTCTGAAGAGTCTTACTTGGAACATGAAGAAAAAAACCCAAAAAATACCTGGATTGTTTCTCGGTGGTACAAATTCATTTTTAGGTGAAAGAATCAAAGTCCACCGTGATGTTTTGAAATTCCATGGTGATTTGGGGTGCCATGTCATCAGGTGTTTGTCCACTGTTTTATTGAGTCTAAAGTCCGAACAGCCCTCTACCAGGACTTCATGCTTCCCTCTGGGTACAGCACATACTTTATGGAGAAGCCGATTTCATTTTCCAGCTGGACTTTGTACTGGCCCACACTGCCAAAAGTACCAAAAGCTGCTTCAATGACCATGGTGGCACTGTACTTGGTCTGTAAGCACCTGGGATATTGAGATATTGAGGATTCCAAATCACTGAGATACACTTTTATAAATAAAATCTAATTCAAGGTGTGAGAGAACAGGGGAATTAAAACCCAGGATTTTGCAGAAGGTACACATTAGCCCCTTTGAAACAGGCCATGAAAAACTAATTTTCCAGACTTTGTTTTGCATTTGAGTCTGAAAACAATTTTTTCGGATTGCATTTGAATGTGGTGTTTGCATTCAGATCATCAAGAAATGTTCCGGAAAAGCCGGAGGGGTGTGGGTACAGCACATACAACCCTCCACCCCCCAGACATTCATCAGGATCCATCAGGATCCTCCAGTACATTTCTTGCTGTGTGAAAGCAGCCAAAAGGCAATGTTCCGGAAACAAAGTGGTGAATTTGAAAACAACTCCGGCTAAAGACCAGATGGAATTGTCCGCAAATATTCCAGAACTTCTGTCTGAAAATGGCTATTGTGTTTTCTTGGCAGGATGTCGCTGCCGGCAGTAGAGCTGGAAACAGCAGTCCTAAATCTAATGGTGCTGCTCATTTGGTTCATTTCTGAGACTAAAGAACCAGAAGCAGGTTTCACATGGCTTAATGTATTTTTGCACTAACCAGCATTTAACAGTCTTCAGTCTTAGCTACTGACACACTGGAACTTTTTCACTAGCACTGAAATTCAGCAGGTAGAATAAGATCATACTAGCAGAAATGCCCATGTGTAGATTTATAGTACAGCTTCTGCTCAACAGAATTAGAATTTGCAAATGCTGACATTGTTTTTGGCACTGTGGAGACTTTAATACATTTTGAATTTTAGCTTGTGTTCTTACCCCCAGAGCCATGCCTCCCCCCTCCTCGTCTGTACATGTGTTGATATCCTGAGTCCTGAAAAGTGAGCACAGGCTTTAGGAAAAACAAAAAAGATAATCTAACTCCTATGGAGAATGATTGTGTGTAACTTTGGTGTTAATGTTTGTCTGTTTGGAAGCCTGTTTCTTTGGATACAATTTCAAATTAAAATGTAGGAATGAATTTAAGGATATAATTTGTTTGGTTACGCTCAGAATCAGCTGCTGCAATGAAGTAAGCAATATATCCAACCTTCAGATGACTAAAAAGCCGGCTAAGGAGGTTTAACCTTTCTTTGGGTTGATTACATGTATAGCTGATCCAGAATCATTAAGCTGAAGTTTGGATACTGACTTACTCTAGTCGCATAAAGAAGAGGAACAGGCTCCCTGAGATGACCGGAGTGGATGTAGGATCCTCCTGGAGAGGAAATCACATTCAAAACAACCTCAGGAAGAGCAGTTTGAAGTTTTTAAGACAGAAGTAAAGTTTATTACACTGCTTAATCAGAACAGCTGCATTAAGAATAGTTAAACATGCAGAGTGGGGAAAAGAAAGGAAGTAAGCAGAGGATCGATACCTCTGTGCCAACCAGAAGACCAATAGGTCTGAGCCAGTCCCTTGCCACCACGTGCCATACCTCTGACAGATCCTCTGGTGTACGACTGACTGGATCGATTTAAACCTCCACCTGACTGGCCAGGGGACAGGAACATCTGTCCACCATTTACAGCAGAATAGTCTGACTGATACACTATATGGAAAGAAATTCCATGCAATAAAAGGATAATAAATTTTACAAACACTTCATAGGTTGCATGATCATCTACACATACCCATCTGCGGTTCATCATCTGGAGGTGCAAACTCAGGGGGTGTTTGGGTGCTGGCAGTGCTGTACTTGGGCCCAGAACAGACTCCAATGTGAGATTTGTAGTGTAGTTCTCCATTTTGGGGTAATGATGTGGCCACCTTGAAGACCTGCAGAAAACAGGAATTCTTGATTGAGGTCTTGAACAGTTTTACTAATCGTTTTAGAAACAGCTACTGGTTTACTAGTTTATGAGAAGACAACGTATGAAGTGAAAGACAGAAAAATGAAGAACATTGATCATTGGGTCTTTTGCAATTTTAGGGGTTGGAAGATGACAACTTAGAACAATTTCAGAAAATTTAGATTATGGAGACTATAGGATAAATCGAACATAAAGACAGAGCTTTGGCAAAAGGTCAGAAGAGAGATAGACAAGGCAGGGATCAATTGAACAAAGGCAGATACAGTTCAGGATGTCCAGTAGTCCAACTGTAGACTGGAGGATGCAAGTCTGCCCCCTGAATTTCACATTTCAATTGGAGCTAAACATTAGAGTTTTTAAATATTTTCATATAGGCCAAAAGATGAACAGGTATAGTTTATATCGATAAAAATATACCAGTAAGTCTTCTTGCCTCCTATCTATCTCTTGCGTTACTTCAACTTGCACTGCCTCCCTTCCTCGCATCTCACACTAACTGTCAATCCCACTGCTGCACTCAGTCTGCAGGCAGCGAAAGCATCTAGACAGAGGAAGGCACGGCGGGAAAGTAACAGGAGCTGCTGGTTAGTAAAAAATAAAACTACTGGCTTAATTATTTGGAGATAGTGCGGATTCAAAGTGTCAGATGTGAAACAGATTAATGTGGTCTGTAGAGAATGTCGAAAACACATGTTAAACTCAAACACTACTAATCTTTACCACCATTTACAACAGTGACACAAACCATATAAAGAACGTTTAAGACTTGATTCTGCAGGCCAGAAAACAAAACCTTCCCAGCTGCCTCCTGATCCGAAACCAGGGGAGGGTTGGCCATAGGGAACATCGGTTGAACCACTGTCATGATCCTGCTGTATGTTATCTTCATTTATAGAAGATCTTTGTATGCGCTACTGATGCTGCTGCCTGCACCTGGAGCTGATCAGTACCTCTTACTGCCATTCCTGATTCTGCAAGGTTTGGAAATATTCCAGAATGCTTTTATGTCAAATATTTTTATATTGTTTGCTAGCTGCTACCAGACGTCAGCAGCTCTCTTCTGCTTTGAAAGGAAGACCGCCCAACCTTGAAATATGTCGCCACGGTGCCTGATCGTTTGAGATATTCATAAAAGATTTTAATCCATGAACCAACAGAGTCAAAGAAACTTCCGCCCGCACCAGCAAAATGTAAATTATGTATTTTTCACCTGTTGCAGGATTCTGATTTCAGCAGTTACTATTGAAATGTAATTGGCTCAGCTGTAATTGGCTCAACAATTAAACTTTTTTCCTCTTACAAAACAAAATGAAAACAAAATTTAAATAAAAAAAAAGGACATGTTTAGAAGAAAAGGATACACAAGAAAAGACAAGGTTATGCCCAGGGGAACCGTCCTAAACTACTTATTTTTATTTTGCATATAATTTAACAAACTCATGTTAAATGTTCTAACTTATGTTGTTGTACAACAAAAAAAGTTAATTAAAATTATGGTTCCGCTTGCATTAAGAGTGATCAGATAAAAGGCCTCTCAGAACCACACTCCTGGGCTGAATTTCAACACCACCGCTGCTCAAAACAGTAACTGTCCTGACCCAAAAAATTATTTTAATAGCAAGGGTTTAACGTTTAAAGGACAGAAACTTTTATTCAAGAACGTAGTAATGTATGCCGATACTTTATTTTAAAAACAGTGTCTAATGTACATCTACAGGTCAATTAAAGTCCCATTTGAGACATGTAACTTAGATTGCTTTTATGTCAATACTTTTTGGGAATGGAAATCTAGATTTATAATCGATAATCGGTTGGCAGTTGAATAATTTAGATATTACTTTCGGTCCATATACCCCAGCCCTAATTTCACACCGTGCTAGAAGATCAACCCTCATGTTAGGCTCATTTCTTAGAAGGTTCAGGTAGAAAAAAAAGCTAAATAACTTCTAATAAAGCCACAATGTAATAACATAGGGTCTTCAAGTGTATAGGACAAAGAGCTCTGAGTTGCTTAATCACAGGCTCAGCAGTTGATGGGGCAGGTTTACTCGATTAAGTTGAGGAAAACTTACAGAGTGAATGTTCTGAAACTGGGACGTATTGAGAGCTCGCCTCATCGGAGGTGTAGAGAAAGAGTCTGCCTGGGGTGGAGTGGAGGTATTCGATCTCAGTCCATTACAGGGGGACTGCTTCCCCATTTCAGTTCCTGGAGTCTGAGGAAGAGTTGAGGAGTGTGTTCATTTATTAATTAATTTATGCTTTAGTGTCATTTTCTGTCGACTTGACCAAGAAATCCAGTTTACACATGGACAGTTCTTCTCCTCTTGGCCAGTGACGAGAGCCTCCCTGTGGTACAGTGGTGGTGACGAATACCCCTTTCTGTTAGCCAGTTGGAGCGACTCCTACAACAAAATGACAACTTAAGCCAAGTGAAGAAAAACAAATTTCAGAGCCAATTTGATGTTTTAAGTAATACCTGTGTTGGCTCTTACTTGGGACTGGTTCTTTGAAGGCTCCAGGTCACTAGTCTCAAGATTTGGATCCCCAATGGTCACACTGGCACGCTCCATCAGCCTGGGAGGTAATGGGGTAGACTGAATGTGGGGAAAGCAAGAAATTCAAGTTATTCTTTAAGAAGTTGATCATTACAGCAGAACAGGGCACACAGTTATTTAGACACGGGAGACATTAGGCTGAACATGCCAATAGGAAAATACCATCTTACATGCATAGTTTTGGCCAGAATATCAGAGGGGGTTCTTAAACATCCGTGGGCTAGTTGTTGGAAAAAAATTCAAGAAAAAAAAAAAAGGTTAAAAACAATACAAAGGTTCATTTTTCATTTCAGCCCTAGCAACAAACCTAGCATCTTGTTTAAAATATTTAATATGCAAATTACCATTTATAAGGAAAGCTCTGTTAATCATTTTTATTTGAATGTTTTTGGAATCCCACATCTTTGAAACAAGCCTCTGATTGAAGTCAGACTCCTTATTGGCTCGATAAAATGATGCAACTCCCATGGTCAAGGAATCCAGGATAGCCTCCATGGACAATGGAATAACTTAAACCCTTAATTCCCACCTGGTCCAGAACTAAGCAGGGGGGATTCTGCAACAAGATTATAAATTAAAGAATCCATGAACCTAGGGTGTACCTGGCCCAAAAGCTAAACGTCTGCTTGCTACATTTGTTTCCCAGTATATGCCACGCTAAGCTACCATAACAGCTTGAGTAAAGCTTTGCAGAATTTCCCCCCCCCCCCACTCATTCTAAATGGCCGGACAGACCTGGCAGGCCCAAACGTGTTGTGAGGGTCTGCTGGGAACGTCTGGCAGAGTCTCCTGTCAGAAGGCGCTTCAACTCACACCTCTGGCAGAACTTCAAACACGTCCCGGGGGAAGTGGGGGACATTGAGTCCGAGTGTGCCATGTTCTGTGCCTCCATTGTCGAGGCGGCTGACCGAAGCTGTGGCTGCAAGGTGGTCGGTGCCCGTCGCAGTGGCAACCCCCGAACCCGCTGGTGGACACCATCGGAAAGGGATGCCGACAGGCTTAAGAGAGAGTCCTATCGGGTATTTTTGGTTTGTGGAACCCCTGAAGCAGCTGATTGGTACCGGCGGACCAGGCGGAGTGCGGCTCAGATGGTCCGTGCGGCTTCCAAGCCTAATTTACCGGTCGATCTATGTTCCTACCCTCATCTATGGTCACGAACTCTGGGTGGTGACCGAAAGAACAAGATCACGGATACAAGCGGCTGAAATGAGTTTCCTCCTTAGAGTGTCTGGGCACTCCCTTAGAGATAGGGTGAGAAGCTCAGCCATCTGGAGGGAGCTCAGAGTCGAGATGCTGCTCCTCCACATCGAGAGTGTAAGTTGAGGTGGTTTGGGCATCTGGTCAGTATGGCTCCTGGACGCCTCCCTGGTGAGGTGTTCCGGGCATGTCCCACCAGCAGGAGACCCAGGGGAAGACCCAGGACACACTGGAGGGACTATGTTTCTCTGCTGGCCTGGGAACGCCTTGGGATTCCTCCCAAGGAGCTGGCCCAAGTGGCTAGGGAGAGGGAAGTCTGGGTCTCTTTGCTTAAGCTGCTGCCCCCGCGACCCGACCCCGGATAAGCAGAAGATGGATGGAAGGGGATTAAAGTAATAACATTATGCCCATGATAGTCAGGAGGACGTCAAAACATCTTAGATGGCAAGATTTGATGAAAGTTTGTGCATTGTTGGTTAAGAATAACATGCTCAGGACTGTAAAACTGCTTTTATTTGAAGCAGTGAATGAATCTGAAAAGTCTGCAAGTAGCTCAGCAGAGTCCCCCTCCAGAAATCATCTGTAGGCCTTAGGGAGTTTTTAGGAGAATGCCGACAGTTGTAAACCACACCCAATTGGTTTTGCAATTTCAGAGCATGTGGTGCAAGAACACAGCAGTTGTGATTTGTCAATACATAAATTTCCCACCAAATTCAAAATTGTGCACATAGTATTTTTCAAGTTAAGTTTTATGTTGCATCATGATTTCACCCTGAACTTTCTTAAAGCAGAAGAAAAAAAAGCAGTTCCCTTAAAAGCCCAAATTTTGCCCACAAAGAGTACATGTAAATTTCTGACCATAAATGAAGCACATTACATTCTGCCTAAAACAATGTGATACTTTTAGTTTTTAACCATCAGAAATGCTAAGTTTTATTGAATCAGCGTGAATTAGGGAGAAAAAAAAACAAAAAACAGGCTGTTTATGTGTTTTGTGTTACCTAGAGGAGAGAGCGCCCCAGATGAGCGCCTATTAAGCCTGGGTGTACCACTGGTCAAAGAGGTCTCACCATCTAGGAGGGAGTCCTGTAAACAGTTGGTTTATTTGAAAGAACAACAGAATTTGATTGCAGACATTTCCTAAAATAGTTTAAAAAAAAAAATCAAAATCCACCAATAACTTGAGTTCTGTTGCCAACATACAAACCCTGGTGAAAAGGTAACATTTTTGGCAGAGGTAAAAATAAATATTGACCAGCGTGGGTACTCTAATTGAAAGTACATGAGTGCATGGAGCTGCTTTGTTGCGGTGTATTTTGATACCTTTCAATTGTTAACCAGCACTGGGTTCCTCAGCAATATGAGCTGCAGAAGCTCATCTGATCGGACCACAATGGGCCAACCTTTGCTCTCAACGAACATTAACAACATCTGTGGTTCACCATGGTTCTGTTGTCAGACTGCCTTATATGATTTCTGATTAAACTGAATATTAGGAACTTCTCAATTTTTCACTGCATCCAACACATACATTTAACCTCTTCCCAAAATGGGTACATCTAAAAAAACAAACGAAAAAACTGAATACTGTGAAAAGTTCTATATTTTTTTATTAATTACAGAATGAAATACTTCAAGCCTTTCTTGTAATTTTGATAAGTATGGCTTACAGACTATGAAAATAGTGTAGTAGATGAAAAAAAAAAAAAGTTACACGATCATCCACCTAAACCTGAGACTAATCCTATTTTTAAACCAACAGGTACCAGACTAGTTATAAATTTGACTACTGTGTCAACCACAGTATCAAACAAGTGAGAGGACAGACAGACAAAAGTAGCGGAGTGAAGAAAAGTGGTCAACTACTCTCAGCTGTATTTGGCTGTGATGATGTGATGATCGGCTTGGATGATGCCCCCAGTAACTGAACATTCTCCCTCTCCCGTTATTTGTCCTCGTAACTTTTTACTTTAACATAGAAAGTACCCCTACATCTGTCCTTCTGTGTCTCTGCTCCATCTTTTCCAACTCCCGGTTGGTCATGGCAGATAGCCGCTTGTACTGAGCCAGGTTCTGGTTCTGCTGGAAGTTTCTTCCTTTTAAAAAGGAGAGTTTCTCCTCTCCACTGTCGCTAACTTGCTTAATGTGAGGGATTGCTGTGAAGTCAACAACAATGAAGGCGACCGTTTACTGTTGCTACATGCTCGTCCAGGAGGAGTGAATGCTGCAAGTCAATGACTCAATGCAACGTGCTGGGCTCCCTTAGGTAGAAAACTTTGAAACTGATTAGCATGTGTGCACAATTGAATGTAAACTACTTTTTTTGTAAAGTGCCTTGAGAATCTCAAGACCGGATAATCCAATTACGGGCACATGTGAGACGTTTAACCCTATAACATTCCTGCAATTTCTACCCTACATTAAAAAAAATATAAAATGCATACCCAAATTAAAATAAAGGCTGTTCTTGAACCATTTTGAGTAGAGACCTGTTTGGGGTCTCTGGAAAGAAAATACTCCCAGAACAGTAATATGTCGGAGTGCTATGGTTCCCAAGAAATCTCATTTTTAAAAACACTAGAAAGGATTAAATTATATTTGTATCCCTGATTGTCCTACATCATTGGAATCACAAGAGTCTTTGCTTTTCAATGACAAAATATGTATAACTTCGTAGAAATTATAAGATCAGAGAGTTTAAACCTGGCAGTGGTACGAGCCCACCTGTGGCCCCAAGGAACGCCAACTGGTTTAGGATGAAGGAAGAAAAAAAAAAAAAAAAAAAAAGGGGGGCTTCTATAAATTAAAGAGAAAGATGAAAATACATGTTTATGAAAGTATCTGCCATCTATTGACATGTACTTTGTAAAACGTATGGAGGAAAATTAGGAGGAAGAAGTCATCGTGGATGATGGTGCGTCAGTTAACCTGTTTGGAGGAGCCTGCTTTTAACTGCACAACACAATCTAAGGCTAGCTGTAGCAGGCACCAGTTCAGACTGGGTTTATCCGGCGTTGCTGGGGACAGTTAACGAAAAATGCTTGCGCCGTCATCGATTGTTTAACTGCTGCTTTTCATAAAATCGGGCCACAGAATATCTAGCTTCATCATGTGATCGGGGTGTGCCCAAACCTAATTATCTGCTGTGCTGTCACTCCCCAAGTGAAGAAACTCTCTACAGACTGGATCAGATTCACTGGTCACATGTAATATCTTGTTTTCCCTTCATGTTATTTGGAAGGAAACCAGTTCATTAGTAGTTTCTTTGACTGGAAACATCCTGAACGAGAGTGACTGAGAAAATCTCAGATCACATCAGTGTACTAGAATGGCCTCAGCGCTCAGCCACTGGTAGTGGGGCAGAAATCTGAACTAGAACAGATGGAGGAGTGGTACTGGTGGGAGGTGCTCAGGCAGGTTGCTTTAAAGTATGAGTCAAGTTTACTTAAACTGACTGCATCTTTAAACAGAAAGACACAAAAGGGCAGCGCTGGAGAGCTCAGAAGCAAAATAACTGAATGCACTGTGAAACAGGATGATTGAGACAGGAGAGGAGAGAAAGGAGTCCTGAGAAGAATGATACATACTTAAATACTTGTGCCCAGGGGCTTCTGCAATCATAATCAAGTGCTGTTTGAGATGATGTGAATTAGCGCTATATAAATAAACTGAATTGAAATTTTCTGAAGTCTAACATTTCTATTTAAAATATTTAATGTGATTTTTATATGATTTTCTAAGACACTAAATTTTAGGTTCTCATTGTCAAATAACCTATAGATTACAAGAAAAAGGATTCAAACATTTCAATCTATGTGTAATGAATCTATACAAACACAAAAGTTTCACTTTTTGAAATTCCTGACAAATTGGAAACTTTTTCCACAACCTTTTAAAGATGCAACTGTACATCGACCCCAGTAACGGGTGCCATGATGGGGAGGTATTCAATTCAGTTCACTTGTAATCATTCAAACTAGTGAAGCTAAGGCCTGTTCAAATCTAACAGACCGACTTAATGTGGTCCGACTAAATACTGGAATGATCATTTTGATATTCTCAGGTCACAACAGAATTTGCCCTCTCCTCTGGGTTATTTTTATTGTTGAAAATTAAAGTGTGTCGACTAACGGAGCATCTCAGTTCCAGGAATACCATTATCTTTTTCATTAACACCAAAACTAGAGTACTGAGGTTTTTTTATGCTTACGTGTGATCGAGACTAGTACAGTGTGTGCATGATGCATTCATTGGGGGTACAACTGAGTTCCAGTCAAATGTCAAGATGAACAACTGTTTCACCTACATTGATCACAAATTTGGCAATAATTTATCTCTACCCATAAGAATTACAGACAGTTAAAGACCACCTGCATGAAACTGAAGGAGCCATGGATCTTAGTCATGAGGTCCTCAAGGTGCTGCTTCCGGAGTATTGGGTCTTTGGGTAAGGCAGAGGGGGAGCTGAAAACTTCCACAAGTATGTTCATTTGGTTGGGCTGTAGGGAACCAAAAAGACAGGTTTTCAGAAGTGAAGCATGGACAAACATTTCTCCAGTTAAACTCAACTAGCTGTTGAACACTCACCGACTTGGCATTTTGCTCTCCTTTGGTTTTCTTCTCTTTTCTCTAGAGAGAATTATTTATCAATCCACCGAGTCACAATCAAAAGCAAACAACCATTTAAATGCAGTTTTTGGTGCTTTTTAAAATGACAAGTCTATATAAAATTCTAGAGAAAAAGTAATTTATTGTGGAAATCAAACCCACTCAGTGCATGTTCAAGCTTTGATACCTCACCTGCTTGCTTTCAGTAGAACGGTTTTTGGAGGGGACTTTGACAACTTTAGGAATGAAGGTGGCAGCCCCTTTCCACGGTTTGTTAACTGCAGTTTTTGGTGACAAGGGTCCATCAGGGAATTCTTCATCCCAGCTATCAGGAGGCTCCCGCTCCCTTACAGCCTGAAAATCCTCCATCCAGTTCTGTGTGTTTGAAGTCTCCACATCAGTCAGGTAGAGCCTGTTGAAAAACTGAGATAACCCCAATAGATAAGACCATTTAATATATTTTATATAGTCATAGAAACTTAAATTGAGGCAAAAAAGAATTTTTACCTCCTTTGAATCTTCTTTTGGCATCGACTTTAAAGCTGACAGCAGGACACCAAACAAAAATTATTGCAATTTGCCATTTTAGTATGCAGTAACACCACAATCAATGTTTTAGTAGATTCTCAGTCATTTAGGACATGATCATAAGTGCTTAGGTACAAGATAACTAGGCATATCGTTTCAACCCTCATTCAAAAGGCTTTACTATTGGAAAGTAACAGACTTAAGGGGGGGGGGGGGTCCTAAAATTCAAAACCCCATCTCCGACCTGCTTTCCTATGCAAATTTATAATCACCGCGAAGAAACGGGCCAGTCTGGGCAAAGCTCTGATAATGCATCATAGGCTGTAGAGACCTACCCTTAAATTTACATATCCCTGCCCACTTCAGTGTCAACAGTATCCAACTGTTGACACTGAAGTGTACAGTTAATAGAACTATTAACCGTATCGACAGAGCCAATGGGATAAACTGGCCAATCAGCACACAGCTCATCTAAAATCCATGGGTGGAGTCTTTCAATTGTTCAATAGGGTCCTTAAGGTCACGTGTTTCATGTTCAGAAATTAGGGGATGAGAGGTTAAATGTATATATATATAAAAAAAAAAAAAAAAAAAAAAAAAAAAAAAAGGGACATTTGCATTCTCTTCAAGAACACCCAGACCCCTTAAGACATATTGACCTGTAAAACTTCACAAGTGTAGCTTTGTTCATGAGAATGTCAGGAAATCTGCTTGCAGATGTTTTGTCATTACAAGATCAACTGTTCGACAGTAGAAAACTCCTTTGCACCAGTGGAATGCACCACCTGGTCGTACGCCCGAGTGTAACTTTAAGTCCGACGTAGATTTGAAATTTACGCGAAACTTATTGTTTGGACGAGTGCACCACTCAGGCTAAGCCCTTGAGAAGCTACGCCCAGGTGTAACCTTTACGCCTAGCATGGACCAGGCTTAAATTGGAAGTTCTGACTAGTATCCATGACAATGATTTCCCATCATCACTTAGAGGCATTACTAGACCTATTAACAATCGCAGCGAGGGGTCTAATTTACAGATTTTGGCAGGAAAGAGCATTTAGAAGAGAGTGTGATTTATAAGATTGTAAAAACTAGATATATTTTCGGACAGTCAGTTGCTTCAAAGAGATTTTGATTTGATAGGCAGACCCTTTTTGAAATAATTGAGCTCTCCCACTGCTGCGGCACTCCTGAGAGAAACGGGGTCGCTGTCCCCCAGCCAGCAGCTCCTGATTGCACTGAGATTTTATGCAACAGGGCATTTCAGAATACAATGGGGGACATGATTAACCTCCATCAAAAAACGGCTTGCAGGGCAATAAGAAGAGTTTGTCTCTCAAGCGCTGTATGGGCCGTTACATTCGTTTGCCCATCCAGGAAGAAGCGATGAAAATGAAAGACTTATTTTAAAATCAGGGCTGCCTGGCGTCTTTGGGTGTATTGATGGCACCCATGTCTGCATTCAAGTTCCTTCTGAGCATGAATATTTATATGTAAATAGAAAAGATTTTCATTCAGTCAATATACAGATTGTCTGCAACCCTGACATGACCATATATGACCTAGTCGCTAAATGGCCTGGGTCAACACATGATGCACGCATCTTGAGAGAGTCCTCTTCAGCGGGAGTTTGAGGAAGGACGAGTAAATGGCATTCTCCTTGGTGACGGTGGGTACCCATTAAAGAGATGGCTGATGACTCCTATCATTGCACAAAGAACAGCACAGGAGCGTACGTACAATAGAAAGCACTCCACGACCCGCAACCTCATTGAGCGCTGCATCAGTGTGCTCAAACGTAGATACATTGTTAGTAGTAGCTAACATAAATTCTGTGTTTTTTAGGTTCCACTGCATGCACCTAGAGCGTGTTTGCGTAATTATTGCTGCCACACAAATGTTGTACTGCACAACATTTGTGTGTCAAAACAACTCCCCCCCCCCCCCCCCCCAAGACAAGAAGATGTGGTTCATGAAGAAGAGGAAAACCTTGTGGCCGGAATCCCCAAAATATTAGTGGCAGACTAGTCCGCAATAACATCAACAACCTATAACATTCTCTAGCCGAGGAAGTGAAGCCCTTAAGGTTCGAAGTGCGCGGCAGAGAAAAGATGTCAAACAGTATAACTTAACTGTTAAATTGCTATATAATCCTAAAAGAAATTGTATTAAAATTTGCAAATGATTAAGTATATACATTAAAGATTAAAATAAATATTTCATTAAATATAACATTAACATGTATTATTGTCTAAATACAGCCAAATAGGATTTATACACAGTTTACAAAATCGTGTCGGAACAAGACAATCTCATTTACTAACTGTCCCTTGTCTGACGTATGAATTTATTTTTTCTAATTTTATCTTTTCTTTTTCAAGCTCCAGGTTTTCCTGTTCAGTTTTTAATTTTAATGTTTCAACCTCCACTCTATATATCTTTTTCCAGTATGATTCTCTAAAGCTCATCCTGGTCTCTTTCATTTCTGAGAAGAACACGGCCTTTTTGGGAGCTCCTCCTGCATCACTGGTGTGGGGCTTTCCTCCTGTTTCTCATTTGAATCTACAATATTTTAATATTGTTAATAAAACATAGGTCATCCATGAAGAAGCCCGAAATAATCCTTAGACCTACCAGGTGGTGGCTGTAAAGTCTGTCCTTTCCTCAGCGCAGCTCTCATCCTCGCAGTTCTCTATCAGTTGACGTGGGCGCTGAACTGTGAACACCGTTAAGGCCGATAAAAGCAAGTGAATCTTCTCCAAAAATATCTACAACCATTTGCTCTTGATAAGAGATCTTTCCATTTTTTTCCTCACCTCCTCAACTGTACGCACTCTAGCGTTATACTCGTTATTGATGGTAGCCGTGATCATCTTCCAAGATGCACTTTGTATTTGTGTTATTAAATTTGGTAGTCAACACATCTTTGGGCTCCACATAGTTGTAAAAGTTTCATAATCTCTAAAGAATAATTTACTTTTCTGTCTAAAGAAAAGTGCCTCCCTCTTCCATCATTGCTGCGCTTGGGGTCGATGTGTTGCTAGGCAAAGAGGACAGCGATGCTTCCATCCTTGTGAGCGCGCACGATACGACCAGGCGCAGCTGCAACTGGTCTTATTCTGAGTTGGTGCACTCGGTTCTAACTCCAGTTATTACGTCTGACTTAGCTAAGTCTGGCGTAGGGCTTAGAACTGGCTTAAGTTAGGACCAGCTGGTGCACTCCAGTTCAGAAGCTTAGACAGAAGAGGCAAAACTACCCATGACAGAAGTGGTGCTCCAAATCAGTGGTCCTCAACAGAACAAGGAGTACGAATGAGATCAAACAGTCCTAGTCCAACATACTGGAGGGGATTTCAAATCAAGAAGATTTTGACTGAACATCATAGTTGAAAACAAAGTTATGTAATGACACTGCGTGATCTGTTGAATAATGTTTTAGTCAAGACTGTACCACCCGAGACCAAGACGTTACAGAGACCAGAGGGTACCGAGGGAGACAAGACCGGTGTAGGTACCAGATCTGCTCGGGTAGCCAGATCTGCTCGGGTAGCCAGATCTGCTCGGGTAGCCAGATCTGCTCGGGTAGCCAGATCTGCTCGGGTAGCCAGATCTGCGCTTGCTGGCAACGTCACATTACAGCAACGCCACTGACAAATTACATTGCACCCCATTTTTTAACCCTGCCAAGCACTATATAGTGAAATTGTATCTGTTGAATTCTTCTGTATACTTCATTTGTTCGTGTGTTTTATACTTGCCATTTGTTAAATAAAGTTCTTTAAAAAAATGCACAGAACCTCAACATGCCAACGTTCAGCCAATCAATCATGTAATACGACGTCATAATTAGGCGCAGGCCCCCAAGCAGATCTGGCTACCCGAGCAGATCTGGTACCTACGCTGGGACATTTATAGTACAGAGACGAGGCCAAGACTAAGTTTAACATATAGGCATCGGTCCGATAAGTAACAGAGGGCCGATATTAACAACCGATGTTTATTTCCATCTTTGACCTTTCTGTCTGTGTTTCGGGGGGGGGTGTTATCCATGTGGTAATAGTTTGGACATGTGACAGCGATAGTGATGCAGCGCAGGAATGTGGGTGTGTTTAACTCAAGCAGAGAAGCGATGTAGATGGGGTGGTTGATTTTCCACGGTGTCGAAACTGCAGGGAAATATACAATATACCATATCGGTGCGTATCGGTTATCAGCCATAACAGCGGGATTAATATCGGACATCGGTATCGGCCCAAATTTTCATATCGGTGCATCCCTAACAAAAACAATCTTTGCTCTGTTTTCAAAGCAGCACAATAAAAGAAAAATCTCAAATCATAGCAAACTTGTGTTTCACTTCTTGAAAAAAGTTCATATCAAAACTGAATTGACCTGATGAGTCATTAAACTTTTCATTTCAGAGAAAAAGAAATAGAAAGAGTACCAGGTAAATAAAACGAGCTGTGTGAAAAACCTAACATTTAAGTAAGGCATGTTTTGTTAACATTCTTAAACATTGGTCTGTTCTACATGAAGTTACATTATTAGTCAGCAACCTTCTGCCTTATTTGCATTTACCCATCTCCATCTTTAATCTGGACTCAAGAAAAGCATTCACTTGTTGAACACATATTCTGGAGCATTTCAGAAAGCTTTTTTTCTCCAAATAAATTATTGTTACAAATATCTGCGTGTGTTAATTGGTTGTAAATATATTCTGCATGTTGAGCTGACAAAATTAATAAAAAGCAAGAAGAGGAGGATAAAGTTCTGCAGAGTCGTCTGTAGCCGGACAGTGATAAAATGTGACGAGCATAGACTACATGGCTGATGTTTTTAAAAAGGGACTGCAGAGTATCTGAATTAATACCACATGAAAGTGACCTGGGTTGGGGGGGGAGGGAAAAAAGTAAAATAAATAGGGGCAGGTATGGAGTTGATATGCAACTACAATGGATAACTGGGAGTACAAGTTTTTCCTAATTGGACCAGTGCAGGAGCACCCACTGGCAGAACTGTTTATAAAGTTCTTTTTATTGATAAAAAAAATGAAAAGCTAAAAAGGGTGTTTTATGACCTCATAACTTTTTCAGGCTTTTTAGTGAAGCCGGATTGCCTACTGAAAATGAAAGTCTTTGTTCCCTTCCTAAGTAAATTTACTTAAATTATTTGTGTCAACTGACAAATAGATGACCAGATTTAAGTATACAGTTCATTGATTCCTTCCATTATTCTTCAAGTTTGCACTGGATCTATAAGCAGTAAAGGTTGAAACAATTTAGTTTTTTACCAATCTGCTTTGGGCCAGCGTTAATTTACAATTACTAAACACTGATAAACTTTAAAGTTGTGTTAAGCACTTCATGTTGAACAAATTTGTATAAAAAAGGTGCTAGACCAATAAAGTTTGATTGCATGAATTGCAAACCAGAAAGTTTAGCAACTCCACTGATTGCCAATATAAAACCTAAACATTCCCACATATACCCAGACATGGCCCTGAGTTTGGAAAGAAGTCTACCTCCTAATGCAATGTTCATGTAACCAAGACCTTACCGCTCTGGCTGGATGAGGTTAGTGACAACTCTGGAGTCTTTGTGGGTGGAGATGGAAGACAACTGAAGAACTTGCAGTTTAACAGTCTAATGAGCTCATCTTTCAGGAGCGTATCTGAAATCACAAAAAACAGGGACAGTTCACCAAAGGTATACCAAGTTATGGTGCAGCAGGTGCCCCATGAACGGAGGCCATTAGTCCTTGACAGCAGTCCAGTTCAACCCTGAGACCTTTGCTGCACGTTTCAATTCACAAATACTTTATTGATCATAAAGAAGCCTCTGACTGAAGACACTGTTGTAAGATAGTCTCATGAGGATGCTTAGGGTTGCCCATAGTTTGATTTTATTATTCCTTCTTTGCATCATCATCTCCAGATGTCCCCAGAACAGAACCAGCCTTCTTCATCAGGTTTAGCCTTTTTAAGTCCCTGGCTCTGATGCTGCTACCCCAACAGATGCTGGCTGATTACACTCCCCACAACACACTTTTAGAAGACTTGCAGCATCTTGCTGCAAACCTTGAAGGACCCAAGTTTCCTCAAGAAGGACAGTCTGCTCTGTCCCTTCTTGTAGATGGCTTCACTGTTCAGTCTCTAGTCCAGTCTGTTGTCCAGGTGAAATCGGAGGCATTTATGCTCCCCTCAACCACCTCCACTTCTTCGCCCATGATGGAAACAGCGTTTGACTTATCCGAGTTTCTTCTGAAATCTACAATCTCCTTTGTTTTGTTCACATTCAAGGTAAGCCGATAGCTTTCACTAGTGGTGGGCAATATAGAAGGTATAAGGAAGAAATTATATAAATTTAGCTAAAGGTAGAAAGTTTGAATATACATGCATACCGCGATTGCACATTTTGATGTCATCAAGCTGTCATTAATGAAGGATAAATACATGTTTTCAATTTAACAGAAAAAAAACCTGTTGGACTTTAAGCATTTTTAATTCAAAAATGTGCAGATTTATTTGTGTGACATTAAATTTATAAATGAGTAACCAGGAAAAACAGAAAATTTTGAACTTAGCATAAAAAAAACAAAAAAACATTTAGCTTTTAATTTATTTAAAATGTCTTCATCTTTAGGTAGTAAGAACTTGTGTTGCATTTTTTGGAGAAAAAAAAAAGACAATTTTTAAATGGATTTTGCACAAGAAATCTTTAAATAGCATTCTAAACTTTTTTGAAGTTGTTCTGATGCAATGTAACTGGAACGTGAGAATGTTCATAAACTGTCCTTTTCTTTATACATGTCAAATATCGCAATAGATCTCGTTATCACACATGGTTTAAATTATATCGCAATATAGACTTGAGGCCATATTGAACATCCCTAGTTTCCACACAATATCACAAAGTGGTCCACCAGCTCTCTGTAGGCAGGTTCTTGTCCATCTCTGATACACCTGACAGCTGCAGAGTCATCAGAGTATTTCTGCAGAGGACAGGTCTCTGATTTGTACTGGAAGCTTGAGGTGTATCGAGTGAAATTGAATGGGGAGAGTACGGTCCCCTGTGGTGCTCCTGTACCGCTGACCACCTGGTCTGACACAATTCTTCAGTTTCACAAACTGTGGCCCGTTTGTCAGGTAGTCATTAATCCAGGTGATTGTGGAGGGCTCCACCTTCGTCTTCAGAGGTTTCCAATCAAGCAAATCAGGCTGAATTGTGTTAAATGCACAGGAGAAAGCAAAGAATATGATCCTCACACTGCTGCATGCTTTATCCCTACTCCGTTCTCTGCCCATTTCTTGCCCAATAATGCAAAAAAAAAGAAAAAAGGCCACAAATGCCTTCTTTTGTTGCGGTATTAAAACAAAAGCTTTCACCATGCTATTCCTACAATTTACTTTTCTTTAGATTAGGACTGTCAAAATTAACAGGTTGAATAATTTGTAGAACTAAAGAGATTAATTATTTTTTAAACACATGCACAGAATAACCTGCCCACAATTCAACCCGCGCTGCTTTCAGTACTAGCTCCTCACGTAAACAGCATGGCAGACCCAAACTGCATCCGTGGTTCCATGTGAACGTCTTTTTACTGTTGTGGACCATAGGGATTATCGGTCTGTGTCACTCCCTGCTCTGCTGCAAGTGTAGTCTTTTCCAAAGTGAAAACATAATCTCTTTGTGCAAACAAAAAAACGGCCAAGTTCTATTCCATCCACTCACCCCTTTCAAAGAAAAGACTTTTGTTGCAAGCGATCAGAAGAGATTGGAATGAGCAGATTAAAAATGCAACAAGCTGCAGGAATCACTTCACATCAGGTATGCCTTGGCTAACAAACAAGCCAACGTAGCTAACCAACCAACACTGCAGCTGCAAGATAACTGCAAGTAACAGAGGGAACCAGGGAGTAATCTAAAGGTTTGGTGTCACACCATTCGGACAAGCATCGCGGTGTTGATGAACAAATAATCCTTCTATTGCTCAGAACAATTCAGTTCAGACACACTTTGATCCGAGAGAGAAATTAAGTGTTGTTGTAGCTCATACTATAATTCTTCAAGGAGCTGTTTTAGATCCTGATGGCTGTTGGCAGGAAGGATCTCCTTTAGCAGTCCATGTTGCAGTGTACCTGAAGAAGCCTCTGACCATAGGATAGTCCCATGAATAGGTCACTAAAGTTTGTCTAATATTAGTACGAAACGGTCAGCTTTACATTAAGAAAACTTTCACAAGTTAGTTTGCCTTAGAAACTGACTAAAATCTTGACAGATTTAAAGGGGCAAATAGAAATGTGATAGTTGAATAAAAAAAAAAAAAAAAAAAAAAAAAAAGTTTAGTTTATCTCTCGTATTTCCTTAACAGCAACGGCTTCCGGTTTTGTCCTTTACACCGAAAATTTTACTTAGTCATATTTAGGTATATTGTGATTAATTCACAATTTTTTTCTGGGATCGTGGATAAACAGCGCTGCCCTCCCAGACTTGTTGCTGTGCACTGCTGGACAGCTGGCAGATAGAGGGTCAATATGCACTTGTCCAATATATGGACGTAAACTTGCTTAATCTGAAATATTGAGATGCAAATAGCACAGACAGTCAGAGCATGGTCAGCATGCCACCTATTATTCGCCATAAGGTAACAATGTTTTTAAAACTACAGTTGACAAGCCACTTTAAAGGGGACATAATATGCAGATTTCACTTTCTTCATCCTTTTGTTCCCATTTGGGTCACAGCTGCCTCTAAAAACACCACATGCACCCATATTTTGCTGTCAAATCTTTGCTTATTGTGACATCAAAAAAGCCACTTTTTCAAATAGCTTGTATGAGCACAACATTGCATATAACCGGGCATCACCCGTCGAACCCTGGCAATCACCTGTCAAACTCCGCCCAGTCAAACCTCACCTACCAATTCCAAATCAATGCCATTCTCCTCTTTGGCAAAACCGCAGCCTAGTACAAGAGGGGAGGGTGTGGTCTGCAGCTGCTAATTTTCGCAAAAGTGAGAGAGCCCTTGATTCTACAAAGGGACAGAAATTGAGCTGAGATCGCTTTATGCGAGTGATTTTGTGCAAAGAACTTCATTAAAGCTGCATTCCGGAGAATATATTTATAAAAGTTTTATAAATCTTAAAAATGATAGTGGGGTTCAATACTATGATAAAAGGCTAGTGCTCCACAATGTTATTTTTCTTAATTCCACCTTCCTCCCGTAGACCCCTCTGCATGTCACACTGAGCGCAGAATTTATTTAGCCAGTAGAATTCCAGTTTCCGCATTGTCGGCTGTCAATCAACTTGAATGTGGATCGCGCAAACATGTGAACCTGGGGCCACGCACACAGACTATAGTGAGAGAGCATTAGTCATCCAGAAGTTGCTCACCTCCGACATGTCCATACCTAAAACACCCTGGACATGTCACCAGTCCACCACAGGGTAGTACAGACACCAATAACAGCCAGAAACCATAAATTGTCCTTTGGAGTGAGCCATTCCTAAGGATAATTTTAAGAGAGCCAAGCTGACCCAACATGCATGCTGTTGGACTGTGATGGAAAGCCCAGATACCTTGAGAGAACCCACAAAGTATCTGATAACATGCAAACTTCATGCAGAAAGGCCCCCCAACCAGGATCTTCTTCAGCAATGCCAACAACTGAGCTGCTATGCATCTCAACCAAAGGGCAAATGCAGCTGGCTAAATTTGAAGCCAAGCCGGAAGTAACAATTGCAGTCCCCCACCCACCCCCCATCCACTAGGGGCTGGCTGGCTCCCATTGACTCCCATGTTAAAAATGCCAACTTCACAGGAGAAATACAATTTTTTACAGCATAGGTAAAAAATACATTTTAGGTTTAATAGGTTAAGTTTACTGGCAAAACTCTGGGAGGGTGGGTGGGGGGTGTTGTTACCCATCTGTTTAGATGTAATTTAAGCGTGAAATCATGAATAATATGGGGTGTGTCCTTTTGATTAACAGGCTTGCCCACCCCCTCTTGCTGCAGCATCTGCTTCAAGTTAACAGTATGCTATTTTGTTTCTCTGAACTTTACCAGTTACATCCGCAATATTAATTCCTGTTCGGATGTTAATCATCCACTTATTGGACAAAGATGGCTTGCTATGGTGTTGATTGCGCTAAGACTGTTGAAGTCTCCATTTTTTGAGGTTAGTAATATTATATTTGTTGTGCATTTAATATAAGGCTTCCAGGTCAAATGGGTTGAAATGATCACATTTCTTCTTTACATATCGACTATAGAAACTAGGTTTAATTAAAATCTACCCCTCAGTTAGCTCCGGTAAACCCCTCACAGTTTGGTGGGTGTCAATCATCTGCCCCCGTCCTCACAGCCCCACCTCTGCCCATTTTTATTTTCCAGGAGTGACGAGACAAAGATTGTGGTGGGAACCGCCCAATGGGCTTCAATTCAGAAACCTACAGGTGACATCACAGCGTCTCCGTCCATCTTAATATACAGTCTACGATTCCAACTAGGTCATCGTCTCTTAATACAATTGCTCACCAATCCACGCTTTGTAGAATAAACTAGACATTTCAAATCAGGAAATATTGATAATTGTGTAAATTGATAATTTGTTTATCATCAATTTAAACACCAAGCCTGTCGTCTAGGGCCTGGTTGTTCTTTTAAGTCAAAGCCAGTGTACTGCAGAATGAATCTTGACATTTCAAATGCCTTTTTCCAGACATGATAGTCATCAAGCATTCTGGTTCAACTCACATGTGGATCCAGCCACGGGTTTGTCTTTCCCGTCTAGAAGGTCCATGTAGATCAGGGCAGCTTGGTCCATCTGCTCCTCTAAGCTGCAGCAAAAATTAAAAGGAGAACTATGAGGAGAGGTGAACAGGAGTGGGTTCAGACAGTTTACACTTTGATGCAACACTGGCAGCTAGTCATACCTACAATGGTTTAAAATGGGAAGCTTTCACAGCAAAACACTTCAGGTGACAGAAACTCCTTACCCCCCCCCCCATCTACAACTCAAGTCTATTGTGAGAGATACAGCATGCAGTATGGAGAATAATAAGCAATACTTAATGCAGTGTCAGATACATCACATCCAAATACATAAAGAAAACCTGGAATAATGGCTGCTGAACTGTTAGATGGAAGGCCGAATCCAACAAAACAACTACGGCACAAGTTCTCAAAGGATCTCCTGACGTTAAAGCTGTGGTTGCTCTCAAAATAGTGAGCATAGGAAGTACCATGGGCACCTCACCTTATTCTGTCATCCCTCTTGACCCCCAACAAGGCAGCAAGCTGGTTCAGGCTGTGCAGCTGGTGAGTTGGGATGTAAGGTGCATGATTGTTTCCTGCCATGATGGCCTTCCGTATGTGGTCCTGCTGTAGGCCACTAAGAAGGTGTTGGAACTGAAGCACCAGAGTCAGACGCCTTCTCTCGATCTCCATCTTTGCAATCTGCTCTTTCTTAACCACCTTTCTCTGGGCCTTCAGCAACTGCATGGGGCAGGATGTTTACAGAACTCAATATCAATACAGATTATAGATTTCAAATTTTCCCAAAACCTCAGTGGCTATGTTAAATTAAAAATCAGAAGAGTGCAGTGATCCCTGTAGTTGTAAACAAGTCATTGCAGTTGGTCTTCTGACATCGTTCCATTTGTGAATGCCAGTGCCTTCATGTACACGCTTCCTGGTTCCTCACAATGAATTCCAGTGTCTGAGCCAATGTAATTATTTAACTCAGAGGGAAACTCATTAAACAGAGATGGGCCAGTGCTAGCTATTTGGGTGCTCCAAGCACAAATGATTTGTGGTCCCCCCCCCCCTAAAATAAACCAATTCTGAAATTGAGAGCATTTGTCCATTTGGTTGTGTAGAATTAAGGGTCACCAAAAAACTGATTTTAAGCGAGATTTAAGAGGAAAAAACTAGTACAGTACAATATCTGAAAAGTAACGCTTAGGAGTGCAATATAGAACTAGGACTCACCCTATGAAGTGCCGTTTCCGTATGTTGAATTTGTTTGATGCAAACTACCAAAACACTCCAAGTGTCTGACTTCACAAAGGAAACCATCAAACAACAATTCAGATTTCCATCTTCCTCAGTTTTCCTGAGGAAAATTAGGAGCAACAGTTTTTTTTCTTCTTTTTTTCAAAATTGCTTTGGTGCATTTCTTTGAGAAAGTCCAAATTCTTCAAGTTAGTTCAACCCCCACCATATTTGTTTTCTGTACATCACAGTAGCAGATTCCTTCCAACAGATGGCAAATCCTTTTGGACATATGCAATTGCTTCCACACAGTTCTGATGTTTTATAGCCATCCTTTGCCTATATAAAATGTCATTTAAAATGAACTATACTTATGGTCATTCCCTCTCAAACCAAGTCATCATTTCATTGCTTCAGTCATTACAAAAAGTGTTGACCTATTTCTCAAATCTGACAGTTTTATTCATTTCTCATTCTTTCCAGAGAATGTCTCCCAGATTGTTTCTCTCAGGTGAACCTCAGTTTCCACAAATGATAGTTAACTCTTCAGCCAATGGGTGCTTCTCATGTTTGTTATAGGTAATCATGTACTTTGCTTTTACATAATGCTGTGAGTAAATTTGAATCGCAGAGTGTATGTGTCGTAAAAATGTAAAGCAACATATTCCGTCTCCTGTACTCATTGACCTCACTGAGTAACTAGATCTCAAATTGCTGTGCTGATGGTGTCTAACCCTACCTTGAACATTTTCCGGTATGGTCACCAAGATCAGACTTCTTTGCATTAGAAAAAACTTCCAGAATGAACAGTCATGATAAAAACAAAGCTATTAGACTATCTTGTAAGTAAACTTTGTTTCAGGACTTTTCATTATGATCACACTGACACTTGTGATTCTAATACAACAAAAGACCAATAAAACTGGATTTTTAGTACAGAGCTATTATGGGCATATTATGGCTTCCACAATCATGGGGAAGCCTGCTGACCTGAAAGATGTCCAGCAAATAGTCCCTGACACGTTCATAAGGAGGGAACGCTATCAAGGCTTATTGCTAAAGAATCCTGTTCACAGTGCAGTGTATCAGAGAATCCAAATGGAAAGTTGAGTGGAAGGGGAAAAAAATAGCAGGTGCAGTAGTGATAACTGCAGATTTTAGAGAATTTAACAAAGCTGATTAAAGACATTGGAGAATCACAACGTGTGGACTCCAGCTGGAGTGGTCCAACTGCGCTTCAACTGATGTAAGATTCTAATGATTTAAATAAAACGTAGAGACTAGGGATGTAAGAAAATATACGCCGATATCGCGATATTTCCCAATATTGTATCGATATTCAAAAGCAAAATATAATTTTTTTAGGATTTGAATGGAACCATTAATGATGACAGTAATTTTTGTAGTAAAATTTAAAGTATAACGTTTGTGGCATTTTTCACCTTCGTTCCAGCGGATCAATTAGATCTAGTAATAAAACTGGATGTGTTAGAGTGTGAAACAGGTTGGAGTGTTTAGAATGCTGTGATAGTTTTTCTACAGTTTAATTGGAAAGAGAAAAAACAATCTTACTCATCTCGCGATAAATCGTATCGTCTCCCCTGTATTGCGATACATATTGTATCGCCAGATTTTTACCAATACACATCCCTAGTAGCGACATTTTATAAAATACAAAAAAAAACATAAGAAAAGTCCGATTATTGGAATTGATTTAGTCATTGGAATTTTCAATAAAAAGTATCACAATCATCTTTCTCATTGTCAGACCTAGTCAGATGTAAGATTTGAGTTTTGAGAAAAACTTGATACTACAGTCGTGGCCAAAAGTTTTGAGAATTACATAAATACTGGAAATTGGAAAAGTTGCTGCTTAAGTTTTTATAATAGCAATTTGCATATACTCCAGAATGTTATGAACAGTGATCAGATGAATTGCATAGTCCTTTGCCATGAAAATTCCACTGCATTTCATTGCGGTCATTAAAAGGACCTGCTGAGATTTCAGTAATCGTCTTGTTAACTCAGGTGAGAATGTTGATGAGCACAAGGCTGTAGATCATCATGTCAGGTAGATTGGGTTAGAATGGCAGACTTGACATGTAAAAGGAGGGTGATGCTTGAAATCATTGTTCTTCCATTGTTAGCCATGGTGACCTGCAAAGAAAGGCGTGCAGCCATCATTGCATTGCATAAAAATGGCTTCACAGGCAAGGATATTGTGGCTACTAAAATTGCACCTAAATCCACAATTTATAGGATTATCAAGAACTTCAAGGAAAGAGGTTCAATTCTTGTTAAGGCGGCTTCAGGGCGTCCAAGAAAGTCCAGCAAGCGCCAGGATCGTCTCCTATAGAGGATTCAGCTGCGGGATCGGAGTGCCACCAGTGCAGAGCTTGCTCAGGAATGGCAGCAGGCAGGTGTGAGCACATCTGCAAGCACAGTGAGGCGAAGACTTTTGGAAGATGGCCTGGTGTCAAGAAAGGCAGCAAAGAAGCCACTTCTTTCCAAAAAAACCATCAGGGACAGATTGATCTTCTGCAGAAAGTATGGTGAATGGACTGCTGAGGACTGGGGCAAAGTCATTTTCTCAGATGAAGCCTTTTTCCGATTGTTTGGGGCATCTGGAAAAAAGGCTTGTCCGGAGAAGAAAAGGTGAGCGCTACCATCAGTCCTGTGTCATGCCAACAGTAAAGCATCCTGAGACCATTCATGCGTGGGGTTGCTTCTCATTCAAGGGAGTGGGCTCACTTACAATTTTGCCCAAAAAACACAGCCATGAATAAAGAACGGTACCAAAACACCCTCCAACAGCAACTTCTTCCAACAATCCAACAACAGTTTGGTGAAGAACAATGCATTTTCCAGCCCGATGGAGCACAGTGCCATAAGACAAAAGTGATGACTAAGTGGCTCGGGGACCAAAATGTTGAAATTTTGGGTCCATGTCCTGGAAACTCCTCAGATCTTAATCCCATTGAGAACTTTTAGTCAGTCCTCAAGATGCGGGTGGACAAAAATAAACCCACTAACTCTGACAAACTCCAAGAAGTGATTATGAAAGAATGGGTTGCCATCAGTCAGGATTTGGCCCAGAAGTTAATTGAGAGCATGCCCAGTCGAATTGCAGAGGTCCTGAAAAAGAAGGGACAACACTGCAAATACTGACTCTTTGCATAAATGTCATGTAATTGTCAATAAAAGCCTTTGAAACGTATAAAGTGCTTGTAATAATATTTCAGTACATCACAGAATCAACTGAAACAAAGATCTAAAAGTAGTTTTGCAGCAAACTTTGTGAAAACTAATATTTGTGTCATTCTCAAAACTTTTGGCCACAACTCTAGGTTTTCATTAGCTGCAATCATTTCAGCAGAAAGACAGCTGAAACCCCTTCCCGTGTATAATGAATCAACTTTAACAAAATGTACACTTTAATTCTGATATCAATTAATTTAAGGGTACGGTATTTTATTCAGATGCATGTGTTGACTCATTAAATGTAGTGAGATACAGAAGAAGCGCCCTACCACCCTGGAACTGAGTGAACACTTGCATTCTGGGTAAGGCCATCCAGGGTATTGTGCAGCTCTCGTGCAAACTCCAGGTTATGGACCACCTCTTCATATTTCTCTACAGCTGCCTAAAACAGAAACAGACTCAACTGAATGCATGGAAGTGAAAATTCAGAATTTTTAAGAGTTATTTTTATAGTGACTTAGTCTCACCATCTGATCTTTGTTTAGTGCCTCTCCTTGGCTCAGCCTCTTCTGGTAGTCCTTCAGTTTTAGCTGCCAGTAAATAAGATGCATAAGGACCCAGCCAGGAGCCTTGCTACACCTGTTGCGCAATAGGGAACACACTTTACCTTCTTCTTCTCCAAATTACGGACTTTGTGCTTCAGGCATATGAGGCCATCTTCTATGTAGGTTTCATAGCCGTGGTAAGCTGTGGACACCTCCAGGCTGACCTGCAGGCTGTTCAGCCCCCCTGGAAGGTTCTCCTCTTTCGGGCTACTGTTAGTAGTCAGCTGCTCCCCCTGCCCATCCTCCCCATCTGCAGAGAGTTCGAGTTCCTGGGTCATATCCAGGGTATGGGACAGAGACAGCTGTACCATGATGGAAACTGCTGGAAGAGAAGATGCTGTGTTAGAGAAGGAGGGAGGAGGCGCTGGTCTGAAGCAGAACAGGCTGAGCGCTGTCTGGGCGACTGCCAGCGCCGTGACGGTGCATTTCCAGACGCCACAGAACCATCGATAACCAAAACACACACAATTACAGAACTAAGTGTCTTTTTCTCCTAGTGTCCTGGGGTGTGGCTCAATTTCATATAGGCTAGTGAAAAAGAGAGAATTGGGTGATTAGTGAAGCAATAAATCAGCAATTAAAGCTCAGGTTTGGGACCAATTACGCTTTGGTCGCTGCCAGCTTTCACAAGAACTTATTTTAAAAATCAACACGAAACAAACTTTCTCGACATACGTTCATCACAGAAATGCTCCAAACGTCACAGTTTCTGGAGGTAGCTAAGCTAAATAAGACAATAATAAACAAACAGCCACACCTGGTGGCTAGATCCGCTCAGTATGAGACGCCGCTTCAACAACAGCACTCCCACCGTGATGTTTGGGGACACGGAGGTCATGCCATGTCAGCCCATACCTTTATATACCCTGCCGGAGGCGGCAGTATCCATCTGGAACACATCCGGTTCAAGCACCTGGTTTCTCGGTTTCTCTGGAAAATTCAAGCTGATTGTCTCCTTAAAGGCAACACCTTCAAAATGGAGTAGGTGTAAGACTCATGAGACTCATCTGTACCCCTTTTTTGGAAAGCAAAACTCATAAAACTAATAGAAATAGAAACCTAATTCCAGTTCTATTTAAATGAATTAACAAATTAAAAACACACAGATAGAACTCTAAAATATATAAGAGCAAGAGCGAGGAGGGTTAAAGATGCAAGTGACCATGGACCTCCGATTTACACTCAACAAAAACAGTTAAATACCAAGAGACTTCCAGGAGACATTAACATAATCCTTGAACATGTGGTCACATTACAATCACGAAGTTCCGTTTATTTGATTGTTTTTTAGCTACATAAGTATTTCATAACTGTGAAATGAAAGAAAAGCAATACAAAGTTTTTTTAAAAATCTTTTACAGAAAAAATGAATTAGAATGTAACTGAAAAGTTGATTTGATGCAGTTCAATTCAGTTTATTTATATAGCCCCAATTCCCAACACGTCATCTTAAGGCACTTTACAAAAACAAAAAAAGTCAATTCAAGCCAAAAACACATACATTCCAACTAATCCTAGTTGTCAAAAATGCATTCATGTTTAGTTCATTATTGAAAAGGGTTTTTAAAAAGTTTTCTATTTACAGAAACCCACCAGATTGCATCGAGTCATTCAGTTGCCTGAGTTGTGTCGTTAACTTCATGGCAACCCTCATACTGACCAAACATGGAGCGACAGTGGAGAGGAAAAACTTGCCTTTAACAGGAAGAAACCTCCTGCAGAACCTTTGCATATTATGAGTGGCCATCTGCCACTACCAACTGGGGATTCGAGAAGACAGAGCAGAGCACAAAAACCCACCAAAAGAACTGATGTAAGAGTATTTTCTATGTTAAAGAAAGTGAACAATTTATAACAGGACCCAGAGAACGTTCAGTTACTGGAAGCATCCTCCAAGCCGATGCCACCCCTCCAACAAGGCATCACAGCCAAACAGAGCGCCAGGCCAGGTGTAGCTTCTATGAAAAGAAAAACACTGAGCGAAAACATAAAGTTAACAGTTTAAATAACAGCATATAATGCAAATGGAAAGTAGTAGAAGAGAAAAGTAGCAGAACGAAGAAAAATGGTCAGTCTCTCCTCCAACAGTCCAAGCCTATAGCAGCATCCATCCCTTATCTGTACTTGTCAATCCTCTGCAGGGTTGCAGGGGGCTGGTGTCTATCCCCAGCAGTCACAGGGCGACACAGGGCGACACAGGGCTACCTGTCCAGGGTGTACCCTGGACAGGTTGCCAGTCCATCACAGGGCAACACAGAGACATAGAAGACAAACAACCCTGCACACACACACTCATACCTAAGGGCAATTTAGAAAGGAAGGAAGACCCCAGGCCGAGATATATATATATATATATATATATAGTAATCAATCCGACTAAAGATAAATGCATGGATGAGTTTTTCGAGGTCCTGTTGCGACATTTGTCATTTGCAGGTATCTGACTCTCAGGCAACACAGATCTCAGACGGGTACCAGTAGTGGGAGTAAGATAACAATGATTTATTTAAACAAACGAATTATATTCTAGAATTATTATATATAATATTATACTATTATAATATATAATATTCTACAATTGGGCTAGTCTGGGTGACTGCATGTTGGTGTGGCTCTGTTGGCTACATATTAAGTTTTGGTTTTTTGTACATTGGTTCCTCTTTTTTCTTGAGGAAGATTGCATTTTTTGGGACCTGTATACCTTCTAGTTTTTGGTGCTGTGAAGCGTGTGTTTTACTGAGACGTGGCTGCTGGATCATATCCCCAACTCCAATGTCTCTCTCCCAGGCTTCCTGACTGTACGAGCAGACAGAGATCTGAAAACGAGCAGAAAAAGAAAAGATGGTGGAGTAGCAGTGCAGTCAACAACAGATGGTGTCATCCAGGACATGTTACTGTGAAGTGTCGTCTCTGCAGCCCAGATGTCGAACTCTTGGGAGTACGTTTTCGTCCATATTATTTACCAAGAGAGTTCACCAGTGTAATTTTGGCAGTTGTTTACATTCCACCTTCAGCCGTTGCCGACAATGCATGTGATGTCATCAGTTCCATTGTTGCTAAGCTACAGACCCAGCACCCCAATGCATTTGTGTCAATATCTGGTGATTTTAATCATACCTCGCTCTCTACTACACTTCCAACATTTCAACAGTTTGTCAGCTGCTCTACAAGAGAAAACAAGACTTTGGATTTGTTTTATGCAAATGTAAAGGATTCATACACGTCCAAACCAAGATCTCCTCTGGGACAATCAGATCACAATCTTGTTTTTCTCTGTTCAGAATATAAACCACTTGTTCAGAGGCAACCTGTTACAAAGAAAACTGTGAGAAAATGGTCACAGGAAGCTGAAGAAGCCCTGCAGGCTTGTTTTGCAACCACAGACTGGATGACACTTTGCCAAGCACATGGAGAGGACATCAATGACATGACATGAGTATGTGACTGACTATATAAACTTCTGTGTGGACAACATCATCCCAACCAGAACAGTGAGATGCTTCCCTAATAACAAACCCTGGATCACCAGTGACCTGACGGACGGAATTACTGAGGAGTATACAGAAGCAACTTAAGGTCAAGATCAGAGACAGCAAGGAGGCTGTAATGGCAAAAAATAGTATCTCAGGGTTTAATTCAAACATATCTGGCCAGACACGGAGGGGACAGAGTTACTCGTGCATCACCCTAACCAACCTTTCTAACTAACCGCTTAAATAGTATTCAGCAATCATTGTTTATCTCTGTAGATGTCTTCTCCAACCTTCACGCCCCGCCTCCAGAGAACTGCTTCATGCGAGTCTTATATCAACGCATAAAGCAGCTCATCCGAAGGCCAGACTGTTATCTTACTGCCCCGGCGTCTGTCTCTCTGGTGACCTGACACATCTTTATCATAAACATTAAGTTGGAGCAATAACCTTGTCATTTTACCCTAGATGCATTCACTAAACAGAGAATATACAATTAATTCCTAATTGCATAACAATTTTCCACCACAATTCCCTGCTTTTATTAACTTAAATAATACCATAAATATAAAGGAAAATTCAAAAGTGCTATCACAAATCTCCCTAAAAGGTTGGTAGGTTGATCAAAAAAAAGACAATGTTCAAAACAAATTACAATCAGACATGAGACATGCTTGGCCATGGAATTAGCTCACAGTGACAAATATTAGATCCTTCCAGATGACTTTGCTGAGACTCCTGTGCATTGAAACCGAAAACCCACGGGGTCTTCATACGCCATTTTCTTGTGGGCAAAATGTCATCTCAACAGCCCCTCGCCCCAAAGGCGGCCATCCACAGGTCTCGTCATCGGTCAGGATGTTCTAGATGAAACACAGAACAAAGGAGAAATTATGTAGCATCTTACAGTACACTTCAGAGGGTATTACATCAACACTAGGTGTTGAAATGTATACTCTTCCCTTGCGCTGTTTGTTGTCTGTTGCCGTGAAGTCAGCCTCCGCCAGCATCCAGTGACCCGTAGCCACCCATCAGTCTTTCTCCGGAAAGGAGAGAGTGGTCACCCCTCAGAAGGTCCTTCAGTGAGAACCTCCCAATGCGACCCTTGGGAGCTGAGCTAATTAGGTATTAGAGCATTGATGTTCAAACATAGGTGAGCCAATTCACAAAAGATGAATAGGATGATTATGACAAGTGATTAAGTGGAACCCACACCCTATGGTTTCAGATCAACCTGATGCAACTGTGTGCAAAAGCAATTCTAAACAACTCACAACCTGGTTAATGAGCCGAACCTCATCAACTGAAGCTAGATTACAATTAAGGTAAATGTCTCCAAATCAATCTTTACTAAATCCATGCCAAGAAAAAGACAACCAACCATTCCAACTAGTGAGAGTAAAAAATCCCAAGAATCAACTACTCCCAGCAAGAAGTAAAGAAGGTTTTCAGATCAAATTAAAACTTTTTAAAGTTCCCAGACACAATATGTACTACAAGTCTGAACCCAAACCGAAATGGAATATGAAGTCAGACGTCAAGTCCAGGTAGTAAAAACCCTCATTAATTTATGACGGAGTTATGATTCACAAGAAACTCAATTACTTGCAAGTTACAATTCTCTTCATAATCCCTTAAAAATCTGTTCCAATTACTATCAAATCCAATTCCCCCCCTTTTTTAAGCCATCTTGCACATGCCTTAAAAATCAAGAAACAAAGAAACAATAACTTCAACTGCTTCTCCAGTGTCAAGAAAAGAAACATAGTAGGTTTAAAGGTCATGCATAAGACACAACCTCAGAACCTGTGTATCCTGCTGCTGCCACCGCTGAGGCAGCTTCAACCCCCAGATGATCATATCCCAATCATTTCGGTTTGCAATTAGGTTCTTATATTTGAATTACCTTGTTGTTGAAAGTGTGCTATACAAATAAAATTGCCTTGCCTTGCCTTGCAAAAACAAAACAAACTAATAAGTTCCCCACATAGTTACCTAATGTATTACAGAATTTTAGTCCTACTTGCATTAGCTACAACAACACTTCATTTCCCTCTGGGATCAATAAAGTATTTTGAATTGAATTAGACAACTTCTTCAGACCCTACTTTTCCAGAATCTAATTGATGTTATAGTAAGGATTATATTTGCAACCACCTTAGTTAAAATTGTTTTACTCAGGACACTGTTTATTTACCTAATTAATATCTCCGCTGCTGTTATTTGCTCATCTGTTTCTTACAGTTTATTCTCTGTTAACTCCTTGAAAAAAATAATACATTTATTCTAAATGCACAATTTTAAAGCCTGTACAACTGTAAAACATCTCTATTTCAATTTATCTAACTCAGTTGCACGTTCAGATTTGAGTATGCCACTCTATTTTAATAACAACGATGTCAAGTAACCTTTTTACCTGTACCTGATACTCTTGCTTACGAAAGAAACGTTTCTTCATTGCAGTTTCTGTGTAGGACTTGAGTTATACTTTATACTTTACTGGAGGAATTATCTATTTGCCTACTTTTTACCTCTACTCAGTATTTTAGACTGCTTATATTTTAAAATTAGCCTTGTTACTCCTGTTTCATTTAGTCTTTTATTAAAAGGAACACACAAAAAACCTCATTAAAAATTAAAGAATGCTACAACTGAATAGAATTTACTGCGGTTTTATAGTAGGTCTAACATTTATTATACTGACACCCTGTTTTTATGCGATCTATAGCATATAATGCACACAGGTGTTAACTGAATAGTTTCCACATTTTTCCCATCTTTAGAACAGTGACCGAAATTCTGAATCTATTTTTATCATCATTTGTCTTAATGAAGTAAACTGAATTTTAAAAAATAGAAACCAAGTTAAACCCCACTGTGTGTGTAGGTCACACCTGTTGGCTTAAAGATTGCACTAAAAGCATAATTTTCACATATACCATACCACTTTATTTATATAGCACGTTTATACACAGCCGAGGCCAACCAAGGTGCTGTACAGAAGAACATCGTGCAGCTGAAACAGGTAGCCTAGTGTATCCCAAATGCGTCCTTATTATTCAACATTTTTATTAAACATTACCATCATTAAGGAAAAGTTCTTTTTGGTCGAGGTATGACTAAAGCTTTATTCTTTACCATTAAATGTTCTAATCCTAAATTTGTTTTATGCTTTCTACCTCCTTTGTGTGAATCTAAATGTATACAGTCTATGATCTAAATGCTTTTACTATCTGTCACTTTGCTGCCAGTGCAGCAGAAAATCCCCTTCTTGGGAAAATAAAAGCATGATTCATGAAGTTAAGCATTACCGTATTTTAATTTGGAAAGCTCATGTTTGAAACAGGAAGTGGTTTTGCGCAAAAAACAAACAGTTTGACTAACCCGGACTCGTTAACATCCAGGAAGTAACTGAAAACTCAAGACTAAACTTTTCATCAAAACAGTGTTTAAGTTCCTATTTTTAGACTTCCAGCCGCAGTCTAAGACTGCTATTAACGCTTCATCAGTGTCGGGATCTATGATTGTTTACAACCAGAGAATCGCAGCACATCGGTCGTAAGAAAGAAGCTTGTGGCTCAATTAGCTGATTAGCGACTAGAGAATCATATTAAACCTGCAACGGACTTTATTTCAGATCATTTTAACCACATTGTAGTTAATAACTCGCTGGCTAAGATTAACCTTAGAGTTTTTACCCGCGTTGTTTTCTATTCGTTTTCTGTAAATTACTCAAAAGACTGAAATACTTTCATACTGCTACTCGGATTTGTATTAGAGTTGATTTTAATATGTAAATGTCCGATTTTAACCGTGCGTTTTCCGTGTTATTTCTATTTACTGCGGAGTAGGCTACGTTTATCAAAAGTATTAGTTAAACATAGAAACCATCGTTCATCTAGTTTTGCATCGTTTCTCATAGAATCTTAAAAGAACGTTTCCAAGCTAAGGTTCCCGAGCCGAACGCGGCCGCCCCTTATCTCATGAACACAGAGTGTTGTAGATTTAGGTCGAACCAGTTTTATCAGTTACAATGGTTCAAATTTTATATTACCATTTACCTTTGTGCATTATTTCCCCCCGCTGTAACTCACTGAGTACAGCTCACCCATTTAATAGGCTATAAAATTAATATGGATTCAGGTTAGAAAATACTCAAATATTAGATTGATGAGGTAAATGTAATTTCAATCTCTCACATTAATTTGAAGCATTGCTTTGGAAAAACCAGCATAATACATCAAATAGACTAAAGAATGTTTATTCATATTTGCACCTTGCAGAAAAATATCATTATTAAAGGGACTCTAAGGAAGTTTAACAGCAAAAAAATGTATAAAAATCCAACAATTTCTTCCTCATACATGATCCAGCAATGTCTTGGTCAGTAAAAAGAGCCCTGGCCTTTTCACCGTGGTTGACTCTAAATGCCTGTAAAATCACTTTATTAGTTATTAATAATTACTGTTCGGGTCGAGCAAGCAGCGAGCCCGCAGCGCCTCCGAGAGGCAGCCTAGTGTGTGAATACCTCATGCGCGTTCACGCTGGGGCGTAGCATTTACTGTTAGCTAGAGTCGGAGAGCAGAGCTAGCGTTGCAAGCATGGATTCTGTAGAGGCTAAGAAGAGAGCTGCTTCAACCACCGGTAACACTCCAGCACAGACCCCAACCAAGATAACCAAGAAAACCAGAGTGTATTCCAGTGCGGCAAAGAGGGTGAAACTGGAATCGGATTGACGTAGGCAAAAAACAAGAGTAAATATCGGCGCTGCGTTTGAGAAGTGGAAAATACTGAAAGAATCACACGGCATGACAAGAGACCCGCAGCTGGCGTTATTTTTACTTGAAAGGTAAGAATTCTTTACTAAATACGTGTGGGGAAAAGCGTAGTAAATTGATTTCAAAGCGAGGGTTTCGGTACATTGCCATTAATATGAACACTTTTTTTATTCGGCTTGTCTGGCGTGCTCACAGCTGATTACATTGATTAGCTAAGTTGTTGGGAATTTTGAGAAAGAACTAAATTGTCTATCTAAACTTAGTAAAACTGTGTTGCTAATCAAATAAAGTGTGTATATTATTGATTGTCATTTGTAAACATGTGTATATTATGATTGGAGCATTAAAAGTGGCTGTGTTGTTTTAGTTTTGAGAAGCACACAGCATCGGAAGCACCAGTCACATCAACACCCCATCGGCCATCTCAAGCAGTTTTTGGAGGGACCCATCCCCCCAGTTCAGTCACTGCAGGGGAGGTAATAGGTATAGGTAATTTTACTTGTAAACAACATGAAACTCCTGTTCCAGGTTATTGTCTCCACATAACATAAAATAAATCCTCTTTCTTATCTACAGGGATGACTTCCAGGTTGCAGGAGTTCAACCTCTAAAAGAAGACAAAGAAATAGAATTATTGGAAGCAAGGTAAACTGCGTGGCTTTTTTATTATGATGAAAGTTACCCTATGTTTTGTTACTGATGTAGGCTCTAATTTTTTTAATTTTTTTTAGCATCAAATCAATTGAGCTAGAGGATGATGCTTTTGATGAGAAACAAGCCAATAGTTTTGAAAACAGTGTGTAAGTAACCAATTACTCTTTTTGAAATTCTCTATGCATATTTATGTGTACA
>OY747722.1:34137500-34147500 GCA_963556495.2 Valencia hispanica | reverse complement strand
GGCATAACCCATAAAATGGCTTAGAGCAGTTTTAATAGCACTGTTGACTGCGGTAGGTATCTAGTTCTCAATTTCCTCCATTTGATTCTCTTGATCCAGGAAGGAAATCGGAGTCTCGCTTAAAAGAGGAAAGTCTTCTGTAAAAGCCAATGTCGGATTTTTGTCCAGAGTTGTAGAGGTTGATTTATCGCACATTGAGCGTGTCGTCACGGATGGAATCCCATTTGACAATTCAGATAAAAGAACAGACGTTTCCTCATCAAGTTCTTCATTTTTAAATTCAACTCTTTTTAGGTCCATGGTTGGAGTTGAGGCAGAAGAGGCTATATGCTTGGACTCAGCTCTGACGCGGTCTGACAATGACGCGGGCTTCTGGGATTCCCCTCGAATGAAGCCGGTGATACAGTCTTCGTGAAACCGCTGTTTTCTTTGTTCGTCGCAGCACCGCGCTCCGTGTCCTTAAGGTCGGATTGTTGAATGAGGTCCTTCCAGCACGCTGTAGAGATTAACCGTTTTCCGACAGCCTTTTATACAGGTAAATGCCGCCCGGTGAGCACCGCCCAAACCGGTTTACCTGACTTGCGGACGTAGGTGAAGTCAGGGGCGTGATAAATACAGCGAATACAAAGCATAGCAGGGGCGTGTCAAACGCTGATTGGTGGACTGTTTTTTATCAGTAACTTTAGTAGTTTGATAGATTTCTTATTTCCAGCTTAAAGCAACCAGGTTTAAAGTGATGTTTTTTTAAATCCTTATCTGTTTTTAAAGACTGTGTAATGGTGCATTTTTAAAATCAACAAAAGGATGAGCATCTGCTTCAACATAGCTGTGGGTGAATAAATTCTCTTTTTAGTGCTCTTACAAGTTTAATTTATCATGGTTGAATTGTTAGAATCAGATGTAATGGTGTCTCTAGAGTGTTGGAGCTAATGTGGTTTTAAATTAAAGTCAGGAAGCTAAAAAGCACCTTTTAACTGTTTAAAATAAAATGGAATGCTCAAGGAGTCATGTTGAGACAGAGCCCAGACCGTATAATATTAAAGGGACTTGTTCGGACATGTTCTGATGACACTGAGGAGTTAGATTCAAACCATTGGGGGCGCTATATATACTATAGGCTGTAATTTAATTTTTGAGCAACTAGGGGGAGGTCTTTTCATATATGCATGTAGTTTAATTTTTGAGCCACTAGGGGGAGGTATTTTTACATTTGCATGTAATGTTACTTTGATCCACTAGAGGGGGCCAATTATACAATAGGCTGTTATATTAATTTTGAACCACTAGAGGGAGGCATTTATAAATTTTGGTGTAAGAGTATTTATTGGGCCACTAGGGGGAGGTATTTTCATTTATTACATGTAGTTAAATTTTTGAGCCACTAGGGGGAGGTATTTTTACATTTGCATGTAATGTTACATTGATCCACTAGAGGGGGCCAATTATACAATAGGCTGTTATATTAATTTTGAACCACTAGAGGGAGGCATTTATAAGTTTTGGTGTAATAGTATTTATTGAGCCACTAGGGGGAGGTATTTTCATTTTTTTTTTGCATGTAGTTTAATTGTAGAACCACTAGAGGGAGCCATTTAGTGCCATATTTTGACAGGTGGGCGTGACCATCAGGGGGGTACCCTATTTCGACAGGTGGGCGTGTCCTATTTTGACAGGTGGGCGTGGCCACCAGGGGGCGTACCCCATTTGACAGGTGGGTGTGTCCTATCTTGACAGGTGGGCGTGGCCACCAGGGGGCGTATCCCGTATTGACAGGTGGGCGGGGCCATCAGGGGGCGGGGCTTATTGTGACAGGGCGGAGCTTGTCCCGGCAGCCAGGGTGCCTGTAAAAGTGGGTGTAACCGGAAGTGGGCGTGACCGGAAGGGGCGTACCCGGAAGTGGGCGTGGCTGGAAGGAGCGTGTTCTCATTTGCATTTTGACAGCTAGTGGTCTATACTTTCTCTGTTGTACAAAACAACAACAACAACAACTGCCTCATTCATGCAAACATATGGGGGGCTGAAGCCCCGCCCCTCATGCGCGTGCACACACCAGCTTCAAAACAGTATCACCTGAATGAAGCTGAAAAAAATGATGGCATTGAAAAAATGATTGGTATTGAAAAAAAGATTGGCATTGTAAAAAAGGATTGGCATTGTAAAAAAAGATTGGCATTGTAAAAAAAATGAAATTTAAAAAACTTGACTGTGAGTTATTTGTTTCAATGCATATACATGAGTTTCATAGAAAAAAAATTTCACTTTCAATTTTTTTTCACTTTCAATACAAAAATTTGCACTAGATTTATTTCAGATTCAAAATTAATATTTTCAGTTACAATAATATTTTTCAATGCCAATTTATATTTTCAGTGCCAATATTTATTTTCAGTTTCATTTCAAGGTGATACTGTTCTGATCCCATAAAAATACAAAGTTATTCTAAATATATTTACAAAATAAATTTGAAGCAGAAGAAACTTTTTCAAATCAAAATGTTCATCATAAAACTTATTAAACTGATAAAACAAGTAATATATCTATGTTAGAACAACGTGAAGTGATTCCAGTGGCAATATATAGTATTTACCATATATTCCGTTCATCTCCAAAGCTCAGAAGCTAGAAAATAACAGAACAACAAAACTTGTGTACAAACAAGAGGTCTCACTTTAACATAAACTGTAGGTTTGCGTCCTTGTCTGATGCATCTTTTGGTTAGAACAAGGTTGTTTTGATTCAGTAAAATTACTCGCTGTAAGTAGAATATCCCCAAATTTTTTTACCTGAGTTGTTTAATACTCAGTTATTTTAATCCTGCTCTGTTTTCTGCAGCAGCTTCTTCTGTTCTTATCAGAACAGAAGGAGCATATGAAGATGTACTTCTTGTGTGAATAATATTCTTAATGAATGACAAATTAAGACTGAGAAATAGCTTTAATTATTTATGTGTTTTGTGTATTTATGTTTACATCAATCTTGGACCTAATGTCTCTCAATCAGTCTAGGCCCCGCCCCTTTTGTATAACAGCCCTGCTGTTGTTTTGGCATGACACACCAAAATTACCACTGGCCCCCATTTAGCCCTTTTTGAAAACTTCCTAGATACACCCCTGCTCAGCAGTCTTGATGAAGTACTTTTAAGGTTATATTAACATTAATATTCAGGAATTATTATCTGTAATCATTTTAATATGACGTACTGAATTAAACTCACTTTAGGGTTAAACACATGGGTCTGATGCACACTCATTATTAATTCAAACTCTCAGGAGTCTTTGTTTCTTTCAGATTTTTTCACGTTTGTTTTGTTTGTTCTGCTGCAGAATAATCTCCCCATAGCTGAAGTCTATAAAGTTCTGGTTCTGCTAAGGGGAAAAGCAAAGCGCCAGTTGTGGGCTGGGAGCAAGCTTGAAATGAGCACGCGTTTTTTTTACTCTCCTTGCGAAGTTGCAGTGAGAGACAGATCAATGGGAAGACGCAGATGGATGCAATACCTTAAAGCTTATATATTTACAAGGTTGGTGGAGATGCACGTTGGGCTGACGATTTTAAGCTTTCACCGGGACAATTTTAAATTATGTCAGTCATGTGGACGTGTTTTCACAAATACAGCTGATAGCCTATGGGGGACAGTGTCTCAATTTGCGGGATGTATGAAAACTGGTGAAAATACGGTAGGCCTATTGCCCTGCACAAAGCGGGCTGGTCTCCCTACTTACACAACAGGACTCTGCTGTGGCACGCCTCCCGTCTGTGTAACTGGGTTGACATCCTCAGTAAGGGCCTCTGAGTGGTGCTGCCTGAGGCCCCTATGACTGGTTATATGTTTGGTAAAGGTATCTACTTTGCAGACATGTAATCAAAAAGTGCCAAGTACTGTTTTGCCAACCCATTGCAACCATGTTGCTACTCCTCGCTGTGGTGAAAAGCGATCTGATGAGATCCATTCTGGATTACTGGCCTGTTGTTTACAAGGATGTCAGTTTGGTTCACTGTGAGCTTTGGGGACGGTTTGAGACTTGAACACACTCTTGTTGCTGGGCAGATTAGAGAAATGTTTACTTTTAACTGAGTCAGACTTGCTGCAACTCGGATATAAATATTTGTTGAACTGATGAGAAAATAAGGAGGCAGCATAAAATAAATTATATTTCCCAAATTGAATATCTTTAAGTTTGAATTAAATAGAATTCCCATTGGTCATACATTTTTATGAACAAAATATTTACTGGAATAATTTCCTAATTAACTCCTTGGTTGAATGTCTGCTTTTAGAGTTCCACCTCATAAAACAGTCCCTGTTTGAAAGGGGCTTTGAAAGTAACAGCTTCCTTATAAATTAAATAAATGCCTTATAAGAATTAACAGAATACCTGTCTTTATAGAAAAAATCCCATCAGTGCTGTTTAAATAATTTAAGGAGATCCTAAATGAATAAAGCAGTGGGCAATACATTTCTACTCGGGAGTTATTGATGGTGTGAAAATTCTTGAAAGCTTTAAAGTTCAGGAATTGACAGATTTGATGGTTAAAACAGCTCAAATTGCATGTCAAAGGGTCCAATCTGTAACTTTTTATAATGTGTAGGTTTTATTGCTGATTCCTTTCACATCCATGTACTGCTGCAGCCTATTAAAATATTCCAGACTTTCTTCCTGTTCAGTTGAACTAAACTTTGGGTGTATTAAACACAATACAAGCTGCCTGAGATGGGGGAAATTTGCACAAAATTTTATCCATGTTCTTCTTTGTGGGATTGTCCTCCTTATAATAAAAGCTGTTTATTTTAACGTCCTGATAATACTTCTTTTTTTTTGCTTAAACACAGGTAACTTCTGTGATCTACTTCAGTAAAGCAGTAAATTGCTTGTGGAACTGCTTTAGAGAATTTGGATGCAATAAAATTAATTAAAAAAAATATTAGCTTAATCTAAACCTTCAACCTTCCATTATTATCCAAAATCCTTGGGAAATAGTTACTAATCAAGTATGTGAGCATCTAAACAGTAACAACCTGTTTGAAGAGTTTCTGTCAGGTTTTAGAGCTCATCATAGCACTGAAACAGCCCTGGTGAAGGTTACTAATGATATTATCATGGCCTAAGATAATGGACTGGTGACTGCTCTGGTCTTGTTAGATCCTAGCCCTGTTTTTGACGCAGTTGATCACAATACTCTCTTAGTAAGGCTTGAACGTGTCGTACGGATTAAAGGAACAGCACCAGGCTGGTTTGAATCATATTTGTCCAACAGATATCAGTTGTTTCATCCATCCATTATCTGTGCCCGTCCATCCTATGCAGGGGGGGGGGGTGCTGATGCCTATCTCCAGCAGTCACGGGGCGAGAGGCAGGGTACAACTTGGACAGGTCGCCATTCCGTTGCACCAGTTTTTTTAATGTAAATGATAAATCTTCTTCACACTCAGGTGTTAACTGTGGTGTACCACAGGGTTCTGTGCTTGGACCAATTCTTTTCACTATATATATGCTTCCAATTGGTAAAATCATCACACAGCATGGGATAAATTTCCACAGCTATGCCACTAATACACAACTATATTTATCCATAAATCTTGATGAATTCAGTCAATTAGATAGATTACAGGCATGTCTGGAAGACATAAAAACATGGACGACTCTTAAGTTTTTTGGTTTTAAATTCTGACAAGACAGAAGTTGCCGTCTCTGGATCAGAAACTCTAAAAAAGAAACTGCTTAGTCATTCAGTTAATCTGGATGGCATTAATTTGGCTTCCAGGAATAACGTAAAAAAATTGCTGTTATTTTTGACAAAGACATGACACTCAAATCCCATATTAAACAGGTTTCTAGAATGTCCTTTCACCTCAGGAATATTGCTAAAGTTAGAAACATCCTGCACAGTGGCGCAGTTGGTAGCACTGTTGCCTTGCAGCAAGAAGGTCCTGGGTTTGAATCTCAGCCTGGGGTCTTTCTGCATGGAGTTTGCATGTTCTCCCTGTGCATGCGTGGGTTCTCTCCGGGTACTCCGGCTTCCTCCCACAGTCCAAAAACATTACCGTTAGGTTAATTGGTTTCTCTAAATTGCCCTTAGGTATGAGTGTGTGCGTGTATGATTGTTAGTCCTGTATGCCTGTGTTGCCCTGCGATGGACTGGCGACCTGTCCAGGGTGTACCCTGCCTCTTGCCCCTTGACTGCTGGAGATAGGCACCAGCACCCCCGCAACCCTGCATTAGGATGGACGGGTACAGAAAATGGATGGATGGATAGAAACATCCTGTCCACAAGTGATGCAGAAAAACTAGTCCATGCATTTGTTACTTCAAGGCTGAACTACTGTAATTCTTTACCATCTGGAAGTCCACAAAATGCAATAAAAAGCCTTCAGGTGATCCAAAATGCTGCAGCGAGAGTTGATAAATATTAAAAAGATAGATCACATTTCCCCTGTTTTAGCCTTTCATTGGCTCCCTGTTAAAACCAGAAGAGAATTTAAGATCCTCCTTCTTACAAGCCCTTAATAATCAGCTCCATCATACATCAGAGATCTGATTGTTCAATATGTTCACAAAAAAGTTGTGAGGCAGACACTCTCTACTTTTAAGGCCAGGCTTAAAACGTTCCTTTTTGATAAAGCTTATAGTTAGAGTTGCTTTGGTCATCCTGGGGGTATCGACTGGGATGATGCTCCCAGTAACTGAACATCCCCTGTATCCTGTTATCAACTTTTTACTTTCTTTAATATATAAAGTACTCTTACATCAGTATACACAAGCAGGAAAAAACTTTTATCAAACAAAAACGCTCTCCAAAACAGTTAATGGGCAGCACCATCCTACTTACCTAGTCTGTCTAACAGGAAGAAATCTAGGATGTGTTAGAGGGTAAGGCAGCTGAGGCTAATCCAAAATACTGCTGCTAGGGTCTTCACAAGCAGCAGGAAAATGCATCATACCAGAAACAGTTCATAACTCGCTGCTCTGGCTTTGTTTATCAGAGAATACATTTTATTAGTCTATAAAGCACTAAATAATCTTGAGTCTACACATTTCTGAGTTGCTAGTCAATCATGAACCACGTAAACCTCTCAGGTGTGATAACTTAGATCTGCAGAAACTATTAACTCATACAGGATGAAACCTTTACCATTTGTAGCTAAAAAAAACCTCAAAGGTGCTTTAATTCCTTGTTCCGGAATTGCGCCGCTCAAGGTGGCAGCACATTGGAGTAGCTCTGTTACATTTGTTCTGATTTTTGTTATTTTATTTTACTTTTTTTCCTCCATTTCTAGTAGAAACATTATTTTTGTGGACAATCGTTCTCTCTGGTTTTGAATCCTGTGCAGCTGGAAGGACTTTTGCTACTTTTTATTTTAGGACATTTGTTATGATGCATAACTATGGCAACAAGGTAGTTTACAACTGGGAGCAGCTGATTAACATCACAAAAGCTCAAATAATACCTCAACTGCAGCCACAAAACCCTGATGACTTGAAAATGAGATGCCATGGATCCAGAGCAGGGGCGAAAAGGAGAGAGAAAAAGAGGAATTTCAAACAATCTCCATCAATAATATTGGGCAATGTGAGATTGTTGGCAAACAGGTTAGATGCTGAGGACCCTCTGGAGTTTAGTGTGCAAAAAAGGATTATTCATAAAATGAACATTATGGACAACCCTGAGCATCCTCTAGCCTACTCAGACTGTCATACATCTACAGAGCGTCTTCAGTCAGAGGCTTCTTCAGATCTGCAGAGAGCTACAGGAGATCATCCCTACCCACAGCCATCAGCATCTATAACAAATCTATGAAGAAACTTTGATAATGAGTTACAACATTTAATTTCCCTTTGGGATTAATAAAGTAATTTTGAATTGAAAGGTGCTAAATACTTATTTTCTGCACCATTATACAAATAAATTCTTTAAAATCTTACAATGCAACATTCTGTCTCTCACAGTTGAAGTGTACCTATGATGAAAATTACAGACATCTTTTTAAGTAGGACAGCTTGCACAATCGGTGGCTGCCAAATACTTTTTTGCCCTATCTACATATATGTGTATAGTCTTAAAGCAGCAGTTTTTAAATGTAGGATGTTATTCTGGCTAGTGTGTGGTTAAACAGTCTTCTGCCATTTTCTTTTTGAATAAAAAGTAGATTCATGTGGAACATGGTGACAAGAACCTTTATTCTCCAGGGATCAGTTCTGCTTTGCTGGCGTAGCTATGTGAAACAAAATCTACAACTTAAAACACAATAATCCATCATTGCCAGCTTACCCAGTAGTGGAATACAAGCAGCACAGTGATACAACTATGAGTTCATATGAAATTAAAGGTTTTAGTCAAAAATACACAGAGGGAACATTTTCTAAATGTAGGTGAGCAAAAGTGTTTAGTGTATTGAAGAGGCTGATATACCGGTACACACCCAAATATGGTGATGTGTCTCAACTTAAAGCTAAACTTTTACATTTTATTTTTCCAAAATACTGATATGCAATACTGGGAATAAGTGAGTTAAAGTAACAATAAAACATGAAATATATGTTCACACATAGCATCCAGAATGTGATACATTATAAAAATTCTAGCGTTTGACAGAATAAAGCATAAAATGTTAAGTCCGTTAGTAGGATCTACAGTTCTTCTCAGGCAGAGTTATTGAGGTGTAATAGAACCTGGGAAAACCATCCTGAGCTAATCGTTCTGTCTGAAGTACCAGTGGGCCGTCTAGCGAGGGCGTCTGAAGCCCTTTGTCCTTTTGTTTTTCTTCTCCCTGCGCAGTGGGACGTGTTGTCTTTTCCAGTCACTGAACACCTTGTTCCTTGCATGGCTGGTGGCTTGCATGGACTTCACAGAAATACAAGGCGGTGGAAACCTTGTAGACTTAAAGGGATGATCCAATGCCATAGGGTTGTTAGAGTGAGACTGTGATGCATGCATGATGCGTCTAGATGAGCTCCGGTTGGAGTCAGTGGTACGACTGGAGATTGAGGCAGGTTTGCCAGCATGCTCACTCATAAAAAACTGCTCTTTCAGTGAAGACCTTGCCATTGGCAGGGCTTCACCTGGATCTTGGCTGGGGTCTCTAGGTTCCCTGACAAGCGTAACAGGGTCATCTGATTTGGATTCCCTAACAAGCATCTGAGGAATTACAGAGGAGCTAACCGGTGTGTCTGTATCTGATGAGGGTCTGGGGTTGCAAAAATATGTTTTCTTTTTTTTTCTTTGAGGAATTAAAACATTTCCACCTTCATATGGGAAATCATCGCCATCCTCAGCTTCTGATGACTCAACCTCTCTCGTCAGATCTTCTAAGATACTGTCAGACTGTTGGGAACTCACTTTTGGCCTGCTGCTCTTTTTATTCTTATGGTCAGGTTTTGACCTATGAGCCCTTTGTACTTCAGGAGTTGTTGTGTTCCTCTCTTGTCCAGAATAACCTGCTCGGCCACAGTCTACGGAGTCTGCAGTAAACATTTTATTAGCCAGATTGTAGTTTTCCCTGCCTTCATCCTCCGAGTCAGACAAAATAATCACAACACTTTCATCATTTTCTTTGGAGACCTCATCTTCAACAAGCACACATTCTTCTGACTCACCGTCCACATTTTCTGGGGAAGCCATTTGTGTGGAACTAGGATCATGCCAGTTTTCATAAGTTTGAGATGATAGTTTCTTTGCTTTTGTCTCACAGTGCTTGTCATTGTCCTCATCAGAATCCAGGAGGTTAATTATAGTTTCATCTGGTTGGATTCTGCTTTGAAACTTTTCCAGAACAGGAGGCATTTGCACATCCTCCCTATTTTCTGGCACACAGCGATCAGTCTTTCTCTGGGCAGGTGATAGACTATTAAACAGCTCCTTGGGGACAGTCATATAGTTGCACTCTGGACCAGATGAGTAAGTAGAACTGTTGTCAGTGTCACAACTGTCTTCACGCTCAGAACCCAACTTTGTTCCTGCTAGTTTTGCCTTAGAACTGCCACAGGAGAGCACGACAAAGGAAAGC
>OY747722.1:34120000-34122500 GCA_963556495.2 Valencia hispanica | reverse complement strand
CCTATAACTCAACCATTGCCTGTTTCAGTGGGTGATCAAAGACTATCACATCCTTTTGTCATTGTTCAAAAGAAGCCTGTCAACTTGTTAGGCAGAGATCTGCTTATCAAACTTGGTGCTACTATTCTATGTACCCCTGATGGACTTATGGTGACTTTTCCGAATGGACGTACGCATTGCTGTGACACCATGAGTGGTCAATTTTTGCTGAAGGATGACACTTCACAAGTGGCTGATATTTTCTGGGCCAGATTGACTACGATGTCTGCACATGAATCTTCTGCGGCTGACTTTCTGAGATGCTGGAAGCCTTGGCTGCTTGAACTCCAGCCTTTTGTTCCACTGCCTGATCCTTTCCATGTGACCTTCCTTTATGAGAGGGGCGATCCTACTTTATGTCAGGAACAATTTGAAACAGAACTTGAAGGCCAAAGTTGGTCTGTGGCTTCGGGTCCATGCTTTGTGGGGAGGAAGGGTATTGCACTGTTTGCTCATCTCACTTCAAAACAGCATAAATGGTATATGATGAAGGCTGAAGCGCTTCCACATATCGCTTTTGTTGCATCCCGAAACATCAAGCTAAAGATTTGGGGGGAATGGTTAAAAGGGGAGTTGAATTAAAGGATTGGGTTCACACCCACCTTCAGTCTCTTTTTCTCCTTCTACTCAGATGTACAAAATAGACACGCAGCTCTCTGATACTACCATTCTGGAACATTTGCAGCTTTCTAGAAATCATGGCAGAGAAAAAACAGATCATCCTGATGCAGTGGAGGCCTTAAAGGTCGTGCCTGACTCTTTGTGGTCAGATGGTCCCACTGATGTTGGTATAGTGCAAACCACACCCATCACATTTGAGATGAAACATTCTGATCCAATCTGGCGTTCTCAGTACCCACATAAACCTCAGGCTGAGGAAGGTATTGCAGACACTATTGCAGGCTTACTTGAAGCTGGAGTTTTAGAACCATCAAACTCTTCATATAACACCCCTATTCTTCCTGTGGAAAAACAAGGTACTGGTAAATACAGAATGGCACATGATTTGCGTGCTATTAATGAGGCCCTTAGAACCCCTCCCATTTCTACACCGAATCTGTATACAGCTCTGGCATCACTGACTCCTGATTTAAAATGGTTTACCTGCATAGATTTGGCTAATGCATTTTTCTGTTTACCGCTCCATCCTTCTGTCAGGGATATTTTTTCATTTACATTCAGGGGCAGGAAGCTACGTTATAGTAGGCTTCCGCAGGGTTTTGCTTTATCCCCAGGTATTTTTAATCAGGTGTTAAAGCAGTCATTAAGCACTGTACAGCTCCCTCCAGACTGTGTACTGACCCAATATGTGGACGATTTACTTTTAGCATCCCCCACCGTTGAAAAGTGCATAGCAGCGACTCTAGTTGTGTTGCAACATTTGGGAAAAGAGGGATTTAAAGTCTCCCGCGATAAGCTTCAGTTGGTCAGGCAGGAAGTCCAGTTCCTGGGGCGAAGGGTGACCGCTCAAGGCGCTGGGCTGACGGACACCCACAAGAATGCTATTTTGGCCCATTCTAAACCTCTCACTGTTAAATCAATGCTGTCATTTCTGGGACTGACAAATTTTTCCAGACATTATGTGCCTAATTACACAAACCTTACCACACCACTCAGGGCTCTTGTAAATGCTCATGGTATGAAAAATCTGCATGCTAAATTAGAATGGGACATACCGGCTGAGGAGGCATTTATTAAGTTAAAACAGGCTCTAGCACAAGCAGCTGATTTAGCCACTCCTGACTATACATGTCCATTTTTTCTTAACACATCAGAAACAGATGAGGTGGTTAATGGGATTTTGTTTCAGAAAAAAGGTGGTCAGAGATACATTCTTATGTATCTTAGCATAAAGCTGCAAGCTATTAAAATGAGACAGCCACCTTGCACGAGACATGCAGCAGGAATTGCACACCTAGTGGAGAAAACTTCACACATTGTTACTTTGCGTCAGCAGCGGATTAGCAGAGTTTTGGAGGCACCAAACATTATTTTTACGCATGAAGGAATAAACATGGCTGACCAAATCACCGCCTCTGGGGAACAGCATGACTGTGTCAGGCTGAATTCTGTTGCTCAAAAAATACGTTCTGATTTACGGTCTGATACCTTATCTACAGGTTTTGTGCTTTATACAGATGGGTGTTGTTTTTAGAGATGGACAGGGCCAGTTAAAATCAGGTTTTGCAGTTGTTGAGCAGAATGGAGATTCACTATATACTGTCGTGTCAGGGAAGCTGGACGGCAAGCAGAGCGCACAGCGTGCTGAGATAAGGGCTCTTATTGAAGCATGCAAATGGAAAAGAGATAAAGACGTCACGATTTACACTGATTCGAACTACGGGTTTTCTGTTATACATTATGAATTACCACAGTGGAAGAGAGCAGTTTTGTTACTGCTATTGGGGTCAAAGCAAGGCTGACACTGTTGACGCGTGGGGAAATAGGGCGTCATCGAGCG